>WHYT01016719.1:118197-158468 GCA_009806455.1 Tetrax tetrax
TCTGTTTTTATATAGCTGATCACCACTTCAGACTGTTTCACAGTAACATCCACAGTCTGTCTGAATTATCTGTCCTCTCCACTCCTTTTGGTGGCTGCTTACATTTTCTGCGTCCTCCAGGAATACGGTGTTTTTCTCCTTGGAAAATTTCAGTAGCCTTTCACAACTATTCTGCATGACCCACAGACTTGATTTATCAGCCTTTTTATTCCTTTGCTGCTTCCTGTCTTCTTTGTACCTTGTGTAACGAACCCCTCTTTTCAGAGATGTGCTGTGATCCAATTGGTATCCAATCTGAACAGCACCTGGCTGTGAAAATGTCTTTTTTTTTTTCCAATTACATCCAGACAGCTGTATTGCTTTGAGATTAAACACTAACTCCAGTTATTTAAACCTCTGTTTGAAACTATCAGAAAGGATGATCAGTATGTGAAAATAATCTATAGTCTTCAGTTTTTATTACATCTCCTGACTTCGTGGTGTTAAATAAAATAATGCCACAGTGGTGTATGAATTTATAACTCTTTATATGCGAACGTGCTTTCTCGGCCTGCCTGTTAGCATCTCTTCTTCTGTATTCTTAACTATAGGAATTAAACAAACAGGAAAAAGCTTCCATCATCCGGTTCAGTGGAAGTTCTTGCCAGCTGCTACCATGTTATTGAGTAATATATCATCAGGATGGTAGTGCATTTGTAATGATGTATTGCATTGATGCATCATTAGGAGAAGTGCGTTCTCTGATGTATTAGTCAATAACGGTCCTTAGGAGGAAAATATTTTGACAAGTCAAACTCCAAAATTTTATTTTGGAAGTTATCCATAAATGCAATCCATGACAGCTTATGTTTTCGTGTTATCTTTCTGGGAGTGAAAGTCCTTATACCAGGGGGCTTGTAAAATCACCAGAATTTGTTTTGCACATTTTTCCTTACTACAGGCTTCAGTATAAATAGGTATAAAATGAAATAGTGGGAGAAGGAGAAGAAAGCATCTGTCTTCACTCAGTGAGGGAAAAGGGCAGAGAGGTACCTCACAGCTTAAGGATGATGTTTTGCTAGCCCAATTCAGATGTCTGGTGGACTGCTCTCATGGAAGATCCTTGCAGGATTTAGACTTGAAATCTGTATCAGGCTGTGTAATGATCCTTTAAATTTCCTATTGAAGTTGTTTGTTTGGTTTTTTTTTTTTTTTTTTTAATAGAATTAATCTTAACACACTGTCATAATCTCTCTTTCTGATTTTCAAGGGTAGACAAAAATGTTTTTTTACTGTATAGAGATAAGACTTTAACCTTCAATATGCAAATTATTTAATAAACATTACGACCTTATTAAAACAGAGTGCTTTTCCTCCATTCTTGGCTCCACTTAACTCCACTTAGCTAAGACTGACAATAACATGATTGTTCCTCTATGGTTTTGCAGGCAAATGACTAACTTGGTACACCACTAATCTAATATTAGGCAAAAATCTTTTCTAGTGAGCAAGTTTTCAAATATATTTCTGAATTGGCACAGATGTATGTATGTTTTTTCTAAGTTATGTAATAACTTGTGAATAATTGGGGAAACATGAAATACCAAAGATAAACATTTGTGAAGTGCCAAAAGGTTAAATTTACATTTATTTGGATTTTTTTTTTAGCCTAGCATATTTACAGTGAGTGATTTGATAGTTATGTATGAAAATTCATATGCTTTTCTTGTTATTAAGAATTTTGCAGTGCTCATTTTGCAGGCTGGTTGTTTTCCAACACCAACAGTAGCTGCCTTGCTGTTCATATCTTGAGTGATATCCAGATCTGCGAGGCTCCTAATTTGGAGATGATGATGTAGAATTTCCGTATTTCATATCTTACCAGTTTGAAGGGCGTGAAAATGAGCTATCACACTGTATTTTGATCCACAGAATGTTACATAAGAGAAAAATAAAAGAATTAACTATGTCTGCATGTTTATTTTGCAGTCATAAGACACCTTGACTGTATATAACAGGTATTTAGTCTGGAGAGCTGTCACTTTACTGAAACCGGTTCTCATGTGTCTGTTCTTCAGCAGATGAACCTGAACCTGTATCCACGATCCACAGCAGCCTTCTCACAGACAGGAAAGGTCAGGTCCAGAGCTAAATTGCAGTAATCCATCTGCCTTTAAAACCATATTGTTGTGGATAGTGGTTCAAAATTTGGCAACTTTTCTGTTTCTGAGGATTAGTCTATAATATGTTATCCAGAAAGCTGACATCAAGAATAAATGGGATTCTGCTGCCGATTGAAAACTCAAAAGTTTACCTGCCTGTGCCAAGTCGGTCTGCATTTTCAGGTAAATTATTTATTCCAGAAGAAGCAGAAAGGGAAGAATAAGTTTCTGTGGTGAGACTTCAGAAGCTGCCTTCAATTTTTATTTTTGCAGTTCGACCACAGCAAATATGATCCTAGATCTTAAACCAGTTCTGGATATACTCTGTGCAACTGACAGGGTTTTTTGCATTACATGGGAGTAAAGAAAACCAGAACTGGCCATGCTGTGGAAACTGGGGCAAGGAAAGTATGAAGCTGCATAATCTGATTCTTGTTCACTACGTATTTTCCTTGAGTTGCCTAGAATGATCACCTCCTGGACACAGAAGTCGGTAATAAAACTGAAAAAATTCCTCAAGTCTGAAAGAAAGACTGGACTCTCAGGGAAAAAAAAAAAAAAAACAAAACCAAAACTGAGATGTAAAATGAAATAAATCTCAATTCATATGAGTGTTGTGCTTCAATTATCCAAGAACATTGCTGTTCACTTTTGACAATCTTGTACTTGCTATAGTTAGCATGATTCCCAAATTGAGAAGTTGTTTTACAGAAAAAGTCTGAGGAATTTGTCAGAACTGTCATTCTTGCAAAAAGTTTTGGCTTGATAGTGTCGGCATTTTCTGACTAAAAGGATTTGTAGAAGCAAAAAAAAAATCTCGATGCTGGATTTATTAATATTTTTCCTCAGTATCAAGCCAACAGGAAGAAAGTTACAATTCAGAGAGATGGGTTTGAGGCATGGTGGTTTCCAAGCTATCCCTGAGGATGGTGCAGTTCTGCACTGGTGTAGGTTTTTTCAAAAAAACCCTAATGCAGCTACTAACGGAACGGGACATGTTTTTCTCTCACCTGAAGAACCACTACAGAGTTTTACCCAATAATCATTAAATCTATCTTTCTAAGACTGAATTTCTGTTATTAATGACTGACCTGATAGCTTAAATAATTTTTGAACTAAATTATCAATTTCTTTTAATCTACTTTTTCTCTATTTTATTTACCGTTTAGCAGATGGAATGCAAAAAAACTTTCATCAGATGAAAAGAGAAAACTACGTCCCTGATCAGTGTTTATCTTTCTGTTTAATTTTGAAATTGTCTTAAGTGTCTGGGCTCTCCAAAGCAGATGGGCTGTAGGCTTGCTGTAAATCACCCTTAAAGCAGCTGTCTCTCTTAACGCACTGGGTTGTAAAATGTAGGTGCTGCTGGAATTGTACGAAGTCCACAGTGCATCTTTCCCATTTGCGCTGTCATTTCTTTATTACTTTTTTACATCACTGCTTGTAGATTCAATAGGACTTAATTTGATTTTCCTAATAACTGAAAACGCGATCCTACGTTTGCTAAATATTTCACTATATTCACACTAGACATCACTGCTGCTGGTGGGGAGCCTGGATGCACGGTGTTTGCCTCCCGCCTTTCTCTGAAGCTCTGATTCTGCCTTTTTCCCACTGAGCCGTTGTGGTCATTGCTGTGCCGAAGGACCAAACAGATGCCATCCCAAAAAAATGGTCAAATTGTCTGCTGTTCAACAGTGCCAGAAGATAACAGGACACATAAATCTGAAGATTCAGCTAGAATTGTCCCCTAAGGTTTTTACAATTTTACCAATTTTAATATTTTTGTTGTTATTACAGTTGGTGGGTTTGTAATTCACTTCTGCCCCTTTTTTGTCGCCCTGTTTTTAGTACTTTTTATGTAGCAGTAAAATAATTTCTAAAACTTGCAGCCTAGGTTGGCAAAGGAAGAATGAAGCTGCAGATGGATGACACAAATAACTTGAGACAGAGCAGTCTGCGAGTTGTACAAAGTGATCCATCTCCTGATTTTGCCGGGCGCTCATCATTCATTGATCTATTACAGTAAAAGAATTGTTTCTAGAAACTTTGATCAAATGGGTAAGAACTTTCTCTGTTTTTTTCTCAGAATGCAATCCTTAGATTTTATTTAACTTCCTCACTGTGTTTTTGTTTCCGTTGTGCCTTTGGGTCAACTTTGAACTTGATGGTGAAGATTCAAATACACTGTTTTTTAATTCCTGAAGTTGCACAGTAACATTTCTTCATGATGTCAGCAAAGTCACCACTTTTGTAAGTAGGTCTCTGTTTGATATTTTTAGGAAGGGTTCCATATGTGCAATATAACTGTTAGAACATACCAGGAAATAAAGAGGAACCTTAAGTTCGGATTTGAAATTATCACCTTTGAGTTTTGCCTGAATTAAAGGAAAAGATTCCATTACCTATTGGCGTCTCTGCTTGCCTTGCGTGTGTTTCACCAGTATGCCAGGAGCATCTTGAATGGCTGTAACTTTACTGAAACTGGGGAAAAACACAAAACAACAACAAAGGTTTGCTTTTGTAAATATAACTTAGAAGCAGGAATAAAATTAAATAATTTGGAGGAAAAAGTCACAGCTTTGGGGTAGTTATCCAAGGGGGAAGTTATCCAGATCTTCAGCAAACTAATATGAATCAGTCCTTTGCAGGCAACAGAAGAACTGGGAGTGGTGGGGGAAAAAAAAAGGAAAACTTGTGCTCAGACACCATCAAAATGGGGTTAAACTGCTATAGTTCAGCTATTTTTTTTCATGGTAATTATTCACCCATAAATTAAAACAATGTATTTGGATTTTTCAACTCTTGTAGCGATCTTTGAGGAAAAAAAAAAAATCCTACTATTTCTTACTAACAGAAAGCCTCATGCTGACATTCCTCTTTTTTCCAAAGGTTCACCTGTTTTTACTTGCTCATGCATTGAGCCAATCTGCAGGGAGAATTAATATATTAGATATACCAAGCCAGCTCATTTTTCTTCTGTCACTTTTGCCATGATTAATGATAGCGAAAGTGTGTTTAACTCCGTTCCAAATGACACTTCTGGTATTGCTCAGTGCTTGTTTTTTTTTGAGTCTGTTATCATTAACTAAAAATAAATTCAAGTTAAACTGCGAAGGCAGATAAAACTATTCCCTTCTTTCTGGTTTATTCTTGTTTTGTCCTTTTGGAATGCCTGGCTTTATGCGTTCAAATATTTTCAGCATATTTCCAGAAACTGTAGAGATGATGCAATTAAGCAGCATTTAAGCTCGCTGTATTCTATAAATATGGGATGATATATTGATATCTTCTTTAAGTGGACAGTTTCAAACTCATAATTGTTAATGTACTGAAAGAGCTCTGGGCCCTGAGGTGACTAGGGAATGAAAATCTGTCTCCTATCTGATAAACCAGCTTCAAAGAGAATCAATACCTAAATCTATCATGTGCTTTTGGAACAATAAGCTGCCCTATAATGCCGCACAAAAAATAGCCAGGAGACTCTTAAGTGTAGGAAATACTGCTAACTAGGTTTCTCGTAAAAGAGGAAAAAGGTTCGGGGGGAGGAAGGATAGAAAGGCGTGGTTGATAGAACTGCAAAGAAAAAAAAATTTTAAGGCTGGGTGTGCCCTTGGGTTGAATGTAAATCCCCTCCTTGCAGAAGGGCCCTTTGGGGTCCCGGGACCTCTTGGGCTCCATCTATAAACTCCAGGTCCTCTCAGGTTGTTGACAAATAAAAGCTATCACTGATTTTTTTTTTTTTTTTCCCCTTCTTTTCTCTCTCATGAATGTTAAATTATTTTAAGTTGTATTCCTACCAGTAGGTGGGGGTAGAAATTCCCACCACTGATGTGTAGGAGAGCGAGCAGTTCCGGTATTTCTGTAGACAGTACGGAAAAGCCTTGGAAGAAGTGCTTGGTAGGTGTGTCCCTTCAGTGCTCCTCTTAGCCAGACCATAGATTGATAGGTATTATCTTTAGTGAACGCTTACAACAACCAGTCTCCTGGTTTTGAGTCACAGCAAAGCAAAACTGCCTGTTATCAAAGCACATTATTTCGTAAGCATCCTGCCCATCAAACAGCTAGGAAGAGGGGGGGAGAAAAATGCTTTATTAATGCAGATTGGTAATACTGTGTGAAAATTGTTCAGCCACTGTGAAAACTGCTCATCCACCAACAGGCAAAAAGAAAATTTGAATTATTAATCTGTATTATTAATTCTACCCAAAATCCCTTGGAGGGAAATGAAAGGTTTCAGCATTTCTTTTGAAGAGGTTTTAGAGTGGTGGAACCAGTATATGCATAGCAGCTCTCCACAGCGCATTAAAAGAACATAAATAATGAAAGAGTTATGGAGCATCATCCCACAAGAAAAGCAAAAGATGTGTTGTTAATGTATATTATTTTTATTAAATGAAATCCCAAGAAAGATCATTTTAGAAACTGGAGAGTGACTGTCTTTTCTAGACTTGGTGAATAATCCATGGAAAAAAATGAAATAACATATCATCAATGTGCTTTATCTGTTTTACCACTTGGCTTTGAGAATTTCCAAGTCCTGTTTGAAAATTGATTTGGCCCAGTGGAAGTTACTGTTTGTGTCGCAGTGATGAAGGGTCAGAAATGGAATACGGTGCGTTCGGTCATCCCCGCACCAAGCGTTGCCCACGCAGTCAGGGATATGTATTGCTGAAAGAGGAAAGAAGGGGAAAAAACCCCAGTGTGGACTGGAAAATTGCTTGTCAGATTGACGTAAAACTCAACTGTTTGTTCTGTTAAGGGTGGACAGCTATTTTTTTTCTTTTTCTTTTTTTTTTTTCTTTATGACAAGATACAGGAAAATAGATAGGAAGTATGGAAGTTGATGTAAAAGATGAAGGATAAAGCCATGTACCAGTTGGACTTCATCATTCATTAGTTTGTGATGTTGCTCCAAAAGCTTTTGCCTTTTCCCTGAGGTTTAGGGATGTGCCTTTGGCTTTAGTCGTAAAGCAGAAGCAAACATGCACAAGTGTCCTATTTACATCGACTTTGAAACGGCAGAGTACATCGCCCATGAGCTTCAGCACAGCTATTAAAACTATAATCTATGTCAAATATGCTAGGCCAAGAAAACAAATTAGATACATTTTATGTCACAGCATCTCTTGGTTTCAGGTCACTGAGCCCATTTCTTAAAACATGATGCATATTTAATGTTTTATGCCGTTTGGACTCATTATCAGATCTACTCTGTAGATCAAGCCTAGCTTATCTTGATGGCTTACCGAGTTGTCATATTTTTATTAAACTTTTAGTCTGTTCCATCAGTAGAAATTTCAAATGGGAGATCTCAAAGGCTGGATTTGGTCTGGTGTTTGGAAGCCTAAAGGTGGCAGTAAGTCGAGAAAACTTCTTCAGTACCTTGATCCTCTCAGCCTGGAGAGACCAAGGCAGAGAAGGGGTAAATGGCTTTTGTCAGGTCTTTGAGAAAGTTTATGTTGGGGAAATGCAAAAACAAAGTCTCAAGATGTAAGATTAGTGCTGCGGTAACAGCCCTGTCCTTCCTCTCCTGTGAGGAGTACCTGTGGTGTGAGGGACGGCGGGAAAGTGAGGACCTAGAGGTGGGTTCATGCAGAGGGAGCGAGAGGACGTACAGGGCAGGGTCAACATCGCCCTCGTTCTGCCACCTCCTTCCTTCTGCCACCTCCTCGGGGCTGAGGCAAGATCAGACGTTATTTGAAGCTGTATTCAACCATCAAAGCTTTTATTTTCATCTTAGAATTGGTTTGCAGGTTTATTTTGGTTATGTTGTTAAACACCAAAAATTAATTATTATTTTTAAATATAGAAAGAAACTCCTTTGCCCAGCAGATTGTCTAAGCTTTAAAAGACGCAACACATTTTAGTTTATACGCTCTTATTTTTGCAGACCTGAACAACTGCAGAACAGATGGTTCAGCTGGTGATGGAGGTAAAAGGCTCTGGAGATTAAAAAATTGCTGGCTATTTTTATTCCTTTTCTGCTTTGGCATTTTGCCCCACTTTTGCATCATGGCATATCATCTAAAATGAAGCATTTCTGAATATTCGTGGCTTTTCAAAACTAGTTTTAATGATGCGTGGCTTACACTGTGTTGGAGATCGAACAACCACAAAGGTGAAAGTTGACCCAGAGAAGTAAATATACAGAGCTCTGATGAAATTAATTAATTTCTGATGAAATTAGTATTTTTGCTTAGGTTTTTTTTCTCCTCCTGTTAAAGTCACTTGCCCTAAACAAGGTTCCTTGAAAATATTTTTGTCTCAACACATATTAACCAGGGTAACATGGGCATAGTTGCCTTCTGTGCCAGTTAGTTAACTTTTGTTACCTAATTAGGAGTTAAGTGAGTTAAAAAAAAAAAAAAAAAAAAAAATCATAGGTTATCTTTGTGCTGTTACAGCTCATGGTCAGTGTCAATTTAAAGAAGATTTGGTTGCATTCATTGGGTCTTGCTGATAATGCCATCCATCAGGAAAATGTCTTTCTCCTTTTACGCTTCTCAGGTGGTTCATTTTAAGGTACTGTAAACAGTAAAAAATCAAAATGTTCACATATGTGGCAGTCTTACCAAAATCAATGGGACTTTTCCTGCATTTGAAGTGAAATGCTTACTTAAACGTTTTGCTGAATCGATGTCTTGATCTGAAAAGTGCTGGGGCTGATCTCTGTGCTGACAGTTCCCATGTGCAGTGTTGTTCCATACGATAAAAACTTTGCTTGCATCTTTTTTCCCCTCCACCTGCACTGTCAGTTGTTTCCTCTCCTGTCGATGGGTACCATTTTGTAATAATCAATGCGATATCCACAGGGACGGTGTTCAAGAAATCTGCTTACAAACTTACCTTAATTGAGTGTTTATCTCAGCTATTAAATATTCTTGAGAGTTCCTTTGTAGAAAAACCTTGAGGTACTCATTAAAATTAATGTGAGTGGTTTGTTTGTTTATGGGTGAGAAGAGGAAGATGCACGCAAGCGTTTCAGGTCTCCCTGCTAACGTGCAAAGGTGAGAACTGGATGGAACCGTGACGGGTGCGATGAAATTGAGAGCAGGCAAAAAGGGCTTTTTTAGCGTGAGAAATGTATGTGTGCTTTGATGTGTAGCACAGGCTGACTTAGTGGCTAACGTGAAGGGTGTTCTTATTAAAGGTATTCTGCAAAATTAAGGAAAAAAAGGGATAATTAAGGTAAATCTTCAATATTGAGACTGTGAAGTTAGCAAGACTCTTGAGTCATCCGAAGCAGGCGCAGGCAGCTGGTCCATTTGGTTCTGGAGCTCTAGGTCGCCACAGATTTGAAACTACATTAAATTTCTGTGCTGACATGGTAGTCACTAGAAAGGACAAGAAAAAACAGATTCTGTGGGTAGGGATAAAATATTTTAGACAAGCTAATTACCTCGTGCAGAGAGTGAGTTACCACTTAATACTTACAGCATCCCTATAAATCGTTTCCTCCTTTAAGATTAATTTTTAATTACTTTTTTAAAATTCTGAATTAGAATCTTTGCCTTACGAACGCTGGCTGGTGCACAGAAGAGCTTACCAGTGTCGGGAATCAGACTTGTGGGTGCTGAAAGAAGGTGAAATTGCTGAGATCACAGAGCCTACCCTTTTATCTAGAAAGTGCAGAAGATGATGAAAGTGGAGGCCTTTAATCTTGAAGGTAAGATTCTGCCTAGGAACCACGGAAAGGTGAATAGGAGAACTGTGGTAATGGCGTCTTTAACTGGACCAGTTAAATTGTGTCACTGGTTTAGCTGTGCTGGTCCTCAAGTAACAGGGATACTCATTTGTGACATCTGCATTTCAGAATGTAACAGTGAAAGTTGGTATCAAGATCATTAATAAAGCGAATAAAAGATACCTGCCATTAGCATGAATTAGTGCTAGGCAAAATTTTATCACTTTTTCCTGCTAAGCTTTTGTCGTGATACTCAAATACCCACTTGGTTTCAAATTGTTGAAGCACAAAACAGAGATGATAACAGTATCTTAAGGAACTGGACAGGAAAAAAAAAAAAGGATATTAAAAACTGCCTTGCAGTGGTTCCTGATGTATTGGTTTGTCTAGGTTCAAGGGTGCTTTTTGAAGGAGTAATGTAATTATTACTGGCACTGATAATGCTGACAACAGGGCTGATTCTAGAATGATAGTGGAAGATAACGGGAGTTTGGCAGTCATTTGAATAATTGCTTTGAGAAATGCAAAATAGGCAACCAACAGTTTAAATAAATGCAGATTATAAATAGTGAATTTGGGATTTCCATTAGTCAGAATACAGAAGAAAGAGTAAAAGGTTTAGAAGGTTAATTATTATTTTTTAAAAGAGGTCATGGCTTAGAAGAAGTTAGGATTAATAGAAAATTAGTTAAATGTAAACTTAGTAAATAATCTTACAGTGAATACTTGTTATTGTTCAAATGATTGTCTACTCTCTTTTAAACTGAAAATGTATTACTTTTGGATACTTGCAAGAGCAAAAAGCCTTACTGTTTCAGAATGAATATGTTGAATTATCTGCAAGAATATGGGAACTCGAGTAATGTGGTAAAGGTTTAGCAAAATAAACAAAATGGAGAAAGTTCACAGCAGCTGCAGTGTCTAGACTTCAGTGATACATTTGTACAGAATAGCAATGAGATTTTATGGCTTGAAATCATTTGTGGGTCATAAATTTGTGGGATGAATCCCATTAATTTTCCAGCAACACTCAAGGAAAAGGTGCTGGGAAGGAATAACAAGACCGTTCAGAAGACATCGCATCTACGCTTCCAAGAAAATGCAGTTGTGTTATCTGTGCTCGCAGTTGGTTGGACATATGTTCACGATAAATAAAACTTTATCCTCATTTTGAATACTTTTGTGGAAGCTGCTGGAGTGGAAATGATAGTAGTTAGGGTTCTTATTGCCAGCATCAGTGGTTCCATTAACCAAGCAGGTGCAGACCACATCCTTATTCACACATAGCCTCTCCTGGTTGACGGTGTGAGTGACAGATCCAAGGCCTTGGGGCTTTGTTCAGGGATGTTTTGTGGATTAAGACGTCATCTTTAGCACACTGACATGGTTCCACTGAGTACACCGCTTAACTCAGGATCTCGAGCAGCGAGTGCAGTTTAACCTGTCATCTTCCAGGGAAGAACAGGAGTTCCTTCCTTTGACTTACACTGTTGGTTTTTGGAACTTGAGTCGTTGACCCTCTCACTGTTTTTTTTTCACTCCCCTTTAATTATAGCTGGGATCTGACTGTAAAGCAATTATAAAAGCAATGATAAAAATGTTTTCTCTACTGTTTATCTGGAACGTTGTTTGAGTTTCCCTGCAAGTCCATGCTCGGAATTGTAGAAGAGCAAAGGGACCGATTGTAGAGGTGAACTGAATAGCGAACAGCAGTGTTTAGTTGGCTGGAGTTCTTACAGAACTAAGACATGAGGTGGGGTTGTTTGCTTGCTCTTAGTAGTCAGCACCTAAAAGAATAAGGATGAGGAAGGAGAGTTGTCATTAGAAACAGAGCTTTTTTTTTGGTCTTCTGTGTTCTAGTCCCTCATTTCTTCCTTTCCTTCCCTCCTCTGCTGCAGTAAATATTGATTTGTGGCTTTGCCTGGGCACATTCTGATCTCATCGGAGCGGGAGGTGAATAGGAAAGGGCAACCCTTAATGACATTTTCCTGAGCGCAGAAATTACTCTGATATTTAAAAAAATCATCATGATGCAGAAAAACAAAAATAGCTGTCATTGGAAATCAGGGCTAGATTTGTGCTGGTGAAGACTTCTTAAAGGTGGAGCTCAAAGAAGCTCCTGAAGTACTACGTATACAAAGAACAGGTTTATTTTATTTTTTAAATGTAAATGTAAGTAATGAAGTTGCATGTTAGAGTAAAGGGGGGAGGAAAAGAGTAATTTAATTGTCAGTGTAGACCTTACAGACTACCAGTGTGATTCTGTCATCCTGCTTACTGGGAGGCTCCAAGTTTGTGTTCTTAAAGTTTAGTCGGTGGCCTGACACTACTTTGGTGAAGGCAGAAATTAGGGTGTTAGTTTAAGGTTTGTTGTGGGGTTATTGCATTGTTTTACATGCAGCTGACCTCCCAAATTTTTGTCTTTTTAAAGTACCTGGCACCTGGACTGTGCCGAGCGTGAGCTGCAGAGAGGGCCCATGTGTGATGTGCTGCACTGGGGAGTGCTCTTCTGTCATCAGCCGGCGAGTGATCCAGATCAGACCCTGACACTTCAGAATTACAACAGCGTGCGCTGGGTAAATGGAAAATTCTCGCTTAGAGCAGAGATGTATTTCATCTGTTTAAATGTCAGACCAGTGCTGTTTGTGTGCAGGGGTTCGAGGGAGGTCGGGTTCTCAGCTGCTTCTTGTCTGACCTCGCAAAATGCAGGCTTGGAGTCAGTCCCGCAGCTCCAGTGCGCAACGTGATTCAAACAGCCACACGTGAGTAACAGCGGTCTCGAAACCTTCCTGATGTAGTACATCATCCGCTGCTTGATTTCTTTCCAAACTTATCTGTATTACTTGGAAATCTCAGTTTTGTATCTTAATCAGTTTTCTTATCTTCATCGGTCATGACAAACTGAGGAAGCTTTCTCAAGAGAAGCAGGCCAGTTAGCTCACGAATGGCTGCACAGCTCGTTTGGCTGTCAAACCAGGATGCCCAGTGCAGCACTACCAGAAAGATGATTTGATATAACCAGGACTTGTGTTATATTCACAAGAGCGAGCAGACCAACATTTTACACCAGTACTCAATTTGTTAGAAAAAAAGAAAGATTTGATTTAACAAGATAATTCACTGTATTTTTAGCTTCAGGTACGCTGATGTTAAAATTGGGCGGATGCCCAACTGCTTTGCTTATCAGTCCCTAGCTGCCATCAGAGTTGTTATGCTTCATTGGTTTTAATTTTGTGAGAAAACATACACCTATCTTCATGCAGATCTCTGCAGTTCGGTTGTAGTCTGTTCCCTTTTCTTCAGTTAGTCTGAAACTTGGGCTGGTGTCTGTCTTTGTTTGTGTGAACCTTCTCAAACATTTAATAGTCATCCACAAAAGAAAAAAAACAACATAAATCAGAAGTCAACTGGAAGAGCTTCATTACTGCCTAGATCAGGAGCTCCAATACTGAAAAATAATTATCAGGGTATCAATGACTTAAAAGACAGGTGCTGATATAGCAGCCGGTAGGATGTGTAGTCCAGTAACCTTGAGAAATTAGTGAAGAAGGAAAGATAGAGCCACCGCTAAGGAAAAATTCATTAGGTAAAGCTCTTGTTTCTGATGCATCAATGGATACAATTAAATTTTTGGCAAGAGCAATGGTATTAAACATTTTGTCCAGAAGGTTATTGTAGCTTGAATTGAGAGGCTGGACAGCTAAACAACTATTGTCATCAAAACACAGAGGAGAGAAGTTGGCTGTTTAGCGAAGTGCGAGACAAAATGCTGACCTCCCCGTGGGATGCTTCAGGCTGGCTTCCCATCAGGAACGGTGCTCCCGATCCTACCCTGTGCAAGGGTGGAAGAGCCTGCTTCCACAGCTAGGATACAGCCTGACCTGAAAAGAGAGAGTGCAGACGTGGTATATAATTATTTTTCTGTATTGTAAAACATTTCATTCAACTATCCTGCATTCTGAAAAAAACAGCCAGGAAAAAAAGGGAAAGGAACACATTATTTCTGCATGAAATTAAATCTGATCCTTTTTATAAAATATAGACTCTTCATTTCTTCAGTGACAGAGACCTTAGATAACATGTAAATTATGCAGATTTGCCTTCGGAGACTACTGAGGTTTTATTTTCATGTATCACAATTGTGTCTTATAAAGAAAGCTCATTAAAATCATACGTACTTTGAAGAGAGGAAGCCGTTATACCTGTTTCACACCCTCTTTGAACAGCCTGAAGACTGTTGATGCCCACCAAAAGAGATGGATCTGTACAGTGATGGTTCTGTGCCGCTGCTCCTTGTGCAGCTGGTGTAAAGTAAGTGAATTACGGAGCACAACCATACTTCTTGTTGGATGTTAAACATTTCAAAAGGATGTAGTGTGTAGTTTTGTTGCCATTGCAACGTTCCTTGTCTTAGGTTCATGTAGAATACTTGGCTATTTTCAGACCAAGGTGAAGGATGATTAGTCCAGTCTTGTTTATGTAAGTAAAAGAAAGACTTTTCGGTTTTGTAAAAAGAAGTTACAGAGTAAGACAAGTAAATACATTGTTCAGCTGAAACAGATCTTTGTTTAGAAGCTTCAGGATCTTCTCATGAACTTGACTGTGTGTCCAAGCCCTCCACAGAGCTTTCGTGAGGAGCATAGCTTATTAAAAGGAATCTGCACAGTGGTAGGTGGCTCTGAGCCTGATAAACATGTATTACTTATCCCTTAGATGTGGCTTACAGAATAACATCTTGCTTTCCTTTCAGTGTAATAAAAAGAAAGTATCAAAGCGTTCTTCTGGGGATTTCCTCTGGCTGCCAGACTAATTAACGAGAAAGGAACTCTTTGTAACATGACTTTAGACCGATTATATTTATCAGGGAAGATCAGCAAAGGGTTTTCTGTTGTTTTATTTTTGGTCATTTTATTTACTGAAATGAGTCAGAAATTAGAAGTCTTCTGGTTTGGGTGGTCTGCCTCCTTCTGCATGTAGGGATGTACATTCTCTCATCTCTGGTACCCACCCCAGTAATCCACTGTTTATTTTCACTAAGCTTGGTAAATACTGTTCCATACAGCTTAAAACCAATTAGTTACATGATTGTAACTTCAGAAATATAAGTCTACTCTTAAGAACACAGAAAGAGAAAGGGAGATGTAGTTCTAGCAGGAGAAGGTTTGAAGATTGACCTGCCAGGAGTGTTTCTCACTGAAAGAATTGGGCAACCACGTCATGGGTCACAGCCTTGCTGCTTCTGATATCAAAAGTAAAAATCGTGTATGAGTAGGCTTTTGAGAAGTGCCATACTTTATGGAAATCCCTGAACCCTCTCGTGTTTTCTTGTTAAAAATGCAGCATTTATTAGACCTGCAGGCAGACGTCATCCTGGACTTGTACAGGCTGGGGCGTACAGATGGTGCAACGCTGCAGTAACGCCTTTTGTAATGTAGCGGGCAGGACTAACGGTGAACCATCACAGCTTCAGCTTCTGGAGCAGACTGTGTGATGGCTTTACTGCGTTGGCTGGGGTGACTCCAGAGTTACAACACACACATATCAACAAATGCACTGAGGAAGTTCAGTGTGAAATACACTTGCAGAAACTTCAGGTTGCTCCCAAACTTTTTTTGAGAGAAGAGAAGAATGAACTGACTGTCATGTAATTTATATCCTACCTCAGTCATTTACAATCCGGTAAGGAGTTCATCCCAATAAAACACAAGGTCTAAAAATTTTCCTTCTAGGTAAGTCTGTCCTAAAAGAAGGGGGTATACCATCCGTACTATCTTATTGTCAGCCAAATATATGTGTATGTATAAAAACATCTATTTCTTGGAAAGGTCATCTTTGCTGAAATGTTCATTAGATGTTTATGCTGTTAAATATTAATAGGCTAAAGTTCAGCTAAAGAAAGTCTTCATCTCAGCATCAGTGTAACTATGTTTTTTAATACTGTCTGTGTTCCAGAGATTAAGGATAACAAAAATTTTTCTTTTCATTTTCTTATTCTCAATTTACTGCTCACAAGAAAAGCAAGCTCATAAGTTTAGAAGGAATGTAAGCGCTCATTGTTGTCATGAATTTCAATTCTTGTAGTCATGAATTTAAACCCAGTAGTGCTGCTGAAGAAACTCTTAATAAATTAAACACATTAATTTCACTTTACTGGATTATTAAGGCACTTAAATATTATTAGCTGGATAGCCTAAGAGCAGCGGGCTTCTCTGTGGAAATATGTGTGGTGTAAGGCTGCAAAAAATCACAGTAGATGGAGGAAGCTTAGTCATCCTTTCAACTTATTCCTCATTCCTTCATGAATTCTCTGAGTAGCAATCTGGATTTTTCTTGAAATTAATTGTTTTAATTATGGCAAATGGCTTGAATGGCTTCTGTGTGAAGAAAATTAAAACTCTGGGACAGTTTAGTGCGGAGAGGGGACATAAAGAGGGCACGCGATGGAGATACAGAGATAATGAATTGCACGTACAGAAAGTAAATCTGGCGCTTCCACTTATCCTTTCTTATAATACAAGAACCAGGGGACTTATAATGAAACTGAAAGGCAGCAAAATTAAAGCCATTAAAGAAAATAAGTATTTACACAAATGCATAATTAACCTCTGGAATTAATTCCCCCAAGAGTTCAGCGAAGCCAAGAGCTTAGTGGGGTTCAGAAAAGGATTAGACATTTATATGGATAATGGAAACATCTGTAGTTGTATTGGATGGCGTGCGAAGCATAAAGGGAACGCGGGACCGCAGCTCCCGCTGAAGCTGGTGACAGGGAGATGAAGTGTAGAAACCCTCGGGCAACGGCACTGGCGAGCCAAAACTGACACAGGGAGGAAGAAAATGTCTGAGGTAGGGAGTAGCCCACCAACAACCATGCATTTAATTTGGGTAAATGGGACTGCTTCCTTTCCTTTTGAAGGAGATTATGCCTGGATGAAGTAACGTGAAAGCAGCATACAGTTGTCTACTTATTTTACCCCAGCCGAGCCGAAAAATGGAGGTTTTAACATCAGGGGAAAATTAATTCAGAGCAAACTGATTGTTGCTATCCTATAGAGTTGTTATCACAGCATTCCTAAAGAAATGCATAAAAAATAAATGTTGTTCATCTTTGAGAACCAGATTAATTTTCCAGGTTAGATGAGATGTGGTGTGATGGGAACTGCATGGTGGCAGCATTGCTGGTACTGAATCACTCTGCATGCTGTTCTGCCCATCCAGTGTTTTAGTGTATTGAATTTTTCCCAGGCTCTAATATTTTAAATCCTGTAATAACGTAATTTCTACAGACATAAGTTGTCCACAGTTCATTGAGTTCCTAAAATAATCCATGTTAGCTTTTCTTGTCAGGGATCTCTGCCAATATTTTGGAGATCGAGGCAATTTGATGACCTACGTGACATTATTATTAAGCCTATTTTCCCCTTTGCTAATAATAATATTATCCAAACCGGGTTTTTGAAAGCTCTCTATCCAGTGCGCACAGGGACTTGTTCACTATAAATACGGATGTTGTGGAAATGCAGCAGACATATGGTAGGTTGGAGGTGGTTTTCCATTTCTGTGTCATTCATTAACCTTTTCAGGATCTCTGCCCAAAGGAGCCCAAGGTATTTTGACCTCAATATTGACGGTCTTCATTAACCCACTTGTGAGAGGAGGCTTTTTGGTTAATCGTCGTTATTTTAAATCAAAGTGGTAATTTCACCCCAACACTGTTAGACATCACAAAAAGCTTCTCATTCGTGCTCAGTTGATTTTGCAGCGATGTTCACCATTTCCCAGACCATTTATTTATGACCTCTTTCATTCTAGCTGATACTTGGAAGCTCTGAAACATGACAGAGATGATCTAAGGTAGGTCAGTAGCTTCTTTTTCCCCACAGCTGAGTGTCTAAACTGCAATTTGTGTTACTCCCCAAGTAACACAAAGTCTGAATGCTATCAGGGTTTATAAATGAAATTCTTTAATTTTGAGTAACAAATGTCTTCTGTGTTGGAAATAAAAAGAAAAATCCGAGTCACAGCTTTTTAAAGTACTCTAGATTTTTAAGATTGTTTTTAACCAGTGTTTGTATTTATCATTTGAATTGTTAGAGTGGTTAGAAATAAGATTCAGTAAGTACTTGGATGTCAAAGCCTTCCCTGACATTGAAATGTCATGATTATAGGCAAGAGAAAGAAAACATACTGAGTGAAAACTCCTTCCAGACATCTTGTACTTTGGCTGTGTCATCTGTGGCGTTTGGATCACCTCCATGGAGACCCTTTCCACAACAGACCTTGCTCCTGCTCTCACTGGCCCCGGGCTGCTCTCCACACAGCACTGGTCACCGTCCTGCCTGGGCACGGCTGTCTCCTGGCTTTGTGGTCCCCTCTGCAGAAGCTCACTTCTGTGCCTGGATGATGTGCCTTTCAGCTCCAAGGTGTTCTCGCTTCCAGCTGCCAAAAACGTACTGGTAACGCCTCATTATAAGTTATATTTACACACAGACTGACACCGTCTGAGGGAGCGCAAGCGGCCGAGAACTCCTTTGGAGCACCGTCGTCTTTAAACTCATCTTTCATGTGTTCTTTGTTTGAGAGCTCCTTTTGTAATTTACTTGAAGCTGAATTATGAAAGAATCCTGATCTAAATGAGTCACTGTCCTGCTAGAAAGAATGCCGCAAATATTAAATATTCCTGTGTAGCTTGCAGATCTGAAAGTAAAATTCATTCTTTTCCTTTAATGCTCTCTCTTCCTTTGTATTCTGATGACTCATTTGGCAAAGTGCTATGGTGCCAATTTTCTCTTCTTCCCAAAGCTAACAGGTGTTTCTTGGATTTGCCTCATCTGTTACGAGTCACTGTTGAGTCCAACTGGAATTTTTCCATTCGATGGTCAGGCAGCGCCCTACACATTGGTATTCTGCACCTGATCCCACTATACCCAGTCCTCCTCCCAGCGGCGTAGTGGAGCCTGGCTGGTCAGTGCTTGACAGCTGGTTCATCACATCTTCATCGTGGTCTGCGCCGGGTGGATTTATTGTACGGAGAGCCCAGAGCACCTCTATCACGTTATGGAAATGCAACTGCTTCTGCCCTGAGATGTTGTTTACTGTGGGAATGTGATTAAAAGCAGGTACTGGTCCTGAATTGTTTCCTTTTCTGAAAAGATCAACGCTTGAAAGTAGTCACATCAAAATTATCCTTAGGCAAGGGTTTGTTTTTTACAGTGCAGTGAAAGCGTATTTTAATAAGGTGATATTGTCCAAATTCTCATCTTTTTAAACTAAAATGCTCTGCCAGAATGAGATGAATGAGGAGATTATTCAAAATGCAACACGTGTACGAGTGCCCATCAGTCTTTACTTTGGCAGGCAGTGTTTACACACATCTAAAATCATACGGAGCAAAACTGTCCCCATTTGGTAGGAAATGCCAAATGGCATTTGACAAATATTAATTTGGTTTGATGTGATTGTACTGCAGTATTTTATTTGCAAGATGCTCTGACCTAATTAAAAAATATTTTTGACATATTAAAACCTCATAGAAAACATCAGAGTCCTTTAATTGTGATCTGATAAACTGAGAACCCAGCGTAATCAGCCCCATTTTAATCTGGTTCTGTAGGAGCAGTAATTGCAGTAATACTGAGTAGAGAAGGATTGAAAAAAAAGATTTGAATGCACTTTCTATTCTTATCTGTTTGGTTTTGTGATATATTTTTTTAATATGTGTTTAAATTGTCTCTAGGAAATGTAGGGAAAATGATTTCTTTCCAAATTGCCATTGTTATATTTCAGAAGTCTAAAAAGGAGTAGTATATCAATTTACCCTCACCTTGTGAAAGTGATATTGTGATAAAAATACAGTTCTGGTTTTGCTGTTGCTCATCACTGTAGCAATTCACCTCTGTTTAATAAAGCCGTTAACACCTTGTCTTTGTCTTCTGTAGCATTTTAAAGAAGGCACAGGCAAAGTCTTGACCATCTATTTGAAAAAGAGATGTATAGGAAGTTTTAAAATTTCTAAAACTTGAAAGTTTCAGAAGACGGAATGCACATCCTTTAGGTGCGTTATGTTTTGAGAAGGCTCAAAATTAAAAAAAAAAAAAATAAAAAAAAAATCTTGCATCCTCCATCTTTTCAGTAGAGTAATGAGAAGATCAGACAGACTTGAAAGTGGTCTAGTGTGGCAATTGTCCATTGAACAAATAATTTCTGTGCACTTAGGGAACTGTGCACTTCTGTGCACTTAGGAATTAGTCTTGAAAACCATTGCTACGCTCCCTGAATTCCCTCAAGAAGTAGAAAAGGTTAAACAGAGTAAAAACCTTGTGTGGTGTATATGTTTACTACCAGTTCCATGGACAACATAATTACTATTTCTCTCATTTTGAGTTTTACGTTATTCCCATTTTTCATTTGTTGATGTACAGCTGGTGGTGCAAGCTGGCGTTCTGCAAGTGAAGGCGGTGGGATTCCTCTGGGGATGACACTGCTGCTGCCCGGCAGTCGCTGCGACCACTGCAGGCGCTTCGCAAGCTTCTTCCCAAAACAAAATCACCGGCAAGGTTAATGAGAAACGGGAACGTTTCATTGTGGGTGTAGTGCTTTTGAAATGTGCTGATTCAGGTGAGAACAGTGACAGACTTACTACTATGGCTGATTATATATACACCTTAATTATTATATAATTCAATTCAGTATAAATAAGATCGTCTTGATGTAATGGCGCTCTGCCATTTGTGATTAATATTTCATTAGGCATGAAGCCATGAAAGCACTTAAGCAGGTGCTCCATTTTAGCCACTTTAGTCAATTATACTTAAAATTAGGCGTATGTCCCATTACTTTGCTTGACCAGAGCACTCTATTCCAAAGCCTAGCTGACCTTTGTGTGTGTCATTTACGTCAGGGAACATGATTTATGTTTATTATCACTAGGAATTAAAAAAGAAAAAATCTCTTATTTCACCCACAAATTATTGTCAAGTTTTCTAGGAAGAGGTTGAGTCATTTTGTACAGTATAGCATAAGAATGAAAGGATGAGTTTCCTAAAAACCTTGCTGGTTTTGTATCCTTTGTCCAGGTGGCAATTGCATTAATATGTTGTGCATTATTGACCTGTAGAGAGACAAGCCTATGAATTGTGTGTGCCTGTTGGGTGAAGCTTTCTAAATCTTTTTTCCTGGTAGTAAATATATTAAAATAGCGATGTACCTTTTCCGTAAGCCAGCAGACAAATCTCACCCATTGTCTTCTTCACATGCTGGTCTTTGCATCACCAGCAGGTTTTTACGCCTATTTTATTTACTTTTGATTTGCCAGTATTTCAAAAGATACCAGAGATAGCAAATTAAAAATTATAGGCTAAAAATGCAAGCCTGGAGTCTGTTGTCCGTTTAATGTGTATTTTCAATCCTTTGGTGGCTTCTGCTTCTGCAGAAGTACGTGGTGGAAACCCGTTGCAGAAATGCACTGGAGCAGGGCAGGTCTTGAATTATTTGTCTCGTAGCACAATATAGTGCAGTCTGATGCTTTAGCTGGGGCTAAATAAGCTGGCTTCATGAGCTGAAGCAGTACAGATATGCTGGTGGAGCTGATAAATTTGGGAATGGCTGAGCTCGAAGAAACCAGTTGCCCAACAACAAGGTGATGTGGTGTGTACTTGGTAGAAAAATCCAAATGAGTTTATTGAGTACCAGACAGCATGAAACACCTTCTGTAAAACAAAACGTAAAACCCATCATGATTGTGAATATTATTTTTTCCTTTTTTTTTTTCCTGTGGGCCTGGTGCCCACGTGAAGCCAGCTCTGAGAGTGACAGTTCTCCTCTTGGCCAGCGTGACCAGAGTGTCCAAAAACTAGAGTAATTCGTGCCCGGTCTGTTGAATTTGTTGAGAATAAAAAAAAAAACAAACAAAAAAACCAACAAACCAAACAGGTTACTTAGAGTATCTTTGTAGAGTGTAAAAGGGAAATGTGACAGTGTTGAAGGTAAGAAGTATTGTCTATGGTGAAGTGTTGGCCTGTGATCTCCTGAACCTATGGCCAGCCCTCCCAGGGCGCTGGCTTAAGCACAAAAAGTGGGGTCAGGGTGTGCAGCCCTGCTATGCCCTGAGCAGGGCTGGGACTCCCTCCCTCCCTGGGAGTGGCTCCCTGGCGCAGGGAATGAGGAAGGGCTGAGGTGTCTCCCAGTCATAGCCAGAGAAACATAAAGTTATAAGACCAGTTTGTGAAATAAGGAAGAAATCTTCCTTGAACTTTTGATTACCTTCAGTTGAGGGGTTTTTTTTTTTTGTTACTTTTCTCATTGCTGTTGAATAATTTCCAAAGCCTATGTTCTCATTACTGATCTGATTTTGAGTTCTTTGTGCTTTGAAAATTGCAATGTTGCTGCATCTCAGTTTCCTTGCTTTTCTCTCTGCTTTCCAGAACGTTGTATTGAAGACTTGTCCTCCATTTGTACTTCATACCCTGTGGTTGTGCTTTGCATCTCTTGTTCCGAAAGAAGGAAAGAAGGAACGGTGGCGTTGGAGAGCTGGTTGTTACGGATATGGACAGCTTGTGTCTGTTTTAAAAAGGAGTGAGGTTTGGAAGAGGAGCGTAATTGATCTGTAATTGTATTGCATGGGTGAAAAGTGAAACAAAAGGCACAGATCAAGTTGCAAATGGGTAATTTGTCCATGAAATGGTTTCACTGTGGTTACAGGCAGGGCTAGATGGTTCAGGGTGTGTTTGCTGCAGCTCGAATGTTTTCACATCTTTATGGTAGCAGAGAATGGTTCTGTGAAGATAGCTTTTGAAAACAGGATTTGACCAGTTTTATTTGCAAGTAGCAAAATCCTTAGAGAAGTTCTGGTGAATCTGAAAGAGTTACTGGTTTTCATCCGCTGGAGGAGGCAAAGGCATTTATCTAGCATTTGCATAATTTGTAGGAAATCTGGACCTGGGATTCCCCATTTTATGCTGAGGACTTTGCAATCTGAAGTAAAAGATCAATATGACTCCTACTGAACAAGGAAAACTTTCAACTTTTACAGCAACTGCAAATATTGGAGAAATACCAATCACAATTTTCTAATCTGTCTACTGGAAGATTAAATCCATGGTAGACAGGATTATGTAACTGTATTAAGCCATTGTTGAAATGTATTTGTTTGCCATACTGAGTTAAATGATGGTGACTCGAGAAAAAAAGAAAGTAGGAAATCATCTAAGATGGAATCTAGAGAGTAGCTACAGGAGCAGAATGTTTGATCTGGAATAGGTGCGTTTTGTTTTTTTTCTCTGTCTTTAAACTATAGGAAAAGTTTATTGTTTACTTAGTACAAGTTTGTGGATTATATTTGGTTTACATGAGAAATTATGTATTCATGTAGTTTATGTTTCCACGTGTGAGACATTATAAAGTGTTGATGTCTGAATGGACCACAGTAGATTACAAAAAAAAAAAAAGCTTAGCCAATGCTATTTTTGTTATTGTATCATTCTATTGTTACTGCCTTATTTGTATTATGAGAAAGGGGAGTTTTGAGAAGTATTTCTTTTAAACTCACATTGAAAATGTGAGCTGCTGTTTGCCTTATTTACATCTGCTGTATGTAGTAGGGTAGTAACAAAATTCTGTTGGATTCCAGCTCACCTTTCCTGATAAAACCAACTTGGAATTCCAAGGAAATTAATGAAAAAGGGGAAATAAATTATTAGCAAGAATAAGCACAAAATTCCCCCTTGTAGTCGATACGAGGGAGGGTTTTGTGCTGGCTCCCGCAGACTGTAGCAGGCTGTTTTGCTAAAGACATCGATCCTTTGATATTCCAGTCTCAGGAGCTGACTCTTTGTCTTCCTTTTTCATCTCAGAACAAAGTAATGTGTTCTTCAAATTTGACCGGTGAGACTGGCAATATTACAGGAGGACTAACCTTATCTGTCCAAGAACCATTAATACTAACAAAAATATGCTCTAAATGAGACATTTATACAAATCAATATACATTAAAATGTATGGTGTGCCAAGGCAAGCCAAGCAGAACTTGTTCTTTTATCTTCATTAAAAATAAAAGATTAAGAATTTATCTTTTGCGTCCTAATGCAGAGAGGTACCATGAAGGGAATGTGACTCGAAATTTTAATGTAACAGCACTTAAATTATATTATCTATACAAAATAGGATTTTCAGAGTGAAGAAAATGGCTAATGCATCTAAAAAAACCAGCAAGCAAATGAAAGTGTTCATGGTCTGCATTACCCTATAAAGGAAATGGCTTTTGAGAGCGAGATGGAGAGGCTGTGGTTGGGAAGAATTAGGCTTTTTAGCACGAGACGTGCTGATTTGAGGTCAGGATGTTCTGTCATTCTGTGATTTGAGACTAAGATAGACCAAAAACTTGAGCACCCAGGGAAATGCTGCGACCGGTGGCTTGCACAAGCTTACGTTGCCACTGTCCTTTCCCTTGTTGGACACTCACGTTGCAGTCTGAGTAAATATATTACTGCCACTGGTTGTGTTTCATCCTGTAAAGTGGCGTTTGCAGTAAAACAACAAAAAATAATAATCAGAGTGTGAGTAAGGTACGAAGCCTAACCTGTAGCCTCAGGCACTTTGTACCACGTGGCGTTAAATAACCTGACAAGGAAGGCAAGTTGAAGGCTGCATGTGGTTTGTGCTTTTTGTTGTGTGTTTTTTTTTTTTTTTTTTTTTTCTTTTTCCTTCTCTTTCCTCTTGCCAGCTATCTGAATTGTTCCTGCCTGTACCATGTCATTACGGTCACTCCCATTGCTTTCTGTGGGTCAGCCAGCATCCCCAGGCAAAGTGCCGCACCACCAATGAGACGAATCCTTCTGTGGGCTCTGTAAGGAGCAGAGGAGAACTGCAACCCTTTATTTTCTTTATTTATACTGAATTTTTAAAGTGTATCTACTCTTTCAGATGTGACCAGCTGAAGTACTTTACAGTTGTTACTGTTCTCACTTTTTTATCAGAGCAATTACCCGTGGGCATCAACAGTGTGGAGCAGGGCTCTCACATCAAGGTTTGAGGACCTTTTGTATCAAAAAGTCTTAGTCGTTCATCTCTCACATTGTTTGTTCTCTCAGATGCACTTTTTTCTTGTTTTCCATTTCTTAGGGCTTGCAGCCTTGCACCAGTGTGCAGGAATTTTAGGGTGAGCATTAAGAATACCGTGTCAAAAGGGTGTAAAATACTTTGTAGCCGTAAGGTAAAACTGCTTTCCAGCTAGTTTGTTTTCTGTAGAGATTTAAACAGCACAAAAAAAAAAAAGTAATAGTGACAAATCGGGACAAATCCTCAGTAACTCTGAGGATTATAACTGATTACAATCCTCGGTAACTCCGACTGGAACTTCCTCAGAAGTTATAATCCCACTGACAGAATGCGAGGGCATCTGCTAGGAGGAGGGTGAGGAGGAGCGAGAAGTTTCCCTGGGATTTTTTAGGCAGAGAAACAATCCCACTTTGAGCAGTACATTGAGCGTTATTTGCTCCTTGGGTTTGTCTCCTGGAGCTTGATGTGTGGTTTTTTGGGGGGTTGAAACAAGGACATCCCCTAAAGTATGGTCAGTCCTTGGTAGTTAGCAAACAAAATCCTGATCTTTTAAGGAGTTTCACAAGCAGTGAAGGATTATGAATTTCCTCTTCTAATTGCACAAAGTGTTTTTTTCATGTTTGGGGTACATCTTGTTTTCTACTTACCAGTTTTCCTCTACCTATCTGTTTGCTTTCCGTGTTTCTTAAATTTAAATGCATTATTAGCCACAGGTTTTGGCAACAGTAAACCTACACAAACTAGAAAAGGAAAAAGGTGTTCTGGCCATATTTTGCGTACAAATGGACAAAACGATCAGTACGTGCCTTCTCTATTTATGTGCTCAGTTATTTTTCCAGGTTTTTTTTGGCTGTCAACAGCTGAAGTATCCATTTTGTCCCAGTAAGAGGAAGGCTTGTGCTATCCCTGTACGTTTTATTCCCTAAAAATCCTAACTGAAAGCTAAGCTAGTCCGGCTCTTTACAGAGGTAGAATTGAGCTCAACTGGTAAGGAAAATTGATAGCAAATTTCTATTCCAAAGCAGGCAGCTGTGGTATGCTGTCTGTAATGTTATTTTATTTAAAAATATGCAGTTAATACTTAGAACACTGGCTCCTTCCTTTGCCTTCCTCTCCCAGCCTCAGGTCCTCCATCAGGGACCCGTTCCCCTCCTGCCAGCCAAGAGTGATGCCAGCAGGAGCTGCGCCCAAGGCAGAGCTGGCAGAGAAAGCCCATGTCTTGCTGAGCACTTGCAAAATTCAACCCCCTCTAGGAATTTTTAGATAACTCTCAGGAACTCTGACGGGCCCTTCATTTTTCAAACCAGTGAAATGATGATTTCTCCTCCTGTAGATTTCCCCAGGAGTAGGTAAAGGTCAGTGAATGTAAACATTACTACCTGCCATAGAAATCACTCCAGTTTCTTTGAAATCCAGAGACTCAGACTATCGGCATCTTTTAAGGCTTACAGAAGATGAATTTTGAGCAATGAAGACGTGAAAAGTCTAATTAAAGTTTTTCTTCAGATGGGAGAAGATGGAAATGGAGATGAGTGCTCGCTGGGAACCAGCGCAGCATGCAGAAAAATGGACTTTCTCTTAGAAGCTGAGTTCTGAGAGAGGCAGGTAGGCAAGATTATCTCTGGAGGTAAGAATGAAACTCAAGTGATTTGCTTCAGACTTCAGAATTTGCTTTAAATACACCAATTGACTTCCCCCCCCCCCCCAAACATGAAATATTTTATTTCTGTAGTTCAACCTGCTTATCTCTGCGTAATGCTAAAGATGCAGGCTAGCAGAGAGGCGATGCTTTGCAGTGTGTATCTCTTTCCTTTCATCTGGAAGCACATCGTTCTCCCAGTGCACAACTAGTTCAAACTGCACTGCTTCTGATTTAGTGCCTGTGAAGTGTATATAGATGTATTTTTTTTTCCTCAGAAAACCTATCCCTGAGGTGGGCAGAATAAAACTTAAGAGCCACTGCTCCCTGAAAATCAATATGCTAAATATATGCAATAGTCTGTGCATGCCAAGTCATCATTCACATTTTATTTATTTATGAGAATACGTTGACATTCAGACATGAGTTAGAATGACGATACCGTAAGTCTCAGCCACTGCAAATACTGGGGTCAGCAGTGATTTTCACACAAGATTGAACTTCAGAATGGTGAGCTTTCACTTGATGTCAGGAATTTTTACTGAAGAGAATATTCCTTGCTTCTTATTTTCCATAGAGATGGTTCTGCATCAAGCACTACATTAAATATAGTAACATGGGAATGGAAAAAATTCATAACAGTTTATGTATGTATTGGCAAACTATGATCCCATATATGTGGGGGAAAATGAAATTTCAACATTAAACTGTTTCGGTGAAGTAGCAACAATTTTAAGCATTGACATAAAACAATTACTTCAAAAACTGGTAAGGATTTTTGGAAGAGGAGTAGCAGAAGATAGAAGGTATAAGAAGAGATAGAGGTGTTTTACCTCAGTTCCTGTAGAGATGCTCAAGAGCAGAAAGAGAAGGTAACTTAGCACATCTTTTACATGCAAATAATTTCACATTCAGCATAGAGTTGAGATATTGTAGTATGAAGGAGGGAATTGAAAACATGGCACTTTATATAAAGATACTGTGTTTCCTTGAAGTAAAACGTTCTACGTCGTCCTCAGCCCTGCAGTGGAAAAGCCAACGTACGTTGCCGAAAACGTGAGTAGAAAAGATGTTAAACTGATAGAGACACTGTTAAATGTCAGTGTGGAAATTCACACCACTTGCTGCATAGGAAAAGAAGTGCTCCCCATTATCAGTTAAAAAATATGAGAAGTTACTGTTAATGAGAGAGACTTGATTATTACCAGATAATAAAAATAAATTAGAACTGTTAAGGTGTGAATTTCATTGTAGGTGCATCAGTATTTGCTAGAGCTGATAAGTCATGTTTCTATTATGCAATATTGTGTGGTCGTCCACTTGTAGAGCGTTTCATGTCAATTCTTATATTTACTGTCAATTTTAATAGTCTAGTTGTTTTAAAATATAGCTCAAGTTAATTAATTATTTCAGCATTATGATTATCTCTGAGAGCCAAGAAGTTATGTTTTGGTGTTAATCACAGTGTAGTTACAGCTTTTTGATTTGAATTTTTTTTTTTTTTTTTTGTTGCTGGAGATTCAAGAATAGTAGAATGCCCAGTAGTGCAGAGCGTTAGTGAGTTTTTCATTTAATCCAATCTAGTAATTATCTACAATTCATACTGAAGGCTAAATACATAACAAACGATGTGACTGTACTAGGTTTGTAATTGAAAACCAATCTCAAAACAAACATTATTATTTACAGTTTAAAATAAAAGCTTGTGTTCAATAACATTGTTCTGCTATTTTCCTGCACTATAATTTCTCCTGAAAAATTTTGGTGCTCTGTGATTTCAGTGTTCATCCTCCTGGTTAGATTTTTCTCTAGATTGCTGTTAACGATACTGAGTTTATTCTGATTTTTTTGAGTAAATGGAAAGAGATCTCTGGATCCCGTGATAAGAGGAATAAATTTGAGAGCTGAATTTCTTTCCCAGTAGTTCTAAATCTGTCATA
This sequence comes from Tetrax tetrax, assembly GCA_009806455.1. Lineage (NCBI taxonomy): Eukaryota > Metazoa > Chordata > Aves > Otidiformes > Otididae > Tetrax > Tetrax tetrax. The sequence goes on from WHYT01016719.1 coordinate 146,659, forward strand.
TTCATAACGAGAGGTAATAATATTTTCTACTCTATAGGTAATAATATTACATCAAGGCTGCAGCCAGATCTGCTGGTACTGCAGAGGGTTCACCCTCCCAGTTAAAACCAGGAGCGTTATGGGCTGGATCCAGTCTTTGGTACCAGTATGTTTCAGTGTGTTCGTGTGGGCTGGAGCAGGTGTTCGGGAATTGATGGCTGGCTTCGTGGCCACGGGGCAGATCCTGCTGCTTCTTTCTGTACTCCCCGCTACAGCAAAGCATCTCTGTGGAATTTCTTTCTGTGGAGAGCGATGCTTTGATTACCTCCTGTGATTTCACACAGTTTGAAACACAGCTTACTGTAATCTTTGTTTAACAGCCTCTTCAAGGCTGGTCAGGTTTCCAGCTAAGCAGCTCTTAGAAACCTCAGCTAATGCTTTTTGTCTGAGTGAAGCGAAAGATTTTGCCACCCGTGATTGTAAGATAAATGGATCTGATATTACTCTCTATGAGAGATTTCCCAGGTTTTTCACTCAGATCTTACCACCATATTCCCTTGATTTCAGAGGTGATACATTAGCCTACGTATTTTGTATTGCTCTGTGTTACTTAGTCGACGTGTTCTATCCATTTCTTTCTAGTTTTGTTTAATTTGTAGAGCACTGGAACAGGTTGCCCAGAGAGGTGGTGGAAGCCCCATCCCTGAAAACGTTCAAGGCCAGGCTGGATGAGGCTCTGAGCAACCTGATCTAATCAGGGAGGTCCCTGCTTCTTGCAGGGGGTTGGACTAGATGACCTTTGAAGGTCCCTTCCAACCCTAACCATTCTATGATTCTATGATTCTATGATAATTGTGATTGCGCATCTCTTACCCCTCTGTTACTTGTTGTGATTTTTTTTTTTTCTCTAATCACGGAAAGATTTGATGGTTTTGAGGAGCACTACTGCTCTTAAGAAGTATCTCAAAAGATGAACATGCTTGTATGTTCGAATGCGTGTTTACCACTTCTGGCCCCATTATTTTACTGAATAATGGTCCAGTCTTGCAGAGGCTTCAGAGCATGTTAAGTTACAAACTGCCCCTAGTTTGTGAATACCCTGCGTAAATGTTTGCAGTGTTGAGACATAAAATGCCTAAATAAGTGAAATAATCTTTTGAACAGAAGATATTTTCTGTGTTTACTCTCTGAAAGCATACTGGGGTGAATCTCGGTCTTTAATTCTTAGCCTAAAGATGAGACTAAATGATTAATCTTTATTTTAGACTGGAAAACTTAGTTTTTCAAAAGTATTCAGAAAAGATACATTTTCCTACTGCGTGATACCAGAGGCTTACACATTCCTAGTCTTGTGGAAGTTTACTTTCTGCCTCAGATTTGTAAGCAACCTTAATAATATATTTTTTTTCCTTAGTTTATCCCCCAGCTTTCAGCACAGAGGTGGATGAAGTTGCACAGATACCTTAGGAACCAACTCAGAGCTCTGTCAATATTTTGAGACCTCAAAAGTTCAATTTCTGCTGCAGGGCTGCTTTTCCCCACCCGTTCACACATCCCTGTGACTGAGGCTAACGTCAAAGTTCGGAAACACTGCGTAAGGTTCTTTCAGGAGTTCTGCCTTGGCGTCTGTTATAAAGCTGCTTGAGATAAAAAGTTGCCTTCTCTGGATACCGAATCCTGTAAACAGAGTATGAGTCCTATTTTCTGTGAACAGGAGAAGTCTAATATTCTGCCATAACACGAAGACAACTTTAGAAGTAACAGTTCATTAGTATGGATAGATTTTTTCATCACGTATTCTTTGTTCATGCAACAACTGCTTCTTCAGAAACACCTCACAGCATCCTTCACCCCATGGCTGTGGCTGGTGGCCACAGAAGTATAGCACAGCTACGGCATGTGGAAACTCATTATCGTACCCTTCTAATGATCAAATACATTTTTCAAAATACTGACCTTCGTGCTAAATTCACCTTTGGAAGAAGGCATGCATGCTCTGTAAGCACATCTTGTTCTTCTGCATGGGGAAAAAGGAGGGCTGGGCTTCTTTGTCCTTCAGTGTAAGCCCAGCGTAAAGAAGCTGGTTCCTTCAGTTTGTGAGGAGAGGGACAGTGCTGTGAATACGACGAAGATGGAAAGAAATGGCAAATGACAATACAGCAGAAATAACAGCATCGCTCCGCTACCAGGCAGCAAGGCTGGTCGCACCCGAAGGCGCTGGCGCGGCTGTGGGCAGGAGCCACCCTGCCAAAGGGCTCGCGGGCACCAATGCAAACCTCGCGGGTCGCCTTGGTCCCTGGTTCTCTCAGCTTTGACTGCCTCAGGCTTTCTCCAACTTCATTGAAAAGATGTTCGTGGTCTGTTCAGGGTTTTGTTTATAGAGATTGAAGTATCAGGTCTGTTTTGAAAAACAAAAGATGATGGTCAGCTTACTTTTAAAATATATACTAGGAGCGAAATAAGAAAATACTCCAACTATTTAGTAGCCAGCAACTTTTGGCAGCAGTATATACCTCCACCAGTATGAATCATTGCAAACGTAAAGAGAAACACGTTGAAACCAATACAAGACCAGATTTAGACACTGACTCCATTTTGGCACCTACAATTTATTTTTATTTCCTTTTTCATTTTTCCTGAGGTTGCTGGCACCTTGCTAAGGCTAGACAACATTGATTTAAATTCTCCATCACAGAAATGTCATAGATGCTGTAAAGAAGACAGTGATTGTGTTTTGGTGCTGTATTTTACTTTATCCCATTCCTCTGAACTGATAAACTTAAAACCAGAAGAGTGAGACCTGGAGTGGTGGATACTGGGAGGCTCCATCAAGCAGATGTACCTGGATCCTGATTCACAGAACACTGAAGAGCATTTGCCATTCAGCGTGCTTTAAAAAGAGAGTTGGCATGCATTTACATCCCAGTCATGCAGCGGGAGCATGGATTGGGATTGTGTATCCCTGATCGCTGCAAACTGCCCGGGCCGTTGAGTTACAGTGCAGCTCCTCCGTCGCTGTCCGACCTCATGTGGCACCGTGGATGGGCTGGAGGGAGCCGTGCTGGCTGCTGACTGCCAGTGGTTTTGTGTGGCAATCTGTGCTGTAGTCAGGAGCATTTTCAGAACCAAATTTTGACTCTGCGTTGTCTGTAATAAAGAGAAACAATTCCTGGTGAGGGATTCTCTGCGTATGGGCCTGTGTGAGTGTTCGCATTCAGCGCAATCTGAGCATTCAGGCAATAATCCTGCCTTTTGACAAAGAGAATTGGAACCACAGAGCGGGATTGACTGGGACAAATACAGCATTTATTCAAAAACTCTCTCTCTCAATTATCATTTCGGTTTTGTTTGCATGAATTCTGCCTGTAAGCGAATGGGGCCTGCTGGCAATTCGGAGCCAAATTTTAATTTAATAGAAATGATAGTGGAGGTAGCTGTGATAGAATCACAGCTTTTTATTTGAGTAGAAAATGCTGAAAGAGTTTCACAGCCAAGCCAAACCATTTGTTTGCTGTTTTGTAGTCAATGTTTTACAGCCTTCCTTTAGTACAGGCTGCTCATTTAAAAGAGGAGGCGGGGGGGAAAGGGAAACTGGTCATCAAGTGAGTGCCAATGGTTATCTGCTTCCCTCGAATAGAAAAATACCTTTATCTCCCCCTACAAAAGGTTGCTTAAGAAGCCTTCAGATGCTCTGACAAAAGTTAGATTTGAGGTGAAGGAGTGTAGAAATCTGTGCTGTTAAACTGGAAAGTTAGTGTTGACAATGCTGTTCATTTCATGTCTTCCTGAAATAATAAGGTAAGAAAGTGTTTCTTGACATGAGAGTCCACTGAACTTTGATGCTGTGGGGATTCACCAGAAACTGGCTAACTTATTTGTAAATTCATTACCCAGTCCTGTTGACTCCAAGGAAAACGTCTTTGGCGTTCTGAGGCTCAACTTCTAAAAAATGTTTAGGTGGGGATCACGTTTGAGATGTGAAGGGTGGTAAGTCATGTCTGTGGTAAAGATGGTACACATGCCAGCGACGTTAGATGAAGTAGGAGAAAGTGGTATTCACATTTTTTTCTTCCCTTATAGCTTTGGTCAAGCAATCTAGATTTGGCTGCTGATGAGGATTTCCGCCTTGGAGCCTCCACGTGAGCAAGCTGAGGATGTCCTGGCCAGCAAGATGTCGATGTGAGACAGGTCGGGTCACCGAAGCACACGTGCAAGCCTCCGGCTGCGGTGTCTAGCTGTTAAGTCCATGAGTGCCTTGGGATTGCTTTGCAGTGGCCAGAGATTTTGCATAAACGCCTGGGCTGAGATGAGTGATTGAGATAGTTGGGGATTAATGGGTCTGAGGAAGCAGGGCCAGGCAGAGACAACGAACAGCTCTGTTCCACGGGACAATTTCAGGAATAACCGGATCTCAAATGGAGCTTGACTAGGTTACTGTTGCTTTGGTTTGGTTTTTTTTGAGGGGGAAGATTTTAATCTCTTAAAGTAAATTCAGTGGTTCATTTTTTAAGATGCTTACCAGATTAATTTTTATCTTTTTTTTTTTTTCTTTTTCTTTCCTGTTAGTAGTGCTTGCGTCACTCTTTACTTTCAGATCTTTTGCATATTTTTTCCTGGGACAAAGTTGTAATTGAATGGAATTGAGAATAGAGGTTAAGGCAAGGTTTACTCAATGTTGTTCTGCACAATGAAGCATCCTTATTTTTAAAAACTTCTGTTCTAATGCCCTATTGATGCTTGAAAATACATTCCATGTTGTGGGATGCTATACTTCTGATGGTACTGCGGTTTACTGTTAGTTTAGCTTTGACTTATTCTGAAAATCTTCAGCGTTTTCCTCTGTAGGTTTCCTGCTCAGCAATTTTATACCATTGCAGAGAGAAAGTCACCAAAAAGTCTTGGCACTTCTGGTAGAGATTTTGCTTTGGAGCACTGAACGGCAATGCGGTTGAAGGCTTTCAGATATCGGTAAACAGACGTATCAATACTTTCTGTTATTACATTTGAAATGCTATAATCTGTTTCTAATCTCAACATCGTTGACTTTCCTGCTTGCAAACATTAGTAGTATTTTGTAATAGTAATTAAGAGATGGATATGACAGGAGTGTTTCAGACTCAGGGAAGTTTCCGAATAAAATGTAATTTGACACTAGTGGTAAGAGTACTAAAACCGCATTATGTAATGTGTTGTATTTCAGTTTTCATTTAGCAGCTTTGTTTCGTGCTAAAATTCTCCTTTTTGGGATAATTTGGGCTAATAGTTTTGCCTATTACTCTTCTTTGCCTATCAACAAAGCAACAAAGTTTCAAGAAATTATATCTGCAACAATAGTAAGCCTAAAAAAGGAAAATAAAAAAAGTAAAGAGAATACTTTCAGGTTTTGGCAGTCTGTTGTGAAAGCAAATGGCTAGTCCTAAACCTAATTCCTGTTTTTTTATAGAGTAGTGGTGAAGAGGAAAGCAGACAGCGTTGTTACCCACCGAGTTTGAATTAAATTCAGATTTGTTTCAGCAGGGTATTAATGGGGTTCCTGTGAGAGAGAATCTCTGGCTTTGAATTTGATACTGGGCGGAAAATCATCTGGATGGGTTTTTTTTTTAACAGTGAGAATATGTTTACAATTTGAATTTTTAGAAATTAAATTCATGATGCCCATTAACTCATTTCCATATGAGATGTAGCATCCATTGTCTTTTTTTTTTGTTAAGCCTTTTATAACAACTGCGCAGTATTTAATTTTTCTTTGCTTTTCACGTATGTGTGGTTCACATGCGTGTGCTGTTACTGCTTGTTGCTAAATGAAAAAGTCCAGGTAGCTCTGCTGAATTTACTTTCTGGAAAATACATTCTGAAACATAAAGGAGAGCAGTTCTGGTTGTCCATTTCAGGTAACCTGCCAAAATGCCTTCTGTAAAGATTTTAAAGGTAGAATTTTGATTCAAAATACTGATCAAAATACTGATTTTGATTCAAATTTTGATTCAAAATACTCATCAGAAATGAAGGCCATCACAAAGGCGTATCACGACATTGTCAGGTAGCTGCTTTTTTAAAAAGTCTTTTATTTATTATGGGTTTACATAGAGTAAAAGCTGTTTACAGGTGTTCATAGTGTTTTCTCCAAGTGTAAGGGCTGTAGTATTTAAGTAGAACAGTCCAAGCAGAAATATTCTGTACTGGCCCTACCCAGCACCACAGGAGCCCAAAAGCACTGGCACAAATAATGTTTCTGGGTTATGCACGCTGTATTGTGTACTTTGTGTTTTATACAGCCTTCTGCATCTCCTTTTTCTTTTGTTAAAATGTTTACTTTCAATGTATTTTTTAGGTTAGCAGGAAGACTCCTTTAGCACAGTGATTGCCTGGCTTCAAGGGCAAACATTATAGATTTGGTCATACAAATCCAGTGAAATTCTTTGTGGATGTCTGAAAATTGCAGTTATTTACTATTATTCGGGGCAAATTCAAGTCAATGGTGCCCTTCAGCAGCTGCTTGTAGAGGCAGATCATCTGTATTTTTAGCTTTGGCCTTCTTTAAGGTAAAAATTTGAATTGCTATGCCAATATACTTCCATTCTGGCTAATTACATAAGCATCTGTAATCATTACTATATTTTTGTCCTCACACTTTGTATTTTTTTTAAACCTCTGGAAACAGCATGTATCTTGAGAGCCAGGAAGGAGCCCTACAGTGGTGAATGCACTGTAAACTATATTGGTCCTCCAGTAACAGGAGCTGACATGAGTGTAACACTGATAAATATTAGCATATGGATAAATTCATCATTTTTAGCTGGTATCCCATTTTAGTCAATCATTTATATTTGTTACCTAGTAGCCAAAGACGACTGTGGATGAAAAAACTAAGTGAAAGCTTAATCATGGTGTTATTTTAGGAAACTGAATAAGCATGGACGCAGAGATGTGTGTCCTCACAAGGGTAACTGGATAGCACTTACTGCATTCCATCAGCGAGACTGATAGCGGTAAAATCATTTTACAGAATTAAAATACAGACCAAATGTACGTGAACCTAGTAGTTTATGCAGACACTTGATGAAAAAAAAAAAAAGTCAGTTTTCCTTCTTAATTTTGCTGGTCAATGCCTGATTTGGATTATCTAAATATGCTTAAAATGAACAGAGTTCTGAAATGAATTTTTCTGTTTCATTGTTTCAGACTTTTGCAATGGAAGTAAAGCATTACTTAATCCCAAACCAGAAGCTTATCTGGAAGAGGTGGGATTTGTACCTGAGGACAACACTTCAGATGTTAGGGAAAGATTAATGACACTCTTGTCTCGGTATCTGGTAACAAAGCAGATACAGAAGATAAAACGGCCTCTTACTTTCCTTTTCTTTCCTCTACTTCAGAGATACCATGAGTGTGTAAACAAGTTCGTTTTAATAGTAATTCAGTCTTTTTTAGCAAGAGATATTTTAAGAATTTCTAGCTCATGAATAGAGCTATGATTTCTTACCATTTTGAAATCGATACATAGCTCTGATAGAACTTTCCCGTTCTTAGAAATCGGCCATTTATAAATTCACCTATTTTGGATGATTTATCAGAAATGCATGCCTTGTCTGGTGTCCTGACATACTTTCTTATGCCTTGAACATCTGGCCTGATTTCCAGGTCCATTTGTTCATTCATTTCAGTTGGGATTAGAGGGGAGGTAAGTTAATATGGATTTAAGTGCCAGTCATTTCAATCCCTGGCCTTGGGTTGTAGGGATGATTAGTGGTAGGTGGAAAGAAATCTTGTATTAATAAGAATTGGAGTGGTTTCTAGGGACTGCCATGTCACTGTAATGTGTGGTAGGACATCACTGTCACTGTTGTTTGTGATGCCACTTATGGGCATGTCACTGCAGTCCCCAAAATGTCCCAGTACATCTGCAGTATTCAGTTTATCTGGAAAAGGATTGCACACTGGTGGAGTTACGCGTGAATCTCTTGCTCTCTGTATCTGTACATAAGTAGCAAAATGAGTTTATGTTTGGAAATTTGATAAATGGATGAGCAGATGGCAGTTTGTACGTGTGATGAACTGATTTGCAGTGATTAAGACAAGTGTAAAATTGGATTTTGAGCATCTTAAAAAGTGCACGGCTCACTTACTGTTACTTTACATGAAATTCAAAGTAAGTTCTGTAGCAATTAATACATTTGGCTAAAGGAAAGCCCTTAATAATCCTGTTAGCTGTCTTGCTTCTTGAGTGATGTAAATCTTACAATCTTGTGTGATGGCAAAAGCAATAGTTTCCCAAAAGTACATTAGTAAGAGTAATTTTATCCAACTGGAAACAGGAGTTAAAAAATGAACTTTCATATGATTTATTGTTTAAAATTTTGTTTTTAGTGTTATGTGAAAAAATAATTCACAGAATGAGGATTCAGGCCCCGTCTATAATTTGTAGTTTAAAAAGCTAAATATTGAATTTAAATATGAAAAATTAGTACCTATACGATTACACATGAACACTGGATGCATTTTCAGCATTTAATCAAATTTACCTTTTGGTTTCAGCATTACTTTTCTAACTCTTTGGACTTCTGAATGCATTTTGCCTGATCTCTGGTGACCTTCGGCCGTTGTTTGTACCCATCGTAATTTGCCTAAAGGATTGCTGTTTAGTTAGGATTGAATTAGATGACACAAACTGGCCTCAACTCCTGAATGTCTCCGTATTTGATTCCTTCAAGACGTTGCTATCAGGTACCTTTTCTAAAGAACTACGTATAGGAGTTACATATAGCTACAGCAAATACTTTTAAGAACACCGGCGCGTACCTGTACCAGAATTTAAAATTCTGACTCACGGATGTCAGCAATTGCATATTCACCTCAGAACTGCTCTTGTCTATTTATTATGGCTTCTCTCTGAACAAACAATTCCAGTGGGTATTATCAAGGGGAATGCTGAAATAGCATTACATAGTCAACACATATCTTAACTTGACTTTTCTTCCAAGTCCAGAAATATAAATGTAGCCAGTTTGCAGTTAGGAAAGTAAATTAAGCAAACCATTAAGCAGCCTTAGTTCTGTATTGTTCTAACTTTTTTGATAATAATTTTCTAGTCTAAACAAAACCATGTTCTGTAATCCAACTCCCACTCCCATCTGCAGACCAGCTTGTGTGCTGCACAGCTTCCCAGTTAGGAATGGGACACCCTGTGCCTGAGGCATTGAGACACGTTTAGACCTCAGTAACGCACCAAGTGCTTCTTCATGGACATGAGCTCTGAGATCAAGTGCTGTTGAGGAAATCTAACTTCAACAAACCTCTCAGAATTCCCACCAGCAAGGGCTGGATCTTCACTTTAATGGTGCAGCTAAAAAATGCCATCTTAGCCTTTATAGTACAAAGTCTAAAAAGTCAAGCTTTTCAGTGGTAATCACATTGCAATTATCCAAGTTAAGAAAGATTATGGAAATGCTGGTTGAGAGGGAGCTCTGGGTCAGCTGTCCCATCCTGCTGCGTGAACACTGCTGGAACTAGATCAGGTCAGCCGTGCCCTTCTCTAGTTGAATCTTGAAACTCTCCAAGGATGGAGGTGGGTTGCCAAGAAGTATTTCTACATTAACAAGCCAGAAAAAAAAATTGGAAAGTGTCTGAATTAAATCATATTTTCACTTTCTATTTAAGCTAACATCTGTGGCCTTTGAAAGAATCTAGTGAAAGGGAAACTAGCAGGATTTTGCATAAATAAATTCATTAAATCTCATCTCTGAAATTCTGAAGGAGCAAACAGATGGTGAAGTTGGTATATCCTGAAGTGCCAGTAGATGAAATAATGGTAAAACACATATATTTGAGAAAAATACCTAATTTCAGTATGCTACCACCCTAGCAAAGGCAAAATGTAGTTAATATAATTATCATTTGCAACACTTTATTCTATATTTTGCTTATACAAATGCTGTTGACTGCATGCTATACAACATTTACCTTACTCACAAATGTGAATTTTAATAGAATGTTTTTATTTGGAAAAGTTATTTGCATATGCACTCTTTTTTTTTTTTTCTTTCTTTTTTTTTTCTCCTGGAACATAAATTATGCTTTTTAATATACAGGAGAAATAAACTGACTTCCCACCGGCATCCATAGAAATGGAGTTCAAAAGTCCTTCTGATGTAGATGGATATTAGCATTGCCACAGAAAGTAAGAGGCTGTCATTTTTTCCTTTGTTTAAAGCAGTTCTTTTTTGTTTCCCTTTGGTTTTCTTACCTGCAACTTTGTTTATTGAATTTGCAACTAATTTTGTTTCGAAGCAAGAGTTGTAAACAAGTGGGAAAAATATTGATATATTTTGCCACCATTTGCCATCTTGCATCCAGGAAATATTTATACTTGTAAATGAGATAAAATTTAAAATTTCTCTGTTGAAAGCCAGGAAATGTTTCTTATATTTGGAAAAAAACCACCTTTGTAATGAGATATACCTGTACATGTTGCATAGGATATTAGACAATAATTTATACAGGCAAAAGTGTGTTCACCTATTTTCAGTTTATGAGCACAGATATACTGGGAACAAAGATGTATTGTCTGAGAAGATAAGTGCTTTTTAGGGATCTCTGGGGTCTCTGGGGTTTTAATTAGAGGTTTTTATAGCTTTTGTATACTAGCTTCTAAGACCTTTTTACTTCAAAATAAAATTCAGATTTTTGTGTCCTCCCTTGATCAATTTTAAGGCCAACAGTAAAGGTGGAGAGAATCTATTTGTAAATACTAATGAGTGTCTTTCTAAAACGAGAAGCTTTCTGAAACAAGAAGAGATCTTTGACAGTGCGTATAGGTAAGTGTATGTGGATTTTATATAACAAATAATTCTAGAGCATTTGTAATTAAAGAGATCATTTACTTACACTCAGGCACTGGCAGGTAAATGCTGCATTCTAGGACGTCCTGTTCCATGCAAGTCTTACTATGTGAGTGATGTGTCTGTTCATCTATACATCCTGGTGTCTAAAATTTGCCCCATTTCTTCTGCTATTGATTAAATTGTTTTGGTTGGTTGTTGCTGAGGTGGTGGTGGGTTTAAAAGGACCCAAGTGTGCGTTAGGACCTTGGCATTTTAGCTCTGAAAGTGTAAATGAAGATATAACTTGCTCCCTGAATGGTTGTAGCAGCCTCCTGAACCTCATCAATCACGCAGCAGCCCACGCCGGGACTGAAAAATGAAGACAGTGGAACAAAAATGTGTAAATATATGAACAGTGCTTTGTGGGAAGGGTTCCTGCTCTCCTGCCCTGGGAGCGCCCACCTCTCTGTGAGAACCTCTGCGTGCTGGAGCGCTCCGTGAAGGCTGGATGGGACGTTGGCGGTCTTTCTGCCGAGGCCTCTCCGTGGCACACGGGCCACCTGGGCGGGTGATGGCTCATCGGCGCCTGCCCCACGTGGGCCCGCCGGGTGCTGAGGTGTTGCGGAAGGCTGCGTGCGTGGGTTAATTTAATTCTTCTGGGTTTCAAATGAATGCTTATTTGGATATCTTGAGAGCTGGGAGCAATGCATTCCGTTAAGCAGTTTTGTAAGGGCTGAAATTAAACGTCTCGGAATATCATTATCTGCCACTGAAGGCTTGTGCCAGTGATGAAGCGGGCTGCATGGGAATTACCAGAGCTGAATTAGATCACATGCTAAGTGACAGGTGGGCTTAATAGGTTTGGACTGACACAAGCAGAGCTGACACATAGACTGCGTTTCTCAGCCATGCACTCAGCCTGATTACAGGCGAGATATTATAAATTCTTTCTTTGCCGGAGAGAAGCGGCTCTGCGAGGTCTCGGCTGTTAAAGCGGGCCTCCGTCGAAGG
>WHYT01016719.1:161236-187146 GCA_009806455.1 Tetrax tetrax
CTTTTGTACATCGTCTGCCAAAAGAAACCCCCAAGGCTGTGGAAGTTAAGACTCAGTGCATGACGCAATAGGAAACAGATGGCAAACTCTTAACAGATTTTAGGTTTAGGCCATGTTGGGTGTAACTTTGTAGCAAAATTCATTTTTTAAAATATTAGTGACCTCATTTTTGAAGCTAGTGGCAAAGAGTGTTTTACTTACACATTTAATACTTTATTTAGTGTAAGTAAATACTTACTTAAAAATAAGGATTTATGGGTTCCTTCACTGTATTTTCTTTAGTTTTTGTCTTTTGAATGATAAAGGATTTGTTAAAGAATTTTATTTTAAAAAATTTTTTAAATCTTTACTCAATTTCTAAATAGTCTTTATGACTGTTACTGTAGGTTATTATTGTAGTTTTTACAACATACAGTTATATCTTGTGTCTTCCCTATTAGAGCCTTTTGAAGGCTCTGGCATGCTTTGTGGAAAAAGTTTGGGATTTATAGGATGAATCTATCATGACAAATAGGAAAAATTAGGAAAATAAGATACTAAAATTATTTTGTAACTTTGGTTAGACTCAAAGGAATGTTCTTCCTCCAAAAAAAGACCTTTGCACAGAAATATTTATAGCTGAATTGTCTGAACAATTGTGAAATCAGAAGAGCTATGTGCTCCTCAGCCACAAATACATGCCAGAAGTCATTCTGAATAGAAAAAGAATTCATGTTGTATTGTATTTTTATCTTATATGTTTGACTAAGTTATAAACTAGGAGACAGCTGCAGATTTCTTGGCTAAGCATTCCTTGCAACTCTAAAAATCATGTCAGCATCTGCATACAGCTAAAATCTCATTTGACTTGAGCGTGCACTGGGCCTCACGGTTCCTGACATCATCTGCTGCTTCTGACATTTCACTTAAGTGAAATGAAAAATAATTATTTCTTAATGTTGTCATGGAAATTCAATCTTCTGCCATTACAGAATCCCAGAAATTGATACATACGGAGCTAATGTTGGTAGCGAGATCATTATATCTTGATATTTATTTTTAAGTGTAATTTCTTTGAGAGGTGTGAATCAGCATCTTTACAGAAAAAAAAAACAGAATAAAACAAAAACAAAAACCACCAAAACCAAATCAAATAACAAAAGTTAGCTTTGTGGATTTTTTTAGCCTTCATAGTGGAATTCTGAAATGAGGGAGAAAGGTACTAATGGGATCTAAACATCCCACGGAGTATTTTCCTCTGGTAGAAGCTGTATTTGTTTTCCCAGAGATAAAGACATTGGCCAAAGGAAAAAATTTAATATACTTACATGGGAATATCCTGATTTTTCTTGTAAATTGTATTTTTTCAGGGGATAGAATTGGTTTGACTTGATACGCCATGCTGTTGCTGCTGGGGTAGGGGCACACTGAAATTCAGAGTGGACATCCAGGTTGGTTGTGATGTGCTTGATCTGCGTTGGCTTGATGAGCTGGGAAGTCTGTCAGTAAATCTCTGCTTTTCCATTTTGTTTCGAACCTAAACTTTCCAAACTTGGCAGCAGTTCTGCTGGAAGTGTTTCTCAGGTGACCCAGGACCCTTGCAGATGCTGTGTCTGGTTTGTAGCTCCATCCCTGGCACATCCGCCGTCATTTTTGCTGTAACCTCTGTCCGTTTGGCCTGGTCCTGTCTGTTGTGTCCATACCCACCTGGCTCTCACAGAGGTTACTGCATCTGCTCTGAAGGGACTTCAAGAGCTTTAATTGAGGAACTTCTAAAATCGTGTTGTTTTAATGAAGCCAAGGGTTTCCATTTGGCTTTGGGCACATTTCTATCGACTGGTAAGCCCGTACCGCAGTTCTTTTTATTGAATGACAGGTGATATTACAACAGTCAGTCAAGCGGCTGTTTTAAGATGCCTCGGATGATTTGTCTGCGCTGTGATGATTCATAGCTCCATTTTTATTTCATAATAAAGAGAAAGTGAGAAGGATTCTGTCTTCTACTGCAGTCCTCGCTGCACTGGTTTGTCTACCTGTATCTATGACCTCTTTTATCCTATTTTAAAGTTCAGGAAAAAAAAAAAAAAAGTGTAAGGTATCACAAGAACTTCTTTATAAAATACGTCTCTCATTTGTTTCTGGCAGTTGGCTCTTTGCTGCCTGCAAGTTATCTTTGATACCTGGCTCTTTAGAGTAAGTTTTTGGTATCTTAAAAGCAAATGTAGTACAGAGCTGCCAAAAGCTTACTTTATCCAAACTTAGCACTATTTGAACCGTTTTTCTGTAGTATGTCTCTGCTTCATATTTCATGCTACAGCGTCGCTCCTTCTTTGGAATAACATGCTGATGCTCATACATCAATAGCATCCAGTAGCTAAGTATGCTCCTGAAATTTCTTGTCCAGAACAAACCATTGCTTCTCAAAAAAAATACTACTCCATATTGTGAAACAGCAAGCATAGTAAAATGGTCATGGATGTGAGACACTACATACAATTTCACGCTTCTGTGGGCTGTGATTTATGGGTATAATGATTTTACCGGACAGTTATGTGTTCTGCAGAAATCCTAAGGTCTAATTATCAAAGGTGGTGCTCATGTACAACTTTAACTGAAATGAAGCCAGAGCTTTTCTGAAAATTGTCCTGTAAATGCTTTGCCAGGTTCTACCCAGATTTAGCAAATGAACTCTTGGGGGGGGGGCGTGGGAAGGGTGGGGGGAGGGAAATATGGTGGTGTGTCTGCTTAAGACAGTCCAAAAGACTGTGAATTTGGAGCAATATGTGATTAACATCATTAGATCTCTTAATGCAGCATCAGAAGGAATGTTAGAGGGAAAATGTAAAATTTAAAATCCACTGTGAGCTGTAGATAACTCTGTAGACGAGATAGAGGAAAAAAAAAATACAGGAATGCTAAGGAGCTTGTATGTGAACATCCGTGCTTAAAGTCTGTATACGTAGAGAGAGTAGGTATATTCTTAGTCCATCAGGAATTCTGTCCCCCTGTCTTTCAAGTTGGGACTCGGAGATCATAAAACATGAAAAAAACTATTGTTACCATGTAATCGACAGCCATGTTGGATTTAAATTGACTCATGCCATTTAGAAAATATTGTCTGGATTAGAATATTTTTATCTGTAAGTGATCACTAAAGTGCCGTGATTAATTCTAGTTACTGTTTAAAAATATCTCTAGGTTTAAGTAAATTTTTCTATACTGGTGTCCAAGAACTGAATTTTGTCTCTTTCTGCTGGCCTGAATAATACATTTCAATCTTGTTCACCATGTAGTTTCTGGTAGGCTTTTAAGTTTTGTTTTGATTTGCACTGTGAGGAACTCTGAGACTCAGATACGGAATTTCTGAAGAATCAATCTAAGAACTGATCTTATTTGATGTTTTCTCTAGTCCTCTGGAGAAAAACGGAAGTATACTAATGGCATTGGTTGAAAAAATGGGATACATTGTGAAAAGAGGGGGGCGGCGATATCCCTGAGAAGTTCTTGAATGACATTTGACAAATAAATAGTAGGCACTGTTTAAAGCCTTAGAGGATGAAGTGCGGTGTTGTACATTGAAGGGTGAACAATTTAAAAATTAACAAATTGGAAGGCTTTGTCAGGTGAAGGTGATTGATAAACATGTAGATGCGTCACTCAAAGTGGGACAAGTGTAGGAGATGAACCCTAGGGATCGTAGAAAGGGAAGAGGAGATGGGGAAGAGAGAGTACATCAATATGGGCAAACATTGTAAGTTTTATGATCAATTGATCATAAATTCCCACTCACTGGCTTTGTTACGGGAGCTGTGCTGCGTGCGGTCCTTTCCTGCTCGCACTGCACAGTGTGATGGTTCAACCTGCCTGGTGAGGACCCACAGAGAGCCTCTCCGACTGATCATGCACAGTTACTAGTCTTAGGAGATAATCAAACTCGTTCTGTTGTTTACCATGTTCATTTCTAACTTTACTTTTTTAAAATGAAGCATCCAGGACCCACAATAAATGTTTCTCGTGTTTTCACCCTTCATTAATCAGCCTATAATCTTAGAAGGAGGCACCTCATTAGTTGGGCAACGATCTGGTCTTTATAAACTTGAGTTTGACTGGCATTAATTACACTTTTTTAGTTCTGTGCTTAATGAGCTCTGCATCAGTCATTCCCTTACTTGGCCTGGAATCATTGTCAGGCTGATAATTATATAATTGCTTTGTGGTTCTGTTTATCTCCTTTATATGCTGACAAACCATGGCATTTCTTTTACTAATCCAGGAATTTGTTAGCTTTTGAATAGGCATTAAAAAGTCAATGATAATAAATAAGCCTTGTTTGAAACCTACAGAAGGAGCCTGTTTTGCCCCGTCCTCGTTTTATGGTATTTAGTAGCTGCTGCTTGGCATCTTCGGTTCGTTTTTGAAAAGAAAGTGATTCATCATCCCATGAACAGAGTAAATCTCTTGGCTTTTAGCATACTAACAGGTAAGCTACTACACATTGAATTCATCAGTTTTGATTTTTTTTTTCTGCCATTTTTGTCCAGTAATGGAGAAATCCCACTGTTGGAATTCCTTACATCTCTACCATGCATTACAGAGTTTTCTGAACTCTGGGGAGGATATTGTAGTTTTAACTATGTTTTTTTAAAGCAGGTGGTCAGAGGCTTCACTCTATGACCCTTCCCAATCAATGTTGCATAGTGTGCAGATTCTGCTTCAAATTCATTGCGTTGGTTACCTGTTGCTTCTCACAGTCATGTATGCTACGTAACTGTGTATGCTTCCCAAAGTTCTTTCCATGTCACTTTTTTCAGATTTGGTTGTATTTTTCTAAGGTGGCCTATTTTTTTATTATCTAAGCTCCTAGCACGGGAATATGTGGAGCTGAAGTGCTTTATAGCCTTTGCTTAATTTTATTTTTTTGTGATTTTTGTGTGTAATGAGCTTACTCATTCATTCCTTGTTCAAACATTTCTGTGTACCAAACATTGTCTTGGTTTTGTACATCTCTAAGCAGCCTGCCTCCTAGGAGGCTTTTCAGTCTGAATCAATCCTTGTTATGCCGTATCTCTTCGGCAAAGATAGATTGATAGCCTCAAAAGCAAAGCCATCGCTTACATTGCTCATCTAGCCACAACTTCATGTTCCAATCTTTAGCCTTCTGCCTTTCTTTATTTGTGAGAGTTGAGATGCTATCATGGAAGTCATTTAAATGTTCATAATTTGCTGTTGCAATTACTCTAGTGTCATCTACAGCCATTTATGCTAAGAAATTTTTTTTTTTTTTTAGTTCTGGAAAAATAGCAGACCATCACACTGCTGTCATGTGTGCATTCCAGCCTGCCTGGGGGTGCCTCCATGAGCATCTCATTACTGTGTCCTCCCCAGGTGTGTCCTGGAAACCTCTCCTTTTCTTTCCAGTCAAATACATCCTCACAGGTGACTGGGTGGGATGCTCAGCAGATGACCTGGAAGTTACTCCTGCTCATCCTCAAGTACTTCCGGACACAGACAGTGCTGCTGATCCCTCAAAATGGTTTTGCGGTGCTTCATAAACCTCAGTATTGCACTTGGTTGCCTTGCAGCAGGTCTGTCCTTGTTCCTTTTTTACACAGCAAACAAAGGGAGTGAAGAAAGGATGACGCATCCATAGCTCACAGCCACTGCCATCACCCAACGTGGAGCAAAGCTGCCAAGGAAAAGAGCCACTTTCCGTCATTTTTCAGATCCCTTTGTTCATTAGGCACAGTTTTGACAAGCTCCTAACTCTCTCTAAGATTCACTCTATCTCCCTTGCTAGAAAGAAGTGACAAATCACTCAAAGTTTAGGCAACAAGTTGATCAAAGACTCAGCGGTGATAATACTGCGATTCTTAGCAGTGGTAACAACCTCAGACTCCTACCAAAATAGCTTGTCAGCTACACTTCCTTCAGGTACTCAAACTCCCACAAAGTACAGACAGTCAAGTAAACTGGCAGATAAATAAAATTACTCAAACATGGGCACGTTTGACATCAAAGAGTGAGCTCCCCACGTCTGCCAGTGCACATTGTGTTTGCCTCACCCGTTGCTGTTGATGCCACTTGCGGATTTCATGTCCTTGTCTCTGCAGTGGTGCATTGACTCAATACTGATGACTTTGAAACTTCAAAAAAGCAAACTTTCTGGCCTTTCCAAGTGGTTATAACTTGGGTTTTAATGCACATACAGAGGCAGATTCTGGCTACGTAAATTCTTGAGTCCCAAAGTCAATTGAGTGAGTATCTACATTTCGGAGATAATGACTTTCAAAGTGCGTTTGATATCACTTGGCTTTTTTTTTTTTTTTTTTTTTTTTTTTTTTTTTTCCACTGCTTCTGTCATGCGGTGGAGGAGACAGCAGCGGTATAAAAAGTGAAGGTAATGTGTCGTAGAATGGAGAGAGCTGTTAAGTGATTATCTTCAAACAGGAAAGTTTGCCTTGGAAAATACTAATCATAGCTCAGGGACACACACTGTTTTATTAAAATGAAAGTCCATTACTGTAGAGCATGAACTAAAAAAAAAAAACAAAACATCTTGTGCTTCAGTGACCAGCTATTATGTAAATACATGGTCCTGTATGTGCAAACTATTGTTAGCAAACATTTGTGTAGATTTTTTTATAGCAATGTAAGATGACTTGAAAAAAATACTGGTTTCTCAGTAAGAATCTATCTCATTTTTTAATGGACTCCAATTGTAAGAAATTAGATATGCATATACTGGTATCGCTGTCAGTACCAGTATGGGTTCTTTTACCTATCAACAATTAACCTTTCTCTGCAAATAACCCTCAAACCATCAGAGTGAAATTTGGATTTTTATGTCCTACTACAAGCTCTGACATTTCAGTAGTTATTTTTAATCTGGAAACATAAAAAAACTTCTTTGCAATTCCAAGGCAAAGAGGATATTGGATATTTCTGGAGTAAAACTCTTGATGTTATGTTGACCACTTTTTCAGGTAAGCCAGTGTTACGTTTTATTCTCCCGTTTTATGGTGGTTGTGTAGGACAGATGCACGCAATCTTGTGCGATACGCTGGCGACTCTGCCTCCCTTCTCGCCGTGTTTGCTGTTGCCTTGGCTCTGTGTCCTCCCACGCTGTGAACTCAGCTGACCAAGCGACCTGTGATAATAGCTTTCTCTTTATGTGAGTATTCATTTCTCAGGATAATCATGACTATTAAATCCTACCTGTGTTTTCCACATGAAATGAAAGAACAGTCAGTGTCATAAAAATCTGAAGAATGTCAGCATCAAGACTACAATAAGCAACAGAACCAAAATCGTGGGCTCCTGGTCCTGTTTCTGTCCTTGCCCTGTCGGATAAAATGCTGTGCTTGGACATTCCTATTTGTGTCATTTTAAACTGCATTGGAATTTGTTAATGAAATCTGTTCTGTCCACTTAATCTTACATGTATTTGGTGTGTAGCTAATGCCTTATTAACTAATTTTACCTTTAGGATAAAGTGGCAATATGGTAAAGTGACCATGAGGTGTGACATTGTGCGACAGCAAATCACTGCTGGCTTACTATTGTCCAAACTTGCTGTGAGTGTAGAGGCTTAAACACAGCCTTGGAACTCTTACGCACTGAAGGTAAATAATATTGTATTTTTTTGTGTTAAAGTAGATAACTATATAAGATGCACACCGATTATTTTATTTATAACTTCACAGAATGCCCAAAATTTAGCTCATAGTTCTAAATGCAGTTGTTCGTACAGGAATTTAGTTAGCAGTCCCTCAGTTCCTTGCAAATTCTTTATCCAGGGAAGGAGAGGGAGTAAGGTACAGACACAGTATCATATAATTTTTTAGACTTTGGACAGCAGAGGCTTGGATATGAATTCTATTTAAAGACATCGTATGTGTCCATGTACTTGAAGATGAAAGTTCATTAACTATGTCATAAACCCAGCTCTAATATGTTGAATATCTACTCCAGGATTTCTTTGCGTTCCACAGACTCGTTATTTCGGTATCTTTTTCATAACAAAGCAATGCAATAGTAAATCAGGATTTCAGCAGACAGTTCTTGATGTTGTCTGCTGCACTTGCTGTTTTATCACCTGAATCCAAGGTCCCACATTTACCATCTGCACGTTGGGTTCCTTTGTTTGAGAACGCGGCAGCGGTTCAGACCGCTGTTGGCATCCTTTCCTGACAGAACACCTAACTGAGTGACTGTGTTTTCCAGCTCTGATCCCTTCTCACAAGTCTTATCAATTTCGAAGTTACGCCTCAGTTTTTAGCTTCTCTACACACAAAACAGGGTTTTAATTGATTGAACTGTGCTTGTGAGCATTGTTATCCAGCTGCTCAGCCAGGTTCCTTCTTTGCAAAGAAAGCTTAGAGCTGCAACAAGCCAACAGTGCCTTACCATTTTCTACATAATTTGTGTTTGAAATACTGTTTTCATTCCTACTATTCACTCTTCTAGGGTCTGATAGGCCCAAATCTGACTTTAATTTCCCTATTGCTTTAAGTATTTCTCTTTCCATTCTCACTGTATCCATGATGCTTTTACTTCTTTTGAAAATATTCTGCATTGTTCTCTCATAGTGTGATTTTGGGATGCTTTTCTATTTACATTTCTCTCTTTCAGGTCAATCTCCACTTATTTGAACACCAGCTTCCTTTAAAATCCTCGTGCAACCTCTCTGCATGCAGGTAAAAGAATTTGTCATTCTAATAGATCTGAAAAATACTTTTATTTTCTCATCACGTATTTAAGTATTATCTCTTCTAAAAATAGCCAAAGTACCGTACAAATATACAAGTGCTAAATGGGTAATGTTTTTGAATTATCCCCAGTTTCCTGTGTAATAAACCAAGTCCAATTTACTTAATTATTGGTTGCATCTTGTTCTGACTGTGCTGCATGTAAAGAGGAAGAAGAAACAGAGACTCTGATTAAACTTTTGTAATAACTAATTGCAAACCAAAGAAGTAAAATTCAGTGTCAGAAAAGTAACAAATTGGATTTTGCTGTGATAGTTTTCTTGTGTGGTGCATGCTTAATGCTGTGAAATCACTATGAAATTGCCATTATTATTCTTTAATACAGGGCCCAGAAATTCTTTAATGCAATCTCTGCAGGTAATTTACTCTGGAGAACAAGTAGGTGTTACAACATGATAAAATGAAATTTCAGTAAAAAACTGTTTCCTATTTCAAGCCACTCTTGTATTCCCAGTGGTTCAGGGACGCTAAGGTTTGGCTTCTCTTTTTTAAATTAAAGTACACTTGACCACTATATTAAGGAAAAAAAAAAAGCAGCAGCATTGTGTATAAAGTTATCTTAATTTTGCTAGGCCTACAGCAGCTTTTAGCTCACAGTGAAGCTAGTTTTTGAGGCAGGCGATTTCCATTTAAATAAAGGTAAACTATTTCTTATAAATCAGTTAACGTGAACTGACAGTGGGAAAGGAAACGACAGTCTTACTTGTCCTTTACTTGTGTTGTGCTTGAAGCTGACGGAGAAATTAAGGAAATCCAGAATGGCTTATCTATGTTGGTAAAGAAAATCAGCTTTTTAAGTATATTGTCAGCACATGTTAGCTCCCTGCTTACTGTAACACCTCACAGAGGCTGCATCTGCATTGCATTCATGCTGGGATGTTTTGCTGGTGCAATCTTCAGGCCTGTGCTAGAAAAAATAAACCTTTCTTCTGGACAAAAGTACAGCATTCTTAAAAAAAAAAAAAAAAAAAAAAAAAAAAAAAAAAAAAAAAAAGATGAATACTTTTATTTCCGTGTAAATAAAACATGTTTTGATCTTCATTTTGCCTTATGTTGCAGCAGTCCTGCTAAAATCAAAAGAATTTGCAGCAGAGTGAAAACAAAATGGGAGACGAGCCCACGAGGAGGTAAAAAAATTGCTTACATAAACCAGAGAAACAATATCACGTGATGTCACAGAGCCCAGTGTGACAAGTATAAATTGATACAGCCAGCATTTGATAAAATCACTCGTGTCAAAGTCTGATATCCCCAGAACTTTCCCCAAATGACTTTGGAGGTTGCCGAAGGGTTTGGGATGTTTGAAGGGAACCTTGGCTGCCGGGGCCGACAGCGCAGTGGGATGAGGGAAAGGGGAAGCAGAGGTGAGTGGCAGTTTACTTGGATATCAGGAGCCAAAGCTTTCTTCCAACCTCATCCGATCAACTGTCCCTTCAGTCACTGGGAGTCGGGAATGATGACAGGCCCGTGGTTCCCGGGGGCCGTCAGAGGGTTTAATCGCACCCAACTGAGCTGTTTTACCTGAATCTTTCCCATAGATTCCCATTCCTGGCAGGGTCGGACATCCCTTTCCCTGGTCTTTCTGTGGTTTTGGCATGTGTTGGAGAGCGTTCTTCCTGCACTGCTTTCCACATCGTGTGGGTTTTGCGTTATTAAAATCATATTTTATGCCGGGAGAGAGACAAACACTTACCGAAACGTATTTAATAGAGTAACATTGCTTTAGGTACATGGTTAGTGAAATCAGTCAACAAGTTATGTTAATTGCTTCGTGTGAGAGAGGTAAGGGTTATATTTTCGGAACAGCCTGTTTTAAGCCTAGATGTGCATTGGTGACGCTGGAAGGAGAAGCAGCAGAGAGGCTTTTGGCCTTGGGAAGGGCAGAGTTAAAATGGATTTCAGGCTTGCTCAGCACCTCCTGCCTGCTTCACTCTGTAGGCCGTGAAGGTGATGGTTTGCAGACATTCCGTGGAAATACTGCTTTTTTGGTTTGTAAGTGTAGGAAGTGGGTAGTGCCTTTTGCCATAAATATAAGCAAATAGCACTGTCTTTTGCTGTAAGTGCTTTTTTTACACAGTGGCTTTGTTTCTGTGAGCTTCTGACTGCGTGTGCTGGCAGCACGGTCCCACCCGTAACGCCGTGGCCTCCTTGGAAACATCCGGAAAGAGGGGAGCGATGCCCATGCTGTCAGGGAGCAGTGCGCTCGCGTGGAGGGGGTCGGACTCGCTCTTCTTACAGCCTTTCTCCTGTGCTTGCGGACATGCTCGTGAATTATTTACCTGACTCTAATCCTTTCCATTCCTGAAGTCCCAGCCTCTCTGATATTTGTGGCTGAGAACGTCATGGGTTACGGGTGTCGCACTGTGTGTGTAAAGACGTGTATCAATTCACCATTTCTGCCTTTAGTATGTTCCTGGAAGTTTAAATACCTTTGACTTTTCTTCCCCCTTCTTTCTTCCCCTTGTCCTTTCCCTCAATTCCGTCTTCCCTGTCCACAGTGGAATTTAACTGAAGTGTTCAAGGATTAGGGGCTACGGTTTAGGGCAGAAAAAGTTTCTGCGGAGATCTGAGTTGATGTACGGGGCTAAGAAAATAGAGGGAAGAGTGCTTCTCTATTTCTGCCTTCTTGTGCTTGTCTTCAAAAAAATCCACCAACAAACCAACCTCTGGTGTTGTCAAGACACCATTCTTTCTTGAGTGACTTAAAAGAAAGAGAGAAGGGGTTTTTTTTTGTTGTTGTTGTAACTCATTAGTGCTTTTCAGTTGAGTTACCAAATTTTCATCACACTTGTGAAATGTGTGTTTAGCCGTGTACCTGTTAGTTTTAATGCACTTCTGGAGGTATTTGTAGCCACGGAGGTAATTTACATCTGTTAGCTTGTAGTACTTCCAGATGCAACCACAAAATCGTATGATTTAGAGACACTAGACTAGTTTTTAAAAAACCCTAAAGTTACCAAGTGTCTGCTGCATTGTAATAGTTCTCTAAAGTGAGTTGTATTTTCCATATTTGCTCAGAAAAGCTAAAAGGAAAGTGGTAGGAGATTTTATTTCAGTCTGTCTAATGATTCATAATTAACTTTGCAGGAAAATGATATTTTTAACTTCAGATTTGCATTGCACATCAAAACTGATCCCTTCGTCAGTGTAGAAGTGTTATCAGAATTCTACAAAGACAGTGGCTCTTTTTTATTCTTTGGTTTTCTGTGTCCAAACCCAAACCTTACGAAGGGTAACACTTAAATAAAGTGATGACAAAGGCAGTGAGACGTGCCAGGCTTCTGCGCAGAGGCGAGGATGTACTGTCAGTTCTCCGTGTAAACGTGCGCTCTTCGGTCAGGATCAGTTTAAGTTCTGTGCTTACGGAATGTGAGATATATTAGATTTATCACATATTTGATTGATTTAACCCACTGACATGAGCAGATTTACTCCAGAGGAGGACTGGAGTAATATGGGGTTTAATCAAACTGCATCTCATTTCTGCTTGAGCTCACTCTTGATTTTCTTTTTTAAAGCTGAATGCAGATAGTCTGCTAAAATAATAAAAGATGTATTACTTAATGCAGAGTTGTTAAAAGCATTTAAGCCTTGTCTGGATCATTGTGCACTTTATTATTATTTTGAATATTACACAAGTGTATCTCTTGACACGAACAAATGAAATTGCTTTCATGTATATAAAACATAATTATGCTCCGCAAGGGATAAAGCAGCAAACACTATGTTCCAGTGCTCAATATGCGTTGTTTAACATTTAAACTATTGATTAAGGATGCAGATAATCTATTCTGTGTAATTTTGTAATAATCACCTTTCTTCCTAGCTGCTGGCACACCAAGGGATGTGGTAGCTTAAAACTACAAAGGCAGCTGGCGGCGTAATTAATACGAACTCCCTGAAATACAGGCAACTCTTTCTCAAAGCTTCTCCAGAAACTAAAAAAATAAGTTTTTTTCAACTACCTTATTGTTAAAATCTGGACAACCAGAGGGAAAAGTATCTTTTCTCTGTCTTGAAAATGAGCTCAGGAGTTACAAACCAATGGGCCTTACTTCGGTATTTAGTAAATTATCTGAAAAATAACTACAGAGTTTTAATGAGCGTGATACTGTAAGGACAAATTGCAGCACTCCCAAAAGGAAAATGTTCTTTCCTCAAGGGTGTCAGCAAAATAAAAGATAACTGAGAAGTGATACACGTAATTTATTTTGGGTTTTAAAAAGCTGAAGAGGCTATTAAGGAAACTAAGAGTAATCACAGAGTAGGACATAATGGACTTTCATGGACTAGAAACTTATTAAGGAAGGAAACAATGAAATAAATGGGTTTAGCAAGTTAAAAAATGGACTGGAGACTTAATTCTATTTTAATATCTAATGGATTTTATTTATGGCATTGAGTGATACATTGTCATAGATACACTCAATATTCAGATACATGGGCAGTGAAAAGTCCTTTCTACCAATAAAAACAAATTGCTCCTTGTTCTGTTTGTTGTTGTTGTTTTTGTTTATTTGTTTGTTTTGGTTTTTTTCAGCTTTACTCAAATACTCTGTCATTCCCAGAAAGTCTAAATAGCTGTAGATGGGGAAAGTTTTTCTTACTTGATAGATGGATAACATTTTCAAGTCGACATTTTAGGTGTTACAGTCTAAAAAAAATCCACCTTTATTTGTTTTTATTATTAGAATAGCAGCTGGTGTAATAATGAATTTGCATTTTCATATAAATCTGTAATTAAAAAAAATCGCAGATGTTATGGGGGAAAAAAAATTACCGTAGATCATCCTATTGATGTTCCAGTCCAAACAGAAAGCTTTATCTCAGGAATGCTTTTGTGTATTTTGTGAAGGCAGCTTCTAAGTGACAGCATTGAGCATTGCGTGAGTTTTCCTTTTCCCAATGTAACGGATTGTATCGTGCTCCTCAAATTACCTGGAATTTCAACAATGAAATATTGTTCTCAGGCCAAACACAAGGATAAACATATAACAAGATTTCTTTCAATTTTAGTCTCTAGGCTGTACGCGTGCACGTGAATTCATGCGTGTGCCTGTGCGGATTTGAGCGGTGCACAGGTGTTGAGTGCACGTTCCAAGGACTGGCACGTTTTGGGAAAGCTGCAGGACAGCTGTCAGGTACATGAAGGGCTTTTACAAAAAAAAAAAAAAAAAAAAAAAAAAAAAAAAGGCAATGATACATTAGGGCGAGTAATTTTCAAGAAATATATATATATTACATATTAGGAAGAAAGACTTCTAACCCCAGGTAGTGAAAGACACAGAAACGGTTTACAGACAGCGGTTAAAGATGCTGCTTCACTGGAGATTGCCAGAGCTGGAGGAACATCCCTGAAGGTAGGTGCAACAGCAAAGCTAATTTAAATCAGAACAGTTTCTTGAAATTTAAGTTCAGTTATATGAACTGGTGAGACAGGTCAGGATAGGGAGTGGTTGAGTGTCTGCTTGGAAAGTTATCAAAAGAGCCAGATGTGCTCTTTGAGACGGTAGGAGCTTTCTGAATTTCTGTTAGCTGTGGACTCAAGAGATTTATGAATTTCAGTTCCTTAATGAGCTTCTCAAAAGCACTTTTAATCCTCAGAACCCTCTGTCCTAAAACTCTGCCTTGTTTATAGACTTGCATTGTCACAACAACTCTTACTCAAGACTTGTCAAATTCTTGGAGACTCTGGGTCTAAGGGTGTAAAGGAATGGTTTAGGCTGGGACCTTGACAACTGTATGTAGCTGCAATTTTTCTTATGAAGCTCCCGTTGTCATTAGTACAGCAAGGTCTCATTCACTGTGTTAAATTCCATAAATACGTTGATTTGTGTCATAGGTTTGAAAGTGCTTCTCAATCTCGTAGAACTTTTAAAGTTTAATATTGGACGATCTGAACTTCTGTTTGATATTGTGGAAAATTATGTTTCTGTGTATCTGTGAGGGCTGAACGGTGAATATGTTCTATTCACCCTCTCAGGGTGTTTCTATTTAATGATGCTAATACCCTTTTACTTGATTAGGGACCTAGGGCTATCAAAACAGCCGTGCAGATTTATTGCAGATGTACAGAGATGCTGTTTCATTCTATTTCTTGGACGGTTGAATAGTTTTTGACACAAATCTATGTGAACATCTTTATTATTTTATATAGAGGCCACCCAGTGAGCGATTTCAGGGGGGTGGGGAAGTGTTTACATGTACCTAGGGAGGATGATTTGATGTTACAATAATAATGAAATATGCTGATATGATCATAATATCATTTTCATTGCGTGCGGGTGGAAACTAAAACTTCTGTTACTGATGCGATACTGATGATGAATAATCAGCTTCGCATCCTAGAGTGGTAAACACAATCTGTGTCTGAATGCACATCAAGGGAAATCCTTCATGTATTTTCATGAGTCTTTGTGCACGGGTGATATTCTTAGATTCTTTTCCGTTCAGCCCACTCATTTTCATTATAGCGGTCGTGTCACTGCATCCCTCTCCCGTGCACGGCACTGGTGTCACCGCAGGCAGGGAGGTGGCCATGGCAGGGGAGCCGGTCATTCAGCATCCTTACGGAAAGTAATCTCAAAAAAGGAAAGTAGAGGAGCAAAATCAGATGGAAAGAGAGAAATAACTGCAGAATGTCACAGTGGGGAGAGATGTGGCAAAGAGATACCCCTGCAGAGGTTGTGGAGAGGCAGTTCTGCCCAGGCTGGCAAGGAATGGATATAGAAATAATGTTTGCAGCTAAATTTTTAATATTAAAAAAGCAACATTGTAGAACTAGGCACTCAACTGCCACTGTACCTGCAAAAGATTAATGGCTGCAATGGTGCGGGTACAGGTTAAGTATCATATCAATTTTCAACATAGGCGTATTTCTGGAAAAATGATGAATACGTATGGGTATGTATGATCTTTTTCAATACTAATTATTGCACTAAGCATTCAATAAATAAGGCAGTTTATCTCTTTGTCTCACATCCTGTTTATCTCTTTATCTCATATCCTCATGTCTAAGTAGGAATTTTAAGAACATGATACAAACAGTGTGAATGGTAGAAGCCGTTTATAAACATCTTCACATTAGTGACACTTTGAGTAACTATTTTATTCTTTAGCCGGGTGGGCCTTACCTTATGTTTACCAGGTAAAGCTCTCATTTTAGTAGGAATCCCTAAATTATATTTGTTGATTTTGAATTTCTGAGGTACCCACTAACGAAGGCTGTAAAAGGTACCATAAAGATGGAAAATGGCAGACCTGAGAGTATCTTCCTAGTAATGAGTCTACCACTAAATTTCTGTTTCAATTCGGTTCAGGTGAATGTGATATTTTCTTTTTTAATGATATATTTAGCAATAAATGCTTTACTTGTTGACTTAGTACAGCAATATTTGCAGCTAATAATACTGATACTGAAAAAATGTCTCTTGTGTTTTTTATCTAGTTGTTATCACGGTATTTAGAATGTAAGTAATTAAAATGTTAATATTTATAGATTTATTTGTTTGCTTTTAGTTATCTGTATGCAAAAATGTTGGAATTTGGCCATTTTGTTGTGATGCTGTTGCATAGCTTAGCCTAGAAATGAAAATAATTACTTTTATGAGTATTGTAGTCTTCTTTCTTGAATTATATATTAATAACTTCATCTCATTTTACTTGAAGGCAAGGTTCTAGCACTTAGGCTGCAAAAGGACAATAGTTGAAATATGTGCTAGAATTAAGAAGACGTCGAGTATGTGTTTGCATGTTTAGTAGTTGATAATTAGTGGTGTATGGGGGCATTTGGAAGATACCAGACAGTCAAAAGTAACTGTAAAATGCAAAAGAAAATTAAACAATGTGATTAAAACATTAGCAAGGCCATCTGTATTATATAGAGTTTACCGGTGGGGGATGACAAAACTCTCAACAATTTCTGTAGCACAGCTTTACCTCCCGTGGTACCTCCTCCAGCAGGCAAACTGTGATCATGAAGGAGTCTGTGGTGAATGTTCACTTTCAGGCTGGCTAACAGATGGCATTTGGCTACCTATGACTAATACAGATTATTTTTTTTTTCCTTCTTGACTACAACAGATTCAAGAAAACTGTTATGCTTGGGAACGAAGCCGTCTTGCATGGAGAAGCAGCTCTTCTGCCAACCATTAAGCAACTGGTGTGTATTGAGTACTCTGCTTCCATCTCTTTTCTGACTTGCATCCATCGGTGTTTGAATCTGGCATTATGTGTTACTCTGTCTTCTCTAAAATTTCCTCCCTGATGACGGGGAGTTTCTAGAAGCCTGGAGTACACAGACATATTATAGAGTCTCCCACAGCTCTGCAGAGCCAGTCCAGTTCAGCAGTGCTCAGTTTTTTTTCCTACATACTAGCCAAATAAAAAAGCCACACTCAATTAAATCCACGCTCTCTCCTTCCCGTAAGTCAGCGAACACACTTAGAATTGCTTTCTGGTGTTATTTGAGATAGTAAGTGTCAACAGTGATGCTACACGTGTGGCTGTGATGGGAAGATGTGTCAGTGGGTGGTGGGTGAATTTGGTTTTAATGACTTTGCAGAAGGAAAAGGATCATTGTTTCGCTGTAGGTAATGTCAGTGTAGGGTACAAAACAAAATCTTCCCAACTGGAACTTCTGGTTTGATCTTCAGCTCCACAAATGTCAAAACTGTAAAAAGCAGCAGTGAAATTTATAAAAGCATAAGGGCACCCTAAGCATGCAAAGTTTATATTTTTAGCCAACAGTAAATGTATGCTTTACACTAAGCAATAACGATTCAAGAGGTGGTACAAACCTTTTGTACAGGAACAATACCGTACGAAAGTCATGCTGAGAAAGGAGAATCTAAAAAGTTACATTAAACCTTCAAAACTTTGTCTTTTGTGCTATTGCTGGTTATCAAAGTTGTTTTGAAAGGCAGAGAGGGCTGCAATTCACATTGTAAAGAGACTTCGTTCTCCTCTTGCTGATACTAAAACCTGTGAGGGTATTGGCAATGTGACTAAAGAATTATGTTGA
Source organism: Tetrax tetrax (assembly GCA_009806455.1). Taxonomy (NCBI): domain Eukaryota; kingdom Metazoa; phylum Chordata; class Aves; order Otidiformes; family Otididae; genus Tetrax; species Tetrax tetrax. Next base: position 179,006 of record WHYT01016719.1, read on the forward strand.
TACAGTATTTTTGCGCTCTTATTCTATCATCACTTTGTGTTTCTATCTTCAGGTTATTTTTATTTTCCTAGAAATGAGGTTTCAGTGAGAAACATTTTGAGGGTTTTTTGTTTTTTTGTTTTTTTTTTTTAATGGGGAAGGGAAGAGATAGGTGGAGACGGAGAGCTGCTTTGTTATATTTTTATCCTATTTACAGTTCTTAGTACAATTGAACTTTGACCAGCGAACGGGCACACCATAAGGATATAAATAGTTTTATTGATAACTGCTGTTCAAACAAGGAGCATTACAATTGCTTCATAACAGACTGAAGGGAGGAAGGGAGGGCAGGAATACTGCCTACAGTAACTGCTTTAAAATGTAAGGATAATTGACTGGAAAAAGGATAAGAAATTAAAAATAATAAAACAAGGCAACATCCAGTTGTTGAGATCCAGTAACCAGTGCGCTTGTATGAGGCGATCTGGTGCCTTTTAACAGCTTCTTCTGAAGGTTCACTGTTATCTGAAACTTCTACCAGCCACCTGAAAATAGGAAAATACAAAACAATTTGATATTTACCTCTCGGGATGGCTGTGATACATAGCATCACTGCTGCCACTGTCCCAGTTCTTCTCGTTGCAGCTGTCTCTGTGTCAGGCCGTCATGGGCCAACGTCTTCAACACACCTCCCTGGAGCTGCTTAGTGCTGAAAGGTGCTGTAGGATCCTCAACACAGCTTCTGGAAGATGTGGTCTGGTGCTGAGTTCCCGCTGAAGTGACTGATGTCAAACACTGCTCAGTTGCATTTAAGAATTACCACCTTCATTAAACTCCTTTTCTAAATTGGGCCGTAATCTCAACTTAAAAATCTCCTGGTAAAAACTCATAGCTGTTATCGGCTGTGAAATTATACAATCCTTAGTTTAAATTCATTAAATAGTTATGTGGAAAGGGGAGCAAGACGTCTGTAATAAGCTAAAATTGCTGACACAGTACTCATAATAGGTTCTTTCCCAGAGGTTTTTATTGCGGTTATATAAGAAATCATCGACTTATGAAGTTCAAAGAAACTTTCAAAGTAGATCTTTTTTTTTTTTTTGTTATATTTTTGAGCGATGTAGCAGGAGACCATGAAGATATTGCTCATAATAATTAGAGCTATGAAACCTTGGGAAAATATGCCTAGGGACAAGGGAAACTTTTATTTACGGAAAGTTTGAAGAATACTTTAAAATGGGGAAATGTTTTTAAAATCCAAGTTAAAGTAGCCAGTGACTCTGGAAATCACTGCAGTTTGGTGCCTTTTCTTTTAACAATAATTCATAAAGATTAATATGCAGACCTCAGCTATGAAATCGTGATGCGCTTGTGCAATGCAGTCTAGATTTTGGGTTCTCTTTCATCGTACAACAGGTAGCTCTGGGATGAGGCCAGTGGAATTTACCATGTCAGTAATTCCAGGTTGTAACTAAAGAACATGGAGTTGCACTCTGAAGCAGGAGATGGCTTCCTCACCCTCCAGCACGGGCACCATCTCCCAGTAAATAACACAACCAACAGTTCCTCACGTGTTGGAGCAACAGAATTGCTGGCCAAAGCTGTGGAAATGAGAACCAGGAGCAGAAGAGGCCTGGAGGGTTTATTGGTGGTGTTTCAGCTTGTGATAGGGGATAACGTTTGAAATAAGCTGGGGAAATGAGCTGTTTTCATAACACTTTTACCTTCTTTAGGGAGGTAGCCACAGAAAGAATGCCACTCCAGGGACTTAGGTGTACTTGGTTTCATTATTCTTGTTACAACAAACACTTAAATAATGTCTTTTTTTAGTTCAGCCATCTCCATGACTTCAGCCGTTGGTGGCCTTACATCGCAGTCTATACCTTCTGACCTTCTGCTCATACATCTATTAATAGTCTCACTGGACCATCGCTACGATGTGAGTAAATGCACTGAGAAATTTTTTTCTTGTGCAGTCTGCACAATACATTACAAATGACACGGTGACCTCTGGAGCAGCAGATTCATAAATTTTGGCAGAAAATTGCGATTTCTATTTTGAAACTATTGATTTCCCAAGAAAAGACTGAAATGCCTTGTCAGTATCACCTATTTAGATGAGTGCAGCAATGGTACAGCTAGGTCATTTATACAAGATTAAGTAATTAATGCTGCTTTTTTTTTTTTTTAAGAGGAGGCCCTGTGAGCACATACACAATGACCACTGAACATCAGTTAATTTTTTTTTTCACCAGCATCCATAAATAAAACTCCTAACCTAAGGCAGAAAATAAATAAATAAATAAATAAATTCAATTTTCTCTGATTCAGGAAAAAAAGCCTGAGTTGTCAATGAACCTTGCACCATGCCAACACACATTCAAGATGAGTTAAACAGAATCCAGGAACAGTTGTATCTAGTTTGGCTCTAGAAAAGGAAGCAAGCAACTTCACAGGGAAATCAGGATCCAATAATAGATAGTAGATAAAATTTAACCAGGAGTTAAATGAACACAAGAAGTCAGAGTTTACAGGGAAAGGGAGCTAAAAGAAACTGTAGTCCTCTACAAATGCAATATTTGAGAAGATTTAACACAGATACGTTTTTTCAGATTGTTAATGCTGACTTGCTTTTAGAAAATGGACAGAATGGAGATTCCTCCAGGCACTTCAGTGGCCTGTCCTGTGAAATTTGGCAATTTTATGTCTGTAGCTTTTGATTCTTCTGTCTTCCTCCTGCTTGCTGAGCTTGTCTGACGCAGCAGGTAGCTCTGCTCCCGTCCTTGCCTTGCTGTTAATGTCACCTGTGGCAGATTCGCCGCAGGAGTGGCCATACTGTGTCACTTCCATCTCCTGTTGAAAATGAAATAACTTGGTACGTGCATCCTTTTATCATGCCCTTCTTCACTGCCTGCTTCTGCAGGTTTTTAATCTGGTGTAGACATTGTCATGTTTATTTTACAATGCATATTGGCTCGCTGCTGAATCTTATCCCTGCCGCTCGGTACCCAGGACACTCGGTGAGCTTGACGTGGAGACAGAGGCATGACGGATTTAGTCAAAGGCTGTAAACTCTTTCTACTACAAGCAGTAATGCTCAGTATTTACTATTCTGTAACAATGAATTAGTTACAGTTCCTTTTTTATTCATGACATTATTTCTAGTTCCATTCTATAATGAAAGCATCAGTAACTTAGTTTTGACCAGATCTTTTTTTTTTCCCCTAACCAATTTTAGTTAGTTTTATCTTGTTCTAGTTAAGAAATTACAGTTTTTAATTTTGCACAATTGTGGTGTTTACGAAGTTTCCCATGTGCCATCATCTAACCATTACATGAGGTGAAACCTCAGGAAACTTGTGCTTGTTGATTTATAATTACATTTGTATTAAGAGTTCAAGTTTAAAACACACACAGTTGTAATCAGTGTAACAAAAATAACTTTTTTTTCAGTATTTTGTGTCAGTCAGAATCAAGTACTGGAATGATTATTCTGTAGCTTAAAAATTCTTGACATAGACTTTGGGTCATGCTGAGAATTTGGAGAAGTTAATCTGTTAGATAGTTGAGCTATGTTAGCTCAAGGCCCGTGTTACACTTAATTTTATAAAAGAGGACCGTTGACTTCAGTGGGATTCTTCATAGTGCTTGACATTTGAATAGGTCAAAAAGTCTTTGAATAATTAGAATTGCAATTAGCAATAATGTACATGTCCTTTCACTCCCGTTGACGAGCAAAGAGTTGAAGGACAGTTTTCTTATCTGTGAGTCCAACATTTATAAAGAAACTGCCATTTATTCTTTCCAGTATCTCTCCATAGCAGTCTCTGATGTTTTGTGAGGCGGGGAAAGCTCTTTCTGTTCTGTCCCAGCTCCGCAGTGAGACCACTCACGTGTGTGAAATAAGCCATGGGTTTGGGTATCTTTCTCAGCGCTCTTACACCAGTTGTACAATCTTCCCTCCTACGACTCAGACTTGTAACATGGGAACAGCCACATTGGGGATGCACAGGATTTTGGAGCACCAAGAAAATGCTGACTCTTATCTACATTAAGGAGTTACACTGTGCAGTAATTTTAATCCTTCCCACAAGAATTTGCAAGGTGTATAAAGATAACATTTAGTAGGCATAGTGGTGTTAGGTTGACCGTTGGACTTGATGATCTTGGAGGTCTCTTAAGATTCTATGATTCTATGAACATAGCTTCCCAAAATTCTTATAAATGAACTCGAGGAGGCGGGAGGTCTGACTTCTGGGGAGTGCTGTACACAGTGGGTGCTAGGTGACATGATGTGAAGCACCCTTTTGAGCAGACTTCAAAAGGTCTTCATAATCCATCGCAACAAAGACAATCTGTGGTGATACCTTCTTGAGGAGTCATGCTAAAGAAAACAGCACCACACACTAATGTATTTTTTTGATCTACATTTTTTTTTTCAAATATGTATTTTAGGAATACTGAAACTATTAAAATCTACTTTAAGTACCTGTGCTAAATATACTTAATAGCTCTAGTTAAATTTCTTTTCATTTATTGCAGAATATAGAAGAGGGCGAGAAAAAAAGGGAAAGGATCTGTTAATTCTGTAACACTTCTTATGGGGAAAAAAAAAGAAGCCTTTTTCATAGACATTTTCAAATTACTGAGAAAAATGTTATCAACTTCAATATTTCAGAAAAGGTTTGGCAAATTATACAAGAACAACTACCGAGAGATTAGGTATGCTTTCTGTATAAATGGAGATGATAGAGATGGGAGGTCCGGGGTAAAAATTTGTTGGCAACCGGTATCCCGTCACTCACCGGGTTATAGACTTACATTAGCATAGTAACTTATTAAAGACAGGGCATTCTGTTTTGCACAGAATATTGATATATTGAAGTGGAGCTGTATGTGCGAACAGAGCAAACCCAGAAATTTGGAGACCTTTGCGGAAGAGCAGGCAGCCCTGGGGCAGCTCGTGGGTGCGCAAGGCCGGCTGCTGGGGAGCTGCCCAGACAAATTGGTGTGTGAACTCTGCCGGCACCAACGACGCTGAGATATCTCCGTGTAATAGAGGTCAGTAAACCCCAACAAAATTGCTTTATCATAATTTTTCTTATCCACTTTCTAGTCTCGACAGAAAAGAGAATTAGAGGTAAGGTATTAGAAAATAAAGATGTCACTGTTTTAGGGCTGCATAATGTGGTCTTTGTGCAGGTGTGCAGTTACAGCATTAATGCAAAATGCAGTTCAGCTCGTTGGTTAAATTTCATCTAAATACAGTGTATTTATTGTAAAAAAATGTGAGTTCAAATAGAAACATGTACAAAGACTGTTAGAGTGATGTGGAGAACAGAAGCTAATTTATGGTTTGCTTAGCTTACCAAAATGGAAGGTGAAAAGGGATAAGACTTTTATCTTTGAATACCTCAAGAGTTTAAGAGTTGGGAGAGATAAGATGCCGTTGCTGGCACAATAACCAATGGGTCACAAATAAACGGAGACTGGAAGGAAGATGAATTTTAATTGCCCAAAGAGGGAGGTTTCAGCTCAATCTCTCAGTGATTGTGGTATTGTAAAGGTCTCAACATTTTAACTGATGTGTTTAGCAATGTTACGAAAGCAGTTACACCCTGTATCTGTGAAGTTGACGTGGGGTTGCAGATGCTGATGTGCAGTAGGCAGGAGAAGGGACAGGTCCAGACGGGTTTGGGGGCTCCTGAGATCCTGCCCAGTGTGCTCTTCTGTGTGCGGAGTGTAAGCCCTACAGGAATTGACGTCAGTGGTGAAGCCTGAAGCATCAAAGTGAAATTATTGTATCATGCTCAAAAATGTCTCTGTAGAAATGAAAATAATGTCACAGCATTCTGTATTCCTTTTTTCCACTTCTAATGCAACCACTTTATAGATTAAAAGAGTTATTTCACTAAAACTAGCCCTACTAACTTGGGCTTAGATCTTTAGCTCACACTTGGATCTGCAAGTCAGTGTGTTTTCTTTCTGGTGCCCTGTCATCAGTAATAAATGTTCTGCAGCCCCTAACTTGCACCTTTCATGGCCTCATTGCCTTCAGTGGGTTGATCAGATGTAATTAATTCACTCTGGAGTTGTTTAATGATGCATAAGAAGGAGCAGATTCTAGCTCAATCTCATAACTGCATTGCCTCTGAAATCTAACAGGATTAAAGCACCATTTAAAAAAAAAAAATCCAAGTAGTTCTGTGAGCAGTGAAGCTAATGAAGCCAGGATTCCTATGGATTTGTGTCTCTTGCTTGACTGACTATTTAACTGATTTATATGAAGATTATGTTATCTCTGCATACACCTATAATCCCTTTCTGCTGAATATTTTGGCAGTGACATGCTGGTTGCTGCAGAAATTCCCCAGCAGGATCAATGGTTATTAGAACAAAATTGTTCAAACCCTGGTTTCTCTTTTACCTAACCCTCTAGTTTTACAAAATTGGAACACTTTTTTTTTATTCACATCTTTTATTGCTGTGTTTTGTTGGAAAAAGCACGCAGGCATAGTCATGAGCTTGATAAACCCTGATACCATGAGATAACTAACTAGATATGACCAAAAAGGTAAAATGAAGAGTATAACCTTCAATATAATTTACAAGACTGTGAGAATAACAATAAACAATCGAGATGTCTCACAGAGCAATCTTGAAAGGATAACAGTATTAGGAACAAAATACTTGTGACTAAGACAAAGAAAATTGTTGGATGTCAGATCAAGGATTCGGGGTAGAAAACCAGACTTTTGTTATTATAAAATGTGTTCTGCTCTACATGCCTTTGGAAAATGGTCGTGCTTAAATGTCAGAGTAAGATTTGAGGTCACATTGCTCATTAATAGGGGAAAAGTATAGGCACTCCATTTTTCCTCTGAGCTGCAATATTTGTAGGTAGTTACTGGATCTTACTCAGCTGTCAGATTTGGTTGAGGTTGACCCATGAGCTCCAAAGCCATTGTTAGAATACTTAACACAGATTTTGGTAATTGAGAGAAGGAGGCTAAATCCAGTCCCCCCCCCAACTTTGAAAATACTTACTTTCACTGTGCCCTTGCTCACACTCTCTAGACTTCATTCATTATCTCATCCATGCCTACCTGTCACTGCCTCGGTGATGGAGGGAGTGACATCTTGATCTCCAGTTTGGTAATTCTTTATTTTAAGTAACTGTGTTAATTTTTTCAATGGAGGGATTTTTAGTAAGGACTGATTCTGATTAATTTCTCATATGCACATCAGCTAATGATGTTTAAAGTTTGCAGAATGATGTATATGTCAAAATGGAATGTCACCAAGATCTATAGGTACTAGAAAATACACTACTATACCTGGCTAAACAGTTACCTGGGATGACAGAAACTCTATTAAATCCTTGTGGGTTCGCCAGTTGTAAAAGTAATGCATGTGTCATTCAGTAATATAATAAATCATATTTTAAATGTCATGTCACCACTCACTAAGTTTTAGAAAACTCAAGCTACAGTAGTTCAAAAATTTTCAAAGCGTTATAATTTATGAAAACCAAGATACAGGGAAGTCAGGGAAAAGTCCAGTACCTGGGAATGAAATTAATCTACCCAATTTCTCACAGTCAAGAAAAGGAATAGCAGTCATGCATGCATTCATTACAGCCTACAAACCTGCAAATTCTCTATTATTACTTTTTTCTGTGTTAGAGTTGTGAGCTTTTCCTTATTTTTTTTTTTTAATTCTAGAACTAGTCTTAAGCAGCACTTTTTATATCTAAGAGTTCCAGTCCCTGTACATTCCATAACTCACTGAAAGAGGATCTCCAAGTGTAACCATAACTATAAAATTAATCATATCAGAATAATATACGTTATCATGCATGGCGTGGATATTGCTGCTGCATTGCAGTAACAATGATACACTCATTCAGACTGTGTACATATGATGTAATTTAGGGAATATTATTTTTGCAGTCATAGCTGAGATTACAACAGACAGCGTATAGAATCATAGAATGGTTAGGGTTGGAAGGGACCTTCAAAGGTCATCTAGTCCAACCCCCCTGCAAGAAGCAGGGACCTCCCTGACTAGATCAGGTTGCTCAGAGCCCCATCCAGCCTGGCCTTGAAAGTTTCCAGGGATGGGGCATCCACCACCTCTCTGGGCAACCTGTTCCAGTGCTC
>WHYT01016719.1:187166-200338 GCA_009806455.1 Tetrax tetrax
CTAGGCTACTCTATTATGAATCAATAGTAGTAAATCCATAGTTCAGACTGTAACTTACAAGCCATTGCGTAAGGATCCAATGAATTCTGTGTTTCAGGCTCTTGAAACAAAAAGCAGAGCAAGAGTAATGAAAGTTTAATATCTGAAATTCTTCCCATGAAAAGATATTTTCTGTTTCTTTTCAAAATCTATGATCACTACAGAAATGCTCTATGGATTTTTTTTTTTCCTTTAAACATTCAATGTAATTAATTTCTTTATTCTTTCCTGATTATTTCTCTTCCCTCTTTTGAATGGCCTTTCCATAATGCAGGTTTCTGTGAATTAAATGCAGTGTCAGAATTCATGGACTGGAGGCGGAAGGTGAAGCGGTTGTGAATGTCTACCAAAAAGGCGGTTACGTAATGGTGAATTCACATCCTTTAACTCCCCTGCTTTGGGAAGCTGTTCCTTTGGGAAGTTCAAAAGAGCGATGGGTGGCCCTACCAGATGGAGGAGGACTTGAAGGCGTCTTTCAAGGTAAATGTAAATATGTAAAATGAAACATTTTGTTTTATCTGCAGGAGACGATTTCTGAGAGAACAAAATGAGTATATTTCCTTGGTTTATGTAAAGGATGAAACCTGAGGTGAAACTGAGTGAGCAGAACTTGACTACAATACATCTCTTAAGGAGAATTTCTCTAATTAAATTTAAAAGTTGGCACATTTGTCAGTCTTAAACATTAAAAAGAGAATCATTTATGATTAATGGCAATCCCTGTTCAATGGTACAAGTTTCAGGGAAAGCATTTCGTAGAGCTTTTGAAATGAGCTCTCAAGAACTAGGACTAGACTGGAATTCCCCAAAAGAAGTAACACAAAGTTACTTTAAGGTCGGCAGCTTTTAATGATGAAGATGAGGACAATACAAGTCAGTTTAGCTACATTCCATTTGTATATGTGTCCAGAAGTACTAAGTGAGTTGGAGTCGTCGTGCTCATGTCTCCTGCTATGTGAGTTTATACAAGTAATAGCCACATTCCCAGCTATCGTGAAAATTTAAGTGAGCCAGATTTTGTATGTTTTCCATAGGAATCGTCAAAGTTAATTGTATAAAGTCGAATGTCCCATAGTTTAAACCATGTATTGAGTATATTATAAACAGAGAAACCACATGCACTTGTGAGATGTGAGGTAGTTTAGAATTTTTTTTTTTACTCAATTCCTTGATGCTGAATACCAAAAAGAATCATTCTACGTTTTGGTTATTGGAATAAACCCCAAAACAATTGTTCCTACTAGACAATAGCAGGAACTTGCTTTTTTCCTAATTAATGAGTTCACTCAAGAGAGTGCTAAAACCAGAAACTGCTGCTGAGTCTTAAAAAATAGATGAAGAAACATCGGGGAGAAAAAAAGTCAGAAAAATTTGAATTAATTAGAAAATTGCAACCACCCTGATTTTGGTGGTATTGGCTTAACTGCTTAGTCAGCCAGGATAGAAGGCACCGAAAAGCCTATCCAAAATTAGGATGAGACACTTATTTTTCAATAGCTAGTTAATATTAATTATTAAGATCAAACTTTTTTTCTCTTGAAATGGGAAAAATATCTTGAGAGATTTGAAGCTCTGTTTCTTTTTAAGTCTGTAAAAAATTGAAAACTGTAGCCTCTCTTCTTCCTGGACATGAAGCTTGAGAAATTTTGTTTGACTCGGTACAAGTATAATAGAATAGCAATAGAAACACTTGGCAGCGAATGGAAAAGGAAACGGGTTTGGTCGTTATTAGTGTGTCTGAATATTGTCAAAATCTCACCTGTAGTATTAAATATGATACAGAGCAGGGCCATCTCTCTCCATAATTGCAAGAGTAACTAGTTTGGGTGAGTGTAAGGCAGATCTCTTTGGGTTACCCCTGAGATGATTTTCACTGCAGGCAGGGTGGTCCCATGCCAAAGAATGGGGTAAATCCACCATCCCAGTGTTCATCCGCTGCTTCCATAAAACCTCAGTGGCTAAGATGGATTAAGACAAGCAATATTGTTTTCAGCCTAGTAAATCATTTGTGGACAAAAAAAGTTGAGATCACAATTTATCAGCAGAGTTAGGTAATAACAAAAGTACAAACTGGTAAGTTTATCAAACTCCAAGTAATTGGAAGGAGCATCGGTTTGATAGGTGGGTGGCAATACTTCACTGTGTTTTTGATACAAACTCAATTCTGCTGCTTGAGTGGTAGCGATTTTTACAAGGTTTAATAAAGGGGACATCCGTGACTGTAGCCTTAGTAGAGTTCATGTCCTTTATAACGTCAATAATTTAACAGGGACACGTGGGATATAAAACAATCATAGTGGAAGATGACCTTATTGAAACCATCTTCTATGGTTGAAGATTGTTTCAACTATCCAGTTTCAATGAAACATTAAATAGATGTCCTTTATACTTCTGTTATTGCACAAGAAAGAAACCTTGTTCAACAATCTTTTGGTGAAGAGAGTTATTACATTTCACTTGTTTTAGTGTGAAGAGAACAATTCTCATCTTTGGTCTGTTTATGAGAAATTGCTATTATGACTAGAACAGAAAAGGGTTGAATAATTTACCTAATATCTGGTTTAAAACATGGGCCTAAAGAAATGGTTTATATGTTGTTCATATCGTGTTCAGTAAAATGCATAGACCCAGTTCTAATCTTGGTCACATCCTCCATCCTCCTAAAAACACCAGCCTACTAGGGATCTTAATAGAATAGAGCTACGATGGGGAGCGTGAGCCACGTTGCAGTACCCTCGCATAGCTGAATACCTGACATGGCTGGAGAGGCAGCCTCTGTGTTTGACTCTCAGAAGTGCTGAAGCCAATGTTGTAACATCATATTTAGTTTTATCCTGCTTTCTGAGGACTTACATGACCATTCTTTGGTTTTTTGTCTCTATTTATCTACATATTAACTCCCTGCCTTCAACAGTTTTGGATCTGTTTATCAACGTTGTCTCAAAGAGAGAGAGCTATCAGTGTTTGCTAAAAATAAAAATCCAGATAGAGGAATGAAATCCTTGTATAGATCCCACTGTGATGAAGGCTGCGGTTGCATTCACTCTTTTGTTCATCAGATAATCTACACGGGAGATCATCCTCAGACAAATGCTTGGGAAATTAGTTTGTTACTTCTGCGGCTCTTACGGCTCCTTGCTTTATGATTATCTTAATCTCTTGGGTTTTTTTAAAAAATAGTAATATGAGAAAACAAATAAGGAGCAAAATGTTTTCAATGGTCATATTATTCTTAGTTATTTCACATATATTCTAATCTATTTTGGATGTTTTAAATCAACTTCAGCAATAATTCAGTTGTCTCTAGACCCTGCAGCCTTTCAGGAGGCGTTTTTGGTGTTAATTCCCTCTGAAATCGACTGAATTTGGCTAGGGAATTCTGAAGGTTATAAACCCATTTCTAGTCTCCTGGAAATCTTTCCATTTTCATTGTTGTCACAGGACTTTTTCTACATTACCATTACATAAGTTAAATTAAGAACATAGGTCTAGTCATAGCCATAATCAATTTTCTGGTTATGTAAAGAAGGAAAAAATGCTGGAGCATTAACAATTTTTAAAAGTACATTTAAATCATTATTCATTTATAGGGTTGCATTAATTTCTGAATAATGCAGCACTGTGGATGGATGATTCACAGCAATGTAAAGTCTTTTGTAGTCATTTAGAGCCTCATTATATGAATCTATCACTCACTGTTTCCACCCACAGACACTTCTTGAACTGATGAGGCAAAATCATTATCATGCAGATAAAAGGGAGAGCCTGACAAAACAAATACAACAACAGTTTTAATTAGGCTAATGTTTTTAAATTCCCACAAGGTTATAAAAGTACACTTCCAGCCATTTCGAACACAAATGGATCAAGGCTCGATTCTTCCCAGTTTGCTGCCTCCAACTACGGCACCCGGCGGAGATCGCAACTTTTCCTGAACTGGGGCCCTGGTTCATCCACAGCCGGAAAAATGGCATAGCCAGGTTGACAGGAGAATATGCTGATTGAGCCCATAAGCCTGCCAGGAGTCTTTGTTAGCCATGGAAATACATCAAAATGAAAAAAATGAACCCAAAACATAACAATAGAGACAGAAAGAGTAAAAAGGTAGAGACATCTAGACACCAGAAACCACAGAGGAACGGAAATTCAGTTCCAAACTGCTGACTCTCACATTGCTTTGCTTTATTTCTGCTAATTAGCGGAAGGTTTTTTTCTGTTTACTTATTTACTTCCTCAGATAATGTCACCTATGCATTGATTTTTTTCTTGTTTGTCTTCCCTTTTGAAAATACAACCTTTTGTCGGAGGTAGGATGGGGTTACTAATGGAAAGGTGAGCCTGTTGAGGGAGGCTGAAATGCTTCCTCAACCAGAAACAATGCATTTGGTTTCGTTTACCTCCCCACGGATAAGATTAGAGAGATGAACAAGTTCAGGTCAAGTACAACCAAGGTCTTCGATGAAGAGAAAGGAAAAAAAAATCTGCTTCATTTAATATGAACATTTTTTAAATCTTTGAGTTATAAGCCATTTTTTTAACTTACTAATTTTTGTGTGGTTATCAGTTTTGACATTGAAACTATAGAAAATAGGAACTTCTGTGCAGCTACCTTCAGGTAGTTCTTATTTGAAAGAAATTTTTTATTTCAGACGGGTTATTTTTTTCTGATTGTATGTACTTTGGAATCATAGAATGGTTGGAGTTGGAAGGGACCTTCAAAGGTCATCTAGTCCAACCCCCCTGCAAGGAGCAGGGACATCCCTGACTGATTTAAATCTTTTATTTCTCAGTTAACAATTCACCATGTCTTCCTTTTACATTTAGAACATCTTGATGCTCAGAATTTGCTGTAGTCTCTGTGGCTAGTGCTTGTTTTGTAGCTATGTTTAATCTTCTATAGCTCCTGTATCTACTGGTCTGCAAGTTTTCATACCTTCTCCTGCACTTTCTTTCCAAATAGTTATGTGAAGCTGGGAAGTGCAACCATCTTTTGTTTTTCAGACAGAACTAAGGCATGGGAGATGCTGGTGGTCAGAAGTGGTTGAGTCCCTGAGACCCACTCTCTCCCCTAACAGCTGAGGGAAGGAGATGGATGTTGAGAAGCTGAACTCTGCTGCTGGAGGTAAGGATCGAAATGTGCTTGTTTGCTTAAAATATCAACAGTAATCGTGAGCTCAAAAGGTCTTGGCTGTATCTGTTTATATGAAAATGAATTGGATCTCTTGTTTTGGGAATATACGTCTAGCAACAGCTGCAGCTCTGGCCAGAAAGGTACGGTTAGAGGAGATCTGTATTCTGTCTGTGTTCAAAAACATTTTCCATGTCAGGAAATGGGCTGGCAGTTGTGTAACTAAGGTTTCATAGCATAAGTTCCTCTCTGGTTAACCTTGGCTAGGCAGAAGCTCGTTCACTGGTGTGCACTTCAGCACCTCTCTCCATTCAAAGCCTACTTTAGAGCCATGGCTTCGTACATGAAGAAATCCTTTCCCCAGGCGTTACAACCTTGACATTTCCCATGGAAATCGGGGAATATGCAGCACTTTGCAATTAACTGTTCTACCAACAATCTCCCTTCTGACTGTCATCGTCTTTTAAACATTTTTTTTTTTTGAGTGGTTTTGAAATAATACTACAGGGAGTGGCATGGCTGATGAAGTCTGTGTGGCGTTTGTACCCGTTACCTCCGATTATTGAATCTGGCCAGGTGCTGTGTGTAAATGAGATTATTATTGCTCCTCCAAAAATAATAAAGCGTGCACAAGTCAGAAGCGATACATGAGTATGTAAATGATGCAGAAGGCCGTTAATATAATAAAATTTTGCAGCTTAATGCTTTGCTTGGAAACCGCAGTGGTTTTCTTTTGAACGTATCCAAACACAGACAGCAGATTGGTTTCCCCAAGGAGAGCCAGGTTGTGGAGAAGTTATATTTCTATTACACGGCATTTGCATAGAAATGATTGCTTCCTGTGGGGCTGGATGTAGAAACAGAGCAAGAGAAAGAGGAAGTGCAATGGTAAAACACCATGATACCATGATTATTTTTTAAGCATAGAAAGGAGGACTTGTTAAACCCCCTTGTAGTGGTAATGATGATATCAGTATGAGGCTCCTTTAAAGACAGACGCAGATGTAATCACCTTGAAGTAATGCATGTTATTTGTCTGCCACTTACTAAAACCTGATAATGGTAAGTGATATATTAAAAAAAAAACAAACAAGAACCACCACAGAAAAGTCTATTTTCTAGTTCTTATGGAAAACCAAACTTCTACATCCTTGATTAAATGTGCAGTAGAGAAGCCAAGAACAGAGTAAGACACATCCACACTCAGGAGCTGCTATTCTTCTGGATGTTTTTGAGGCACGTTAGTAAAGAAGCACTAGGAAGCTTTAAAAATGCTGCTTTTCACGTGGAATTAAAATCAGTAAACATGTTTCTAACAAGGGTCGTTAAGTACAGAAATGCCATCTGGGTCTCGGGAAGTCCTTAGTGGAGCTCATGGAAAGATGGGCAAGGAGGCTGCAGGAGTCACTTCAGTGCCTGCAGGGTTGGTGAGCGGCAGGGAGGCACCAGTTGGGCAATGGGCAGAGCAGGACGGAGCCGCTCTCCCAACACCACCCGTCCAAGGCTCCATGGTGCCTGTGTGGGAAGGGGTGGGACTGAGCTCTGGGGATCTTTGTCCAAGGGCGATCTGGGTTTTGGAGTGTTACAGAGGCAAGATAAAGTCTTGTTCTTCTGATGGTTTCGCTAATGGGCGTGCTTTTAATGGGGGATTTAAAATATTGTAATTTAGATAGGCTTGTTTGGCTTTTATTTGTAATTGTTCATGCTTCCTTCCTAATTACTCCTTGCCCACTAGAGAATTTGAATGTGTGTTTTACAAAGCAAGTGGGAAATGGGAGTCATGGCAGAGGGCAGCTGGAAGCCATGCCAGATGATTCAGCACAGTTGTTTTTGTAGTGGAGAGCTGACAGGCAGATCAATTGATCATGCAAATTTCTTGAAATGTATAATGTGCAAACATGAATGGAATCCTTCATGGTCCTGGTACAGAAGCATATTTTCCCTCATTGTAGAGATTTTAAAGAGGAGGAGAATATTCTCATTACAATTTTTGTTGTAAGGACAGATTGCTTTCTCTTTTTGCATTCTCATTAAAATCTCTGTCAAAAAGAGGTCGTTTGGAATGTTAATGCTTTATATTTCTTGTAATTCATGATGTTTAGGCTGTAAGAATCTGACCTTTCCGCTACTCTCTGATTTGACTGGCTGATTTCTTCTTCAAGTTACCACCCATTTTTTTTCCATGTTATAAAGACGTAATTAAGGAAGATTTACATGTCTGTTCATCATTCCTTTCAGTGGTGTAGGTCAGACGTGTCCTATTGTTGCACTGAAGTTAAGAGCTATTAATCACTTTGGGTGAACTTACAAAGCATCCCTTCCTTTTTTTGGCGTTTATTGTTCTCAGGTATTCTAAATGAGAATAAAATATGCAAGACTACTTTCAGGCATGAAAATTAATGATCAAGACAGAAATTCACTATAGTGGAGTCTTTGCATGGAGCCTAAGTGTTGGCTGTGTTAGCTGTTTTCAACAACTTAATGGTCTTTCCACTCCAACAACACATTCCTTTTCTTTGCTGAATAACTCAGAGAAATGTAATGCATTGTATAAACACCTTGTAACTGAGTTTTCAATTTATTAAAGCTGTTTTTAATGAATCTCTGTTGCAGGTGTTTATATAGCCGTTGTACCGGCATTAGGAAAGTATCTCCGTTTGAATACCGCTAAGGTGAAATCCTCTCCCGAGCTGACATTTATATTAAACTATTTGCAGTGTGCATTCCTCAATAACACTTCTGAGTAAAATCTATTCCTGTTTGGCTGTATGGCATTTGCTTGGGAAACCACAGCATCCTAATAAAAACTTATGTCTAGAAAGGAGATTGTCGTTTCCATGCACCTATTTTTGAGCTTGTCAATTCTGCCAGATCTAAGTGCTGTAAGTTAATGTAGAACACTGCATCCTGTGTAGACAGAATTTTTATTAATGTGGAGAGAACTTTATTGTGAAGCTTAGTTCATCTTGCATTTGTCTGATACATCCTCTCTTCTGTGCTTTTTGTTTGGTAGAGAAACAATCTCATTTAAAAAGGGTTCTCCCCTGTGTTTGAATAACCTGCTTTCCTATTTCACTGGCCAAAGGTATTTTAACTACTTCAAGAGAATGAATTCTTGTTAACATTTTGGTACTAGCACATCTGTATGAGAATAACAGAAAGAAATGTAAGGAGAACTGTGGCTCCTCTGGCATCCATGGAGGAAGAAAGCCAGGTTTACTGTTCAGCCCCACGGCTGAGTGTGAGACCTACCTTTCCTGGTAACGTGGAGAATTTTGATGTGTGGGCTGGTCAACATTCAAACATCTAAAGCCATTTCTGTGCATAGATTTTCAGATTCTTACCAAATCTGAACCTGCGATCTCCACATGAGTGCCAGGACCACCACTAGCAGAGAACTCGCTGCTGAACCAGGTGTTCGGGTTGAAATGGCTGATCTGAGCCTCAGTCTAGACCAACCTCATGTATCTTACATCATCTGCCAGGATCACACCACAGAGCTGCTTCTGCTTTCTTCTTACTAGTTTTCAGATTTAGTAGAGAGGTAAGTGGAACATTTTTTGTAGACTGATGTAATACTGTTTTGCTCTGCCTGCAGCTCCTTGAAAATTGCATTTATTCACATTTAAAAACCAAATTATCTCAATTATTCTTGCTCCATCTTTTCCCAGAGTTGCCTGAGGGCTTCCTTGCAGTGCTGTTTTCCAGGTCTGTGACTGCAGGTGAACGACCTGTTGCTAAGCTGTATGTTATGTCCCACTTCCACGCCTGATGCCTGGGTCCCCAGTGTACTGTACCAGTTCCGGCACTGGGCATCCTGTCTTCACTGGTATTTTATTGGCTATAAAACCCTGGACAGGCAGCTTCTTCATATGAAGAGGTAGGAAAATCTTTAGTCTTCCTTCTGTAGGATCCTGTAGGTTTGTAAAAGTCTGTTAGTGACGAGGCTGCATTTCAGTGCACTTCGGAAAGCCACGGTTGTGACATGGCATTTCCTTTCCCTTGACAGTCATTGTCACAAAAGTAGCTATGCACTATCTGCAGAGACTCACCGGGTGCGTTTTCTGGTGGTTGGCTGGTGGCTTTATTTACAGACAAAAGGTTTAACAGAGCTCGTGCTGGGCGCATGCCGGAATAGAGAAATTAATTGAATAATCATTAAAGTTTATGGACCAAGTTCCTAAATGTGTCCATGTTCAGAGGGAATCTGAACAGAAGTAGCTCATAACTCGTGCCTTGCCTTCATCCCCTCATGATATGAGACGCCAGCTTCCATTTTCAGAGATAGGTGTGGACTCGTTCTCACCGACACATAACTGTATTTACAGTCACCTGTTTTGCCCTCTTATGCTAAAAGAATCTAAATGTCACTCTGCTTGAATATAACAGGAAGCGGCATAGTTGGTAAGGCATTTAATATGAGTGTGAAACGTTATAAAAGTTTAAATTTGTTATTTTTTAAGGAACTTGTGCGTTGCTCTGCTTTGCGACATACAAGTCATGGCACTTCAGCACCTATGTAACACTCACGTCCCCGCTGGTTTAAAGTTAGGGGAAAAGGTGTAATGTGATTTGGTCTTAAATGTGAACGTTGCTAATTTCAACCACTTTATCTCCTATAACTTCTCTTCAGAGATCAGTGAAAAAGCTCTGAGACAGATAACAAGAATGATCAACCAGTTTGTGAGGTTAGGAATGAAAATACTCTTGGGAAGTGAAATCACAACGTATGTTGAGAACAAATCAGAAATTATTCAACAAACTTGTGGGCTTTTGTTGCTGAAATAAAACGTTTCTGAGGGACCACCTTCCTTGGACACATTTGATGATGAAATTTTCTTTTAATTCCTCTCTGGCCCAAAAGGATAGGAAAAATCAGAATGAAAAGATCTGTTAGGATAAGACATTCGCTTCAGACACCAGAGAGGTGTGTTGCAGGTCCCACAGGGATGAGGCATCTGCGGGGCGTGATAGGAAGGAGCAGCTCCCGTGCACAGGGAAGGGTACTGGAACGTCTTACTTGGGGTAGGAGACTGGGATTTGACATCTTCAGATACACCTAATTGACCTGAGCTATCTTCTACCTGGCATCAGCTAAAATCTAGAAATATGTAGAAACCAATGTTTCCAACCAAAGTTTTGATTGCCTAATACTTACTTTTCTCTCTCTGCAGCTTTGATGATAACTCCTCTTTCTGTTGCCCCAGTATGTGTGATCATTTGAAAGTCTTCTGGGAAAAAGTGTCTAGATCACTGTATTATCTGAAAATTCAGGAAGAGTTCAGACAAGTTGAGATATCTTGCTTCTGCTTTTGCTCAGGAAATTCCCAGTGAAATCTGGCTGGGGCAGGTTGGTCACTTGCGCTTGTACTGAATCTTCCTGAATATTTGAGAAGCATCAAAAGAGTTGAATTACTTTTTTCATCTAAGTCTTTTGAGCTTCTGTAGAGACTGAGGGGAAAACTCTGCTATAGGCAAGGGGAAAGCATGAAATAGTACCTGGAAAAGGTGAATCTTTTGGCAGATGGAGTTTGAGACTTATGAAGTGGGACTGAGATTAAAGTTTTTTTGTAAGGTACAATATGTACTATTTAATTCCTGCTTTGAGGTAGCAGTAGCTTTCTGAAAAATAGGGTAAGATTTAGTGTTTTCATTGGTTTACTTACATGTTTAAAGCAATTTATTGTTTAAATCACTATAATACATCTTTTCTTCCCTTGCTGATACAATGTTCTTAAATTGCTAGCTGGTTTTAGAAGTCAGTATCTTCACATTTTTCTTTGTAAAGTTTATATTTCAAATCAGCGTTGAAAATTACCAATGAACTAAAGATATTTTCTCCAACGGTTGCATACTTTGCTGTGTCTTGATTCCTGCAAGCAGCAACAAAGACTGTTTCCCATTTAAATGAATGAGAGAAGTCATCGCAGAAGATTTATTTCTGCTGCCCCATTTTTCTTATTTATTCCTAACATTCTGCCCATTTGCCATGAGCTTCTTCACATTTCAGAAGCAGCTAGTCTTCTGCGAGAACAAATTGTGCTATTTACTTCTGTCCTCAGAGGAAACTAATGGTTTAGTGGGTGAAATGTCCAGGACAATAAGGAGAACTGGTGCTGCGTATTCCCAGCCGAAGAAATACATCTTGAGTAAATTGCTCTCAGCTGAAATCATGGGATGTCATGGAAATAGGAACTGATTTGTATTCTGCTCTTTGTGCTTCTGAAGCATCGGAGCCTGCCCGTGGGGAGGGAAAGAACGGCCTGGGCATCGCTATGCAAATAGTTTGCTTTTTTGGGGGGGGGAGGGGAAGAATGGCAAACGGATTTCTGTTGCATTTTTCAAATGCAGTGTTTACCCTTCATCTTTAAGGGGATATCTCTCTGTTATTAACCAAGAGAAACAGCAAATTTAAAAGGAAAAAAAAATAGAGTTGTTTAAAACAGCAAGTATATCTGTGCTGTCAAAAGCTTAGCTCCCCGGTTTGGTCCCAGGCCCCAGTCCTCCATGTTTCTCTGTTCATATTCATGATTTTGGTCAGCAAGTCTTGGCTTGTTTCAACGTCAAATAAAATCCAGGACTTTTCCCTTCTATATATTTTTTTTAATTGACTGACTCTATAGAGCTGTCCTGAGACTCCTTGACGACACTCCATGTGGTTTGACCCAGGCTTTGAGCCACTCTGCCCAGCTGCAGCCCAGCCCCTTCATTTCAGATCAAGCTGAAAAATCCCAGAACCTTTTTGCAGAAGCACCAAAGGAATACCTGAGCTCTAGGAATGGCCTGGATCAGGGTCTGTGCTGTGGCAGACGGCTTCAGAAGAGATCAGCTCTGAGCCCTGCTGCCCGATGATGGCTGCCTGGGGCAGGTACCACTGTGTGTGTGTAATCATAGAATCACAGACTGGTTTGGGTTGGAAGGGACCTTTAAAGCCCACCCAGCTCAACCCCCCTGCAAGAAGCAGGGACATCTCCAACCAGATCAGGTTGCTCAGAGCCCCGTCCAACCTGGCCTGGGATGTTTCCAGGGATGGGGCATCCACCGCCTCTCTGGGCAACCTGGGCCAGTGTTCTACCACCCTCAGTGTAAAAAATTTTTTCCTAATATCTACTCTGAATCTACCTCCCTCTATTTTAACACCATTACCCCTTGTCCTGTCACAACAGGCCCTGCTGAAGAGTTTTTCCCTGTAGGCCCTCTTTAGGTACTGGAAGGAAGTGCCAATGCCCATATACGTGCAGCTCAAGTTATTTCACTGTTTTTATTTAAAATGGGATAGAAGATAATAAATGAATGATGTGGCATGGATCCTAAAGGTACGTGTCCTCTCTTAGCCCAGAAGATGTGTGCACCGGGAGCCAGGGCAAAGTGGGGGTGCAGGAGGATTTACAGAAATTCTAATTATTCCTCTTTTTCAGCCTGGTCTTGAAGGCGGCAGAAGTCAGAGGAGACCTCCATTAACTGCTGCAGTAATGTCCAGTACGCAGAGGTGGCATTGCTCCTTGGAGCCGCCTTGGCTCACGCTGCAGCTTCAGAAGGGTATTTTTCGATTTGAAGGCAGAAGGATAAAACGATCATCTCAAAGGTAGGTAGGTGCAGCGAGGTGTTTCCTGCCATATTTCAGTACGGCTGAAAAGACAGTTTTAAAAATCTTAATAGGCACCTCCAGGCCTTTGAAATTTGGACTTTTAGGGTTGTTATGTGTATTTAACATGATTAGTAATGTCTCCCAAATCATCTTTCCCTACATTTACTTTGCACATTGCATAATTTTGTTTGACACTTTGTTGACAGTCACTGGTATATTCTCACACTTGAGTCTGGCAGCAGAGGAATCCTGATTAGAAATTTGCCATTTCCTTTGCAAATATGTACATCTGTATGCTAACATAAAATGTCTCCTGATGTCACTGATACGTAAAGAATCTGATAAACAGGAAAGCAATGTCCTCCATGAACACAGTTATTCTGAGACTCTCTTTTTTTTTTTTTTTATTTGTATGAA
>WHYT01016719.1:200358-234093 GCA_009806455.1 Tetrax tetrax
TCCCCCCCCCCCCCCAGCAATTTCTATTTGTTTCTGCTTCCTTCAACTTACTTTGCAAGAGGAATAACCGATGTGGTAAATATAATTCTGTGCTTTCCACAGAGCAGATACCCCGTAAGCCTAATGTGGATTGCCTGGATTTGAGGACAGTCCAGGCAAAATTCATTTCCTAAATCCAAATAGACTTCTGGATGACTTGTGGTATCACAGTGTATCTTTGAGAGAAGTTTTAAAGTTGAGTAACTGAGTTTTGCAGAAAAAAAATCAGCTGACTTTTCTGGGTGAGTATTGAAAAGAGAAAAATTCCTCAGAGTTGTGCAAAAGAAGTGTGATTTACTGCCAAGGCAGCGTAGCAGGAGGTTTCAGTAAATGGCTACTGTGCAGTACACGGTCTAAATTTTCATTACAAGCTCACCCATGATTTGAAGAAACTTACAGAAACCATAAATAGCCAATTCAAATACACTTTTGAAATTTCCAGAACTGCGTAAGTCACAGGAGTTCATTACATCCGATGCTGTACTTTCCCCCCCAACATTTAAAAACATCTCCTGAAAAGTAGAAAAACCATAGTCTTCAATTAATTAAAGTTGTGAACAGTATAATTATTTCAGTTCTCACAACGTTTGGGAGAGAGTTGAAGTGTGATATTTATATATATACACATATGTATGCACGTATGTACACACATATAATCCAGCCTCTGCAGTTTTTGGTATCATTCATCTGCATCTGGTATAAAACAGTAAAAAAAAAAAACCAACCAGAACCAACCTTTACTTGATCTGTTGCTGCTCCGTTCAGAAAGCTAGTGGAGTACCTCCTCTGACACGGCCAAGGTTCACTGTTGTGCGCTTGCGGAGCAAGGGAAGTTCACACATCCGTAGCATTGGGGTCTTGAATGCCCACCTTCACAGTTTGCTCCAGTTTATACACTGTGTTGCTAAGGCCAGTGTTTCCCAGGAATGCCTCTTAGGTAGCTGATATTTGTAGTACTCTCTCTGTTTTAAATACTGGAGGATGGGGTGCCAGATTAAGCAAAGCGGTCATCTCCGTTATTCAGGCATTGCAGAGCACAAAATGCCGCTCCAGGCTCTGACTTTGCTGTTCAGAAAGGTCTTTGAGTCTCCTTGGGTCTAGGTAGGATCAACTGATAAACTGTCCTGCTCCACCATAAAAAATAATCTTCACTGATTTGTGTGTTCTGGCCATTATCCACCAACTCTCGTACTCACACCAGGAGCTGCAGCCGGTGAGCCTGCCTCGCTGCTGCTCTCAGGTCCGTGACCAGTACCAACAAATGAAGGGCAGCTGTTGGAGGCGATATCAAGGTGCATCCAGTGAGGCCCAGAGAGGCATTGGTTGACCTGTTGCGTGTCTGAGGTGCCTCTGCCTCCTCATGACACGTCACTTTGTTCAGGAATTGCGCTGCAGTGGCCCAGCACTGCCAGCCCTGGCACTTTTCTTCTAGGGCTGGGAGGAACGAATGCCTCATGGCAATTCTGATCGAGAAAGGAGATGTTCCTTTACGTTAACCCAAACCAGAAAAGCACAGGTTAACTGGGAATTTATGTCTCAGCGGGGAGATTTTAAATTTCTTGCCGACCTCCTCCACCAGACTGCTGCAAAACGTTGGCCAGCGAGGGTAATATTGCAATCCTTGAGGTTGATGCCTGCTGTTGGATGTGTCAGCGGTCAGGGTATCGATGAGTATCGGTTACAACTGGCTGACTCTGAGGCCTTTACTCGAGCCTTCACATTTTTGCGTGGTGGAGCCAGATTTCAGAAGGGGCAGTGCTGGGATTTCGGGAAACCCTTGCTCTGCCCATGCATCTCCTGGGCATCCCAGAAAGCCCATGGTAGTGAGGTGGAGATGGAGCTATGCGAGGCTTGCAGATTTTCTGGATATTTTTTACCCTCTTAGGCTTAAATATACAATCAGATGTGTACAATTGTGTCTGTTAATTAATTATTTTCTGCAGTTACCTCTATGTGGCTGTAAGAAAGAGAAAAGGATGGCTTTGAGCTCTCAGGCAGTCTCAACTGAAAGCATCTTTTACCATTTTTAGGATGAGAAGATAGCAATTCTATTTTTTCATATCTTTTTTTCTTTCTATTCAAATTATAAACTAGTTGGAACAGAGATTGTAATTTGTTATGTGTTTGAACAGTTGCTCCTGTAATGGAGTCCTTAAACATTTTGAGGGGTTGTTTAGAACATAAATCATAACTGTGCGTTAGGCAGAGGGAAGAGAAGGTTTTGTTTAATTTTGCATATCCACAGATCTGTAAAATTAAACAAATTGGAAAACAAAACTAGCACAAGCCTTCTTTTCATACGACAAAGCAGTAAGTGTGCCATCTGTTACCCCACACTCTTCTGTCTGCTGGAGTCCCACAGCAGCTAAGAAAAATGGTCTTTGTGAGACCCTCGGAGAAATAATGTCTTGATGACTTGAGAAACTGAATCAGGATAATATTGTAATGTGAAGATTTTGCTATGGAAATCCAATTATGATCTCTTACAGGATTTATTGTGTTGCCTCGAGAAGTCAGTAGCTCTATGGGCACACGTCCTTCCCAGAGAGCTCTCTTAGAGGCCTGGTTTCCCATTCTTGATGTAAATACGATTGAGAGCTTCAGTTTTATTTCTTTTTTTGTTTGTCTGTTTGGTTGTTTTTTGTTTGAAGTGCTGCTTTTCCAAGTGAGCTTTAAGGAATTTTTTATACAAATGCCTGAAGTATAGTTTGAGGCTTTGACCTGCTGTAAAGACCCAGTTTGGTTTTTTTTAAGGTCTAATTCACACATTAGGCTTAATCTTATGGACTTGAAGGTAAGTCTGTTATTCAGTTTTTCTTCTCTAGTGCACTCTTCTGTGAATTTTGTTTTAATTTCATTTTATGTTTTCAAAGTAATCATTCTGATCTGGAATTTGGATTTCTGTTTCCTAGATTTGGTGAAAGACATTTACCCATTTCTTATTTTTTATAAGATTGGGTTTTTTTGTTTTGGTTTGGTTTGGGGGTTTTGTTTTTTGGTTTTGGTTGTTTGTGGGGTTTTTTTGTTTGTTTTTTTTTTGTTTTTTTTCCCTAAGATGGAGTTCTCACTCTTTAATGGGTTTGTTCTTCCTCTATCACTGAGAAGCCGTTTCTCCATGTTTGGCTTGTGACTCATAAAAAGAAGAGTTTGTTACAAAAAGTTGCTGTTGGTTCCCAGTCCAGCGCTCCGAACAGAGGAGCATCCTTTGGGGATGATTTTGTTCTCAGGCTTTTTTCAAAGGGTATGTATGCTAACGGACTAACTTTTTGAGGTTTGGAGAGATGGTCTGGGATTATATCTGCTGTTAGGCAGAAGTCATGAGGATGAATCTGCCTGATGACGTTTGCTGTAATTTTGAAACACTTAGCTGTTGAAAACAGAAGTTTTATCCAACTAGGTTTTCTCCTGATCGCTAGCTAGAGTGCAGGCAGTGATGTCTTCTTCCAGATTTTGTCCCCGTGTTTTGCAGGGTTTGTGAACTGTTCAAAACAAGCTCCACATGTTGAAATTGTTGTTTGTAGTACCCTATAAATTCTTACAGCATTGCTTTAGAAATTTTCATAATGGAGGTGACTGAGTGGTTTGTTTGTGAAAAATAATAATGCTACAATGTGATGTGTTTCCCAAGTATTCTTGGTTTGTGGTGTGTGGCTTAGAAGTGAAGAATGATGGGATTTGTACCTCCAAGGTAAATGTTTAGCAATGATGTGACATAGCATTTCTTTTGTGCTGTCTAGCTGGGGAAAACGGCTGCATCTTCTCTGATCAAGCTGATGGCTTTGTTCGAGTCAGGCAGGCAGACTCCTTCCCAGCAAACAGGTAAGCTCTTTCCTTAGTAAATAGGTCACAGAATCTGAAAAGGAGGAAAAAAAATATATATATATATAAAAATGAAAGGAAAGGAAGTAAAAAAGAAACACCATTTCAGCTCTTGAACTATGCTGTCTACGTTTCTGGGACCAAGCCAGAGAAGCAAGCAGAAGATTCAGAAATGCATACTCGTTCTCAATACTTCAGCGTTTTTATCTAAGAATGTTTGTATGAACTGTATGTAATTATAATACACATACTAAGAAATCACAATGGATGAGTACCATGTATAATTACACACACACAAGCACACCAGAAGCTCTGAACTTTCAGACTATGCCATCAGGCTGCTGTTTGCACGGAGCCCTGTTGGCTTGAGACTTACTTGGTATCGACTCTGTGAAAAATAAGAAAAGTAACATGAAACTTTCTTGCAAGTATTCTTTGAGGAATGATTTGACCATTTGACTGTATTTTATTTACCAAGTGACGGGATATAGTTTCTTGTAGTTCTTATTTAATTTGAATTGTGAAGTTATGAAACTATATGGTTAACTGATACTTGTTTTGCTAGGTGAGCCAAAACCACCTCAGACAGCTAGTGGCTTGTTTTATGTTAAGCTAAACTACTTTCATTAGCTTCTCTAACAAAACAAAAATCTTAAAAAATGTCTTCATGTTTTACTCTTTAAAAAAGAAGTACTTTGAAATGAAACATTGAAAGTAAAAAATAGAAACAATTTTGCTTTGAAATGTTGAAACAAAATAAAACACTTTGATGTTTACTAAAACTTTTTTCCTTGGATGAGACAGTTTCCCTCAGATGAGACAATCTTGTGAATTAGATATAAATAGTTCTGTTGACCTGAATCTGCATTTTTCTGGAAATACATTCTTAGACCAACACTTTGTCCATCGTTAGCAATGTTAAGAATACCACCTAGCCCAGAGGGAATGGCACATAACCTTATAAGACTACATGTATTAAAGGATCAAATCTTAGTATTTGTTACTCTAGATATAGCTGAACCACTGAATCTTCATCTTCACTGGTAGTGAATTGGTTTGCTGCCGTTTGCTTTATATTAGAAGTTACTTTGAAGTAATCTCAATAGGCAAACAGAATCCTGAAAACTTCTGAATGTCCAAAAAACCCCTCTTCATTCCCAACATCAGTGTGGAAAAGAATTCCATTTATCCATTACTTTTTAATTAATAGAAGCAAACTGTTGGACTTCTAAAACTGTACTTCCAGGAAAATAATTTTCCATCATCTTTTGTGCTAAAGTATTTCCTCCTCACTGGTAGTGATTTCTGTTCTTGCCTCATTCTGTTTAATTTCTTGCAAAGCCACGCGCTGAGCTCTAGAGTGATTTTATACTGAAACACCTCACATGCTCATAGCGGTAGTAATCACTGATCGTTGGTTGTAGTCCTGAGTTTTTAAAGTGGTCACTGGATGTGTGGTTTGAGATGCCCAGTTTTACTTGAGAAAATGGATCAGGAAGGCAGGAGGGTGGTTGGGTCAAACCTATGAGTTTGCTCCCCCTCTGGTTTCCCCACTGGCTTTCAAACTTATGAAGTTGAAATGGGAGCTCTAAGTAATCCAGGGTGCTTGAGTTCCTGTATTTTTTCTTTTTTTTTTTTTTCCTTTCTGGAACCTCTAAAAATAGCAGTGTAGCTGAAACTAGGTGTTCCATCTCTGCGTGTCCTGCAGCACTCTGCGAGTCTTTTGCTTGTGACTCCTTTTCTAAAAGGACCAAGCTCTCAAATCAAGATGTGTAGTGGTGCTTCCGTCTGTATGTCCTTCCTTTGCTGTCTTTCTTTTTCTCCCTTTCTCTTCTGCCAGTCCTTTTGAGAGATCGGTGCAGGACTGTGCAATATGGGCATGAGTTTTTCTGGGTCAAAAGAACCAACCAACTTCATGGATAATGAGGATATGAGCGTACCAGAGGATACGAGTCTACCAAGGTGGCAACAATTTCTTCCACGTAGAGACTGCATTAAATCAAGTAAGTTTTGTGCTGCGTGACTATTCAGATGTACTTTGTAAACTATATTGGCAGATCCTCTGTAGTTTTTGAACAATCCTGTACGTACACCTCTAATTAAGGATACACATGCCACGATAAAAGAGTTACTTGCATTTATGTATATGAAAGCGAATCTCTTATTTCAAAGCAAGATATTCGCCTCCTTTCTATTTTTTGATTTATTTATTTTCTTCTATTTTTAATACCCTTTTCTTTTGGTTTTGTATATATGTATATATCCAACAACATACTCAGGCTGAGGCTAATTTAGTGGGAGAGGCAGACATTTTTAGGTACTTTATCTTAGTAAATGTTGAAAAATGTATGGTAAGTCAAAGTTTTCTTTTCTCTTACAGCATTTCTATTCTTGTGCTATTTCATAAGGTTTTTCCTTTCCTTGCTTGTTGTGAAGTCAACACACCTTGACGTTTTGACTACTTATGGGGTTTTGTTGTTAAGAGGGACACCGAATGACAAAAAAAACACACATAGATGTATCTTCTACTTAACCTCACAAAGCATATTTTTAATCTGTCACTGACTGTATGAGATGATGTTGATCTGCTGGATTTTTTTTTCAATATAGGCAAAATAATTTAAAAAGTAGCTTCATCAAGGTAGCCAAAACCATGGTTAACTACGCACAATTTTTTTTTTATTTGAACTGACAAAAGACAAGGGATCCCAGTTAAAGCAGCTGCAGATTTTCCCATATTGTAGCACATCTGTTTTTGCAGCCATCACGCGTTTCTGGCGCAATAATACCTGTCCTAAATTGAATAAACATAAAGTAGAAAGACAATTTTGCACAAGTAACTCCAAATAGCAAAATTTCAGTTCAGCTGAGGCCATGTCTTGCAACAACATTGAGGAGTAAATTTTTTTTGTCCAAACTGCATTATCCAATTAGTAGAGCTATTGAAAAATATTTCCTTTAAAATATTTCTAGTCACGTATTTTTGTACTTTCAGGGTCCTCAGCAAAGCACATCCCACTTGTTGGGCACGTAGAAATGGAGAGGAAGCAGATCATTAATATCATATCTGATTTGCTATGTATGAAAAGTTTAATTCACGATGAATTGTAAGGAGTGAACAAAAGTTTTGTTGCTTTATCTGGTAATGTATGTTTGGTTATTTTGGCAGTCATAGCCACTGTCATCCTATCATCCTCTTCTTTTTCATAATTTACAATAGAAAAAGCATGTTAAATCAATTTCAGCCCGTATTGGGCAACGTCAGTGTGAACTATGCAGTATCACACATTTTAGTACAAAGGTGTAGGGAAATAGAATAAATGGGATTCCTTACCTCCTTTCTCTTACGAGTTTTGTCATATAACTTTGTTCAGGGATATTATACAAAGTTCAGCAGATTGCGTCCAGGCTAGATCCACTATATACCTGCTGATGCTGGAGAAGTGGTGGGATCACCTCTGAGCAATGTGGAGAAGACAGGCCACCAGCAAAGAGAGGGGGCTTCACGTTAGGTTTAGCCGATGATTAGTTCTAGATTCTAAAATTCCGTCGTGCACACATGCATGGTATTCATGTTTCCTCTTATTTGCTTTTATTTGTACAGGTGTAGGTTGCATGACATAAATAAGCTTATATATTTAAATGACCTCTCTAATCCCAAGATTCAACATTTCAAACTCTTGCTGCAAAAACTGCTGGCTTATGTTTCTGATTTCCTTTAAATGTCCTTTTTTTTTTTTTTCGTAAGAGCAAGAATGTGCTAAAATGTTTATCGAGTCTTGCTCTTTTCCCTGAGAAACTCAAAGTATAATTACATTTCAGAATTATCCGCATTTGCCTCTAGCAGCATTATTCACCCTCTGGACCTGTTGTTCCGTTGCTGTTCTATCTCGTGCAGTGAAATTCTCTTCAGCTTACTTAAACAATATTAATCCCATCAGAAGTGGCTCAGATAATGTCATCAGCCATGACACAACGTTCTCAGAATTTCTTGCTTATGTTGTGGGATGATGTCCTCTTAGGTGTAATTAAATTGTGTCAAGAGGATTTTCTTGGTGTGAACAGAAACAGCATTTAGGTACAAGATTGTTTAATTTCAGCCTAAGCCTTGACTGCGCCCTTAGATGACAGTTTATCTTCAGCATGTTACGATAACTTTCCTCGTTGGAAGGGGCCAACGACCGGGATGAGGGATCGGGGCAGGGAGCAGCGGCTGAAGTTGCTTCTCCCAGGGACGGAGCTGCCCCGACTGGGGAGGGAGGCTCCTGCATGACCTTGGAATGCTGCCGTGCTCTGGGAACATTTGGTCCACTCTTCCTAAAGACCTGACCATCTCTCCTCATTCACAAAATCAGTTATTCTGCAGAAAGGGGAGTAAAAGTGTTTTAGCTTGTATTTGGCTTTAATTGTCCAAAGTTTACTGTCGTCTTATTAATGGGAGTAGCCCAAATAACTTCAATGGGAGAATATCACCCAGTGGAGCCAGCGGTGTGAGTAAAAGAGCTATAATTTGGTCACCTGTTAGTTTTATTAGCATACTAAATTATACTGCAATAATCTGTTATTTATGTAGTACTGAGTGCATTAGCTGCTAGATGTGTAATCTAGTTGCTTCATTATCTGTTTAAAATGCAAAGCAAACCATTACATTTGTTGTATTGTCTTCTTCAAACTTTATTACTCTTGTAGTTGGCAAGAGCTTTAAATGTGTTATATCACTTTGTCTTCACATTTTTTGTAGCCATCTACTTTTTTTTTGAAGGGCTGTAGAAGTGTAATAGAAGCAGGAATCACAATTCCTAAATTATTAATTTGATCTAAATTATTATAGAAAAAAATGTCTTCATTTTAACAAAATATTTCTTTTTTTTTTTTTCCTGTAGGCAGCATCTGTTTAAAAGCACTTCAGAAAGGAAATGAGGTTTGTTTAAATTTCACTCTCCAAATGAAAGCTATGTTCTGCTGGTTGTCTTTAGATGCATCCAAGTAAAAAAGAAAAGAAACCACAAAACCTAGATGTGATGTAGATGATATCCGCAGAATTTGAGGTGAATCTGGAGGTTGTGTTCCTTTCTGTCCATGCTATGGTTAGTCTTTGTAAGAGAAATTACGCTGTACCTGATGCATTCACCTTCTCAAAGTCAACCATGATTTCCCCCATGAGAACAAGTTTTTGGACTTGCAGTGAAGGCAAACAAAAGTTCTCAGTGTGTGATAGGCTCTGTCCATCTCCCTTTTGAAAGAGAAGTTTTTACTCACCTGAAGTATTCAAGATCTACCTGAACTTCTGTGGGTAGCATTTAAAAACAATATACTCAAATCTGAAGTTAGCTTTCATTACTGTTAGTTGCCTCCCACAGAAGTGGGTTTTGCATTGTGTGAAGAAGGCACAAGAATATCTGAAGTGTTCTGGTGTTTAAAAAAAGATTGACGAATTGCATTTGTACATCAGGAGGCCTAGCATTTCTTCATCAGTCACGTAGATTTGCTCTCTGTTGTGCTTTTCAGAAATGGAACTTTATCATCTAAGACAATTCATAATTCTTCCCTTTCAGAACAGTTTATTAGAATGATGGAAAACAGTCAAACACTTAGCATATTATGACTATGAATAGGGAAAAACTATTAATATTTGATGATAATGTTTCTGCAGTAGACCAAACAAAATTCGCTGAAAAGTGAAATAAAATGTGTAACAGCTGAGCCTGGAAAGGAAGTGCCCAGAACTGGGTATGCAGTTGTCTTTATTTTTAATAATTTGCTACATTGTGTGATCACTGTAGCAAATAACGCGCGTGGCAAATTTGAATGCTCCGTACGTCATTTTTGGATGCAAAATATATGATCTAGTGGCCTTTTCTTTAAAGTTTCTCATAACTCTTGGCAAAATCATCAAACCCACTCAGTGCAGCTTTGGTCTACAGAGATTACAGGCACAAAAAGAGCATGTCAGCTTTCCCATAAACAAGGTGTATTTTATAGCATTTTTAACGTAGACATAAGGGCTGATTGTCACTTAGCACTGAAGGTTTCCATCAGTGCATTTTGTTTTCTATTATTGTCTTCAGTGGTGATAAGTTCATGGAAGGTTGGTTTTATGGTAGAGAGAAATAAATGTGTGGAAAAAAAAAGCCACAGGAATAGTGTTCTTTACTGTAAAAGGTACAAATTTTAAGAGCTCTGTCAATACAGATTATCTCCACTGGGACTAATAAACACCACACCCTTCTCCAGGAGAAGTTATTTCAGCCATCAGCTGACGGAGGATCGGAACGATGTTTTACCAGTGTTCACCTGCACATACTAGAAATGCCTGAGGACAGCCGGGCTGTGTGATGGATTTTGCCGAAGGGACTAAGCACAGGCCCTCACTTCTGGACGTAAGGGATATGAAGCTGTTCTGCAATAATACCTGAAAACAAAAAAAACCCAAAACTGTTGGAGCTTGTTGTTCTTTGGCGGGCTTGTGTGGCTTTTCCCTCCCCCCCCCCCCCCATTTAGTTGTCACTGATGTTTGCAGTTATTTATTGACTCTGTAGAAGTTATTTGGAAAAGTGAGAAAGGCTGCTGCCTAGCCAGTGCTCAGGAGTTAAGTGGAAGCGGTAGAACAACTTTTTTCCTCCTCTTTTGCCAGCGGAAAATACCGTTAAACTAAAAGTGGAAAATTCCCACTAGAGAGAAGAGGAAGTTGTTTGGAAAAGGCTGATGGAGGCAGAGGGATGTGTTATATCCATCTAGAGAAGGTAAACCAACTTGTCACCATGAAATGCAGACAGTTGTCATTCATTCCTGCAGAAAGCTTCATCTCCTCTTAAATCAGACAGTAATTTTGCTGTGGATGGTTTTGCTGTTAGGCTGTCAAACGAGCCAAGTGAAATGGCGTTTGCTGTTACCTGTTCCGATTGCTTGCTGTGGTTAATTCTTTTCAGTTATTGCCTAATAATTCTGAATTTTGAAGAGAAGGCAATCTCTGACTTGATACAGATATATTTTTAGATGGTCTCGCACTGAAATTGGTTAGCTCTCTTCTGCTGAGGAAGGCTCTGATACAGCTATGTACCACCTCTGACTGTAGGCACGTTTGCAGTGGTTCCTCCATCTCTGAACGATTTAGAGGGATCTTACTATATGCTTTGACTTCTTTTCCATTTCTGTCTTGCAATAATACTTTATCTGTTTCATCAATAAGTTTCAGGATGAAAGATTTATTACATTCTTTTCCATTTTTCCCTAACTTATTAATTTTGTCTTTAAAAATGGGTGCAGTGGGAGGATTTACAGAGCTGGTACCTATTTTTACAGTAAAACTGCTAACAATAAATGTTATTTTTTGTTACTTGGGGCTAGTCATATTCAAAATACACAGGTTTTAGTGGTTTAGGGTAGGCTTGCATCTAACATGGCTGTTCCAGTTTTCTCCTGCTGCTGGATGGCAATTTTGGAGGATGATCTGGGAGATTCCAGGACTGCCAGCTCAGTTAGATGAGAAAACAGTTTCATGAAAATTGATTGGGTCTGAAATACTTGACATCAAATGCTGGATTTCTGGATTTTTGTCCAAACACAGCTCTGGGAGGTGGTTTCTGTTCTGAATTACATTGTCATTCAAGTGGCTGAGCAATGCCTTCAGCATCTCCCTTTCCCACCTTCCCATCTTGACGTTATTTCCAAGTTCTCTGTAAGATATGCAGCCCTGCTAAGCTGTTAAATAAGAAAGAAGCTGCAGAGCACTGAAAATATTTAAATTGCTGCCGTTTCAGGTTCTCTGGCTGCTGTCTAATGGGCCTTCAAAGGCGCCTTCATTGTTTCTCCCAGCACATGGCGCTGCGAGGCCTTGCAGATAGATTTCCTCTGCTTCCAGAACTCATCTCTGCGCCCTGCCGGAGATCAAAATGAATCCTTACTTCAAACTAACAAAACAGGCCGGGTTTCCTGACAGACGGTATTCACTAGAGCAACATCATAATGTATTTCTTCTGATGTGTTTGTTTCCCAAGTTGTCAATTAGCTGGAGAGAAAGTGTCATTCTCCCCACCATCTTTATTTCTGCGACCAATTCTTTTCTTGGTGCGTCGTTTGTCAAAACGTCAGCTTGCTGGGGGTTTTTGTGTCTGAAAACATTCTTAAAAGATGTTCTTTCATTATCTGGCATACAGTTAAACCAAGTGCTTTTGAAGTAATGTTGTTAGGCTTTGGAATCCTCTGACGTTGACAACAAAAAAGTCGACTGGGAAGTTGAAATTCTTTGATTTCAACAATGGGTTTTTCCCCCTATTGTTAAAATATGTGACTTGGAATTATTTTTTTTTTTTTAAAAAAAAGTTTGCCTGATTTTCCTATTTTTCCACAGTACTACATGCAAACTTTTTTGCCTATGGCACATCGGGATGTAAGGTGCCCTCGGGATTTCGAGGGGCTGTACCTGGGCTGAACCTCCTCATCTCGCACGTTTGGCCGTGTCTGTGCTCTTCCAGTGGGATGGCAATAAAAGCTTTATTGTACCTGAAACTTAAACCAAATAATCGCTCGGTCACCTTGTACTAAAAGCTGATTTTATTCCATGGGTCCTGTTAAAATTAAATATTTATAAGGTACCCATAAAGTAAATAAGAATGAGAGCATGATGCTTGCAATAAAGGGACTGAGGGACTGAAGTTTCTCAGCAGCATTTTCTCACCGTGTACAACAGTTCTCTCCGCTGTTTGGCTGCAGTGTGTTTTAAAAACTGCTGAGGATTTGCTCCAGCACAACCGTATTTTCATTTACAGCAGACACCCAGCACTGTCTCCAGTGAGCGCCTAAGCACGATGATGGTGTTCTCATACGTGTTTTGCAATAAGTGCATAGCTGCTGCTTTTTACTTTCACATGATCATGAAACAAACCGATGGGGTTTAAAAAAATTAAAATACTTGTAAAATTATAAAATACAGGGCTATAGGAAATTAAGTTTTTATTTTGTCATCATTCTTGAAGATAATTACCAAAATCTTAAGAATGTAGTATTTTAAATCTGGCTACTACAGGTGTACCAATTTATTCAATCTCATGATTATTTAAAATTACCTCAGAAACCCAAAGGAAGCACACTGCTTATATCCATGCATCTGCACAGCTGAATGGATATCTGGAAAGATATTTATGTGAATACAGGGCATATAGATAGCTGCGGGTTTTCTAAGGATAAATACCCATAAATATCCACAGTCTCACAGTGTTAACATCTCACAGAGTCACCATAGAATGAAAATAGTATTCTTCATAGATGCTGGAAAGCACATTACAAAATGTTATAATTTTATTGTATGCATTATATATTTAAAAAGGTAAAGCCAGTATCTTTTGCCAAGTAATTAAATATTTTCTTGTTGGCATATTCAGTTCTGCGGAGTATGCGGATGCGTGTCTGTGTATGTAAATATTTCTCCCAAGAGATACATTTTATACACGTGTATGCTATATATGAGTGTGAAAGCCACATTTCTAGCAGCTGAAAAATATTCCCTCTGCGGGGTTTGTTGTTTCTACAAAATAACAACAAAAAGGATATTATGATTCCTTACCCAATATGTAAAGGAACTTTCAATCAACCTATGTTGGAAATGCATAGCCTCAAAGTTTGACATTTTCAATGCATAGTCATTAAAAAAAAAAATAAATAAAAAAGCTTCTTTTGGTTTTCCTCCCCCTTTATTTAAGGAAAAATAATTTCCTTTTTGACCCATATATGTATCTGTATTCTCATAAATATGTCTTATGGTATGATGGAAAGTCTATTCCCTATCTTACATCTATTAGTAATAAATTTTTAAAAATTCATAGCAATTATCTAGCAGGAGGAAAAGAATTCCAGCTTTTATTTTTATTCTTCTCTTGCAAGGAAATAGAATAGAAGGAAAGCATGAATTACCTCTCCAGAACTGTAATGGAAGACTCAATAAGAAACGCATTAAAATGCATTATGAGAGGCAAAAAGCCTGACCCAAAATTCTTCTCATAAGTTATTAATGAACGGTTCTATTTTCTAGGTACTGAGAGAGTGTTTAAATAATCACTCTGGTCATGCATGTGGCGCTGCCAGCGAAAGCCTGCACTGGCTGATGGCAGTATTCATTTTTTGAAAGTCATAAAAGCCTAAAAACGTCTGAAGAAATATCCAAAATTTCAGCCTGTTGGCAGACAGTATAACAGGGCCTAGGAAACGTCCAGTAAGGGAATGCTGGTCTGGAAATGTCGGGATAGAGGTAAGGAATAACAGACTGAGAAACAGTCAGGATAGTCCCTGGCTAGAGGAGACATTGGCGTTTTCTGGTAAGTTTTTTCAGGGTAATTCCAGAGATTTCAGCGAAGTCCTACCTGACTTACACCCCGTGAGAAAAATCCAAGTCCAAAAAATGCTGAGAAAATGCAAAGATATTTTTACTGATCCTGTGAAACACTTGCATTTACCTGGTCTTACATTAGCACCAGGAAGACGTCCCTTGCCGAGGCGTTGGCGAATAACTTTTGGTGCACGTTTGCTGCCTTTTCCAACTAACGTTTCTGAACTCCTCCTCGCAGCGCTGGTCCCGAGTGGTGCCGCGCCCCGGGCTCTGCCTCCACCTCTGCCGGTGCAGGGAAGAAAGGAAAACGTTTTCCACAATATTTAACATTTCCTGTGGCAACAGGTATGTAATGTCCTGTCAGTGTAGTTGTGTAATATTTGTGTGGAGTCATAATACTGATGTATTTGTATATCAGTGTGGGATAATATATGTGTGTGTGTGTGTATATGTGCATCATATATCTTATGCAGCTAATCATCTGCCATGTAAAAATGCAGGAGATGCCTCTCACCACCACGTTTGTCTTGTCCTGCTCCTGGGGCATTCACAGAACTGGGAGAAAAAGCATTAAATAGCCTATTTTTCATCTTGGAGAATAAAGAAAAAAATCTGAGGTATTCTTCAAGCTCCCTGTTATAAAGTAATATACAGGGGCGCTCAGGCTTGTTCACCTTAGCACATAACTTTTTTTTTTTTAAATGAGCCTGGCTAAATCGTGTTTACAGGTGTAAAAATCACTGGGTCAGGTAAAATATTTCAACGGAATCTTTTTGTAGCTGCAGATTGCAGTTCCTCGCACTCTCGTGCACTTCTTACAGCCCTCAGCTGTACAGGCAGATTTTTTCTGACGAACGTGTCACCCAGTGCTACCATACTTCAGCAATCTTACCGTGCTTGATTCGTATTTAAAGCACGCTATAAAATGTTGCCTGAGCACCGAGGTGTTGCCCCAGTGAAATAAGGTGCGTGAACTGGCAATCTCTCTGGGTTTCTGATGCACAATAGAACCAGCATAGAGATGCTCAGAAAATGGGTTGAACTGAACTTTGCTCCCAAGCCTCACCTCCCTTTCTCAGCAGTATTATTTACCATGTATTTTGAGTTTCAGTAGGATGACCCTTCTTTATGATCCTCTTGGTAATGTCCTTTAGCTTCAGGAATAATTTCATTTTGGATTATTTTATTAAAACCATTTATTTTTGTTCTATTCGCTAGATGCTGCTATGCAGAACGTGCTGAGATGCAGAGAGCCTGCAAGAAGCCGAGCATCCTCAGGAACTCTGGCAGTGGGGGACCACCAGCTTCTCTTGGTGGCAAATAACCTCAGTGGAAGGATTAATGAAAAAAATTCATAATCAGCTTTTTATTTATGCACACTAGGTAAGGAAATACTTAGTCTTCATTTGGGATATGCTAGTGAAAGAAGTGGGGTGAGATCTGTGATGAAAAAGGGTGTTTCAAAAGAAAAAGAAAACCTTGGCACGTGCGCCAAGTCTGCAAGTGCCGTATGAATTATAAATCCCTTAGGTCTGAGGGTTGGAAACTATCTGGGGAAAAGAGGATTGATAACTGTTTACGAGTCTGTGCGTTATGAATGCAGAAATTCAATTCTCTGTTCTGAATTCATTCGGAGACAAGTATTAATAAGGAAGATTGTTAGCTGCGTCTCTCCTGGAGCAAGAAGTCATTTAATGCCAGCACTTAAAGCAAGGTAATGAGTAGTTTAGAACATTTTAAGTCATATACTGCTGATATTAAAAAAAAAAAAAATCAGAAAAATTTAGACCATGGCACAATTTTAAACATTTTTTAAATGTTAATTATTTTAAAAATATTATTATTTATTGTAATCAATAATAATAATTATGTCATTGCTAGAAAGTATGTCATACTTTCTTTTTAGTTATTATTGCTGATTTATTTTATCTTGAGGTTTCTGGATCCTGGCAGGAAAGTGGAGCGTCCATGAGAGCGTCTGGCACCTGGAGTGAGTAACCCACAGGCAGAGGCAGGAGCGGGATGTTGAGTCCCTCCGCCCTCCCTGGAGGGACCGATCCCTCTTCCCCCTGCCCAGCATTGTGCCCACGTGGGCTGACATTCGGTCTCCAAGGGCGATGGGGGAGTGGAGGAGGGAGATAAAGCCAGTAAGTGACCATGGAGTAGGCTGGGCAAAGTCCATCATAGGTAAGTTGACTTTTCATATGTAATGTGGAATATCAATCTTGGATTCAGGTTTTTTTTTTAATATATATAAATTTTTTTTTTTGGCAATACTGACTTTAATTAAAGACTGTACAAACATATTACAGTATTATATCCCATATCTCTACAGTGGTTATATTCAAAAGCAAAAGGACAAAGTGACTGAAATTGTTCCTCTGGAAAAAAAAAAAAAAAAGTTATTTCACCAAAGAAAATTCTGTTTTGATTTATAGGATTCAGTTACGCAAGAGTGACGGGAGAAATGGGACAAGGACAACAAGAAGGGGGTAGTTATCCACGAGTTCACAGGTAGGTAGCTGATCAAAGGTTAAATACAAGAAAAGGAATTATTCTATTCAAGTTAAAGATAGGACATTGTAACCTAAATAGATGTTTAGCTTCAATTAAAAGGCCTTTATGCTCTGTGTAAGTTCTCAAAGTCAGGAAAACTTTTTTTTTTCCTCCCTTGAAACGTTATATGGGAAGAGAGCAAGAGATTAGACTATCGCTGAAGGATGGGATATCTCAATTTTCATTTGAAAATGTTTCTGGTTATAAAAGGCAGAGGGCAGAACCGATTAGATCCATTTAAAATTGCAGTGTGGAGAGGTGGCATGAAAATATTTCGTTTTCTTAAGTTAGAGATGGAATAGGTAGAACCCGTAAAAGCTTTTTCTCAAGGCTGATAGCAGCACAGAGCGCTGAACAGAAGGCAAAGGCTGGCAGCGAAAATGAGAAAAGGAGGAGCTGAGGGAGAGATTAGCACAATTGTGAGAGGCATTTCATTAAAGGAATCAGATGGAAACTTGTAGAGGAAGCAAGAGCTGCCTGGTATGAAAAATAACAAAACATGCTTCCCAAGCATCACTGCCTGCCGCAACAAAAAATGAGGCCAGGAATATTGGATAACAACACATTACTCTGAGAGCTTGTATGTGCAGAGCAGGAAATTCTATTTGCTTTTAAGTCATTGTTTAATACGAGGGAAATGTATAATTTTGAAACATCAGAAAAACCTTTGGTGCCCTGCTGTAAGAAAGTGTGAAGCTGTGCCTCAGCCTTTGGATGTCAGGGCTTCTGCCTGCCTGAGGACGGGGCTGCCCGCTGCGTCCAGATGTGGGGCAGCTGCCGTTCTCAGGGTGAGACGGCACAGGAGGGCGAGAGGGGAAGGCTCTCCCGTTGCTTGACAGCAAAGGGGCCTGGTTGGAGTGGCCTGCAGGTCATTGAATCGTCAGTAGGCAACAAAAATATCTGACGTTGCAGCCCTAAGTTGTAGCGTTGAGGAGTTCAGAGTCTGCTGCTGACCGAAGCCAACGGCCAGAAACTGTCGTAAGCCAAGAGTTTAAAAAAAAAACCAAAAAACAGGAATTCTGCAAACGGGAGGCCTTTCCTACACCACAGAGATAAGGCATGGGAAATGGCAAAAAGCTCTGCAGATCAAAGATGGTTTCTTAACTCACTGTGAGTGGATAGAGATCATTTTAATGTGGGTTACTGCTTCTCCTAGGCTTTGCAAACATTACCCACGGAGATATTATTTAGCAGTATTGATACAGGAGGAAAACCTTTCCCTTTACCTGGCTCGGATTAATTGGCTTTGTCCTTTGGCAGTGTCTGGGTCAGCTGATGCCGGCCGAGTCCCTGGTTGGCATCGCGCATCCCCACCACGTGACAGCAGGGCGGGAGAGGAGCACGTGAACCCCAGCACAGTGTCACAATCAAACAGCAAACCCGTCTGTGTCCTAAGAGGACAGATCCTCCCAGAGCGGAGGATCCTAATCCCATCATCCCGGCACACATGATAAGATAAGGTGTTGGGATGCTGTGAGGAATTGTGTAGATCGAAGGGGAGACAACAGGGAGGAGAACAGAGATTGTGCAGCTGTTATTTTAGATGAATGTATGGAGTTGTGGAGTCTTTTCAGAGGCAAAGTGTCATTAGATAACTGTTATCAAATATATATCTGACAGTGTAAACACTGTTAAGAATTGCTGTTTATTTTCACATGAATCTGTTAAAAGTAATTAAATATATTGGTGAAAGCAATAACAGAATGAACAAAGCAAAATGGTTGGGCCTGAGGAAGAGCCCAACTGTCAAATTTCCATTTGCTGGCTTCACGTCAAGCATTACCATCGCAAGTCGCAGTGTGTTACTCTCCGTTACATTCATATTCATGAGAAAACAACAGAAGCCATCAAATTTCTGTAATTTTTAGGTAGCAGCTCTTCTGGATTCAAAACATCAGGTTGTACTCTGTGGTCAAAGTCCCTTATCCAAATATCAAAAGCAGATACGAGGTTATTTTCTTAACTGGCTGTTTCAACATGAATTGAACAGCCCCTGTGACACCTTGTACGGGAACGATCCCCAAATGCCGGGACCTGGAAGGCTGTCGCATCAGCTCTGGTACACATCTCATTTCATTCCAGCTCCCGTGGCTGTGTCCTGACCAGCCCTAGACTTGGATATTTGGAGCTACAGAGAAGTTGAATATTTTCTGTGTTACACAGCAGATCCTCCAGCTCAGCTCTGCCCATGCAGCAAGGCAAGATGCAGACCTGGAGGGACTCCGCTAGACCAGATTTTTTGCTCTTCTCCATCCCCATGGTATTTTTAAGAGGCAATTTATGGCAAATAATGTTTTCAACAAATACTTTTTGGCCGTCCCAGCTGAATGTCACTTTTATTTGCCTTTCCTGCACTGAGTGCCCAATGCAAATTGCTTCAATTTTTAAAAATAGCTGGAATGTGTTAGTATCAGCTGCTTTGTGGCCTGACCCTGAATATAGGGTTTATATCAGGGGGAGTAAATGGGGCACTATATCTGCCTGAAAGGTCTCGTGAGATTATTAACAGGCAACCACTGGTCAGAGAGCATTTCTAAATTGCTCATTACATAATTATTGTAATGTGCATAATGCCCCATATGCATTAAACATTCAACTGAAATGGCTCTGAATTTGAGAATAACCATATAATAAGTTAAAACCCACTTATTTTACATAATAGAATTGAAAATATTAATAATTTAAACAATATATAGTGTATGTATAAGTGTATACACTTATACTTATGAAATATATATATGTGCAGCATATACCAGCTGTGTATTTAAACACTTAACCTTTCCATCTAGGATCATTTAAGAGTTACAAGGCGTTGTATTAATTTCTAACATTTTAATTTCAATTCATCATTCAAACATTTCTATTGCAATGTATTCATATTATTAATAGCAGTGAAACCATCAAGCTTGACTTAATCAACAGGACAATATGAGATTAGTATTTTCAGCAAATCTAAAAAGAAATACACAAAGTCTTTATTACTGGTGTGGCTTCTTACCAAAATTTCCTGGTTTAGCTAAAGGAAACCCCAAAAGTTCATCATCTGATAGTATGAAAAAGCTTGCACTTCTCTTATAAAATGGGATTAAAATGTTTCTCTTGGTGCCTATCACTGGAGTTGGGAGAAGCTTTAAAAGGTATAACCGTGCCAGTTTGCTCGCCACCTCAAGAAAAAGAAAAAGGAAGGAAGGAAGGACGCCTCGTCCA
The DNA here is from genome assembly GCA_009806455.1 of Tetrax tetrax. Lineage (NCBI taxonomy): Eukaryota > Metazoa > Chordata > Aves > Otidiformes > Otididae > Tetrax > Tetrax tetrax. Next base: position 220,301 of record WHYT01016719.1, read on the forward strand.
CAGAGGTGAGCTCCTTGTGCCAGGGCAGTGAAGACATTTGAGAACCTCACCCCCGGGCGGTGAGATACCACTCACTTTTCACAAGCCAGACCACGCTCCCACCACGTTGCCAGATGTTGCCATCCAGCTGTTAACTCCTAGGCTCCAAGGAAAAAAAAAAATCCAATTAACTGTGCGTGTGCATCAGCTTCATTAGAACGAGCACAGCCAAGTGTACATGGTTTTTGTCTTTTACGTTAACGAAATTGTAATTTCAGGGCCATCAATGTCTCTTTAGCGTGAGAGCTGCTCCTGTTGAATAGAGATACTCCACCCCCATCCACTCACTCATACGTGTTGTACCGAGAGAAGTCCTTTGGAGGAAGCGCGTGTGTCACTTGGAAACCCTTTGTCATCACACCTCAGGCAAATGTGAGCTGGTTCTTTCTAATTTCCTTCCAACACAAGTTAGTGGGGGTTCTTCTGTGAGCTGGTGTAAGTGGGGCACGTCTTTCTGGCAGTGAGAGCGTTGCTTTTGGAAGAAGGTTGAGGTGAAGGGAGAAGATCGTTGAAGCTGATATCCACTGCTGATATCCATCAGCTGCAATGTGTGACAGGATGACGGACAACCACACCTCGACATCTTCCAAAAGGCAAAAAATGTGAGCATGCCTACTGCATTTTTAGTCCGTGAGAACCAGAAATATTTCTAAAAATCCACTATTTATGTAGCATGTGCTGTAACAAAGCTATTACTGAAACCTGTAGCTTCTGTCCTCTTCCCAGGGAGCTGTGGTATCAGTGTGATACCCCAGGAATTAACCCTGCAGCCTGGAGACCTGGGTGCTGGCCCAAAAACATCCTGGAAACACCGGTATTTCGTTATCATTTCCATTGGGCTGTTGAGTCAGAGTCTGTTTAAGGTAAGTCACCCTCTGGCTATTAGAGGACACTCCTCTGAAAATGTCCTCCAGCTACTTGTCTGGCAAGGATGTAATTTACAGAGCTGTCACCTCGATAGCGCTCATTGCGTTACGGTTGCTAGAAAGAAATCTGCCAGCTATTTCCAGGTTTGTGCTTCGTGTGTTGCGTTCTTGAAGGAGTCTTCCGCTTTCCGAGCACGCGCGCGGTAATTAGAGCTGAATACTACACGTTGCTACAGCCGCGTAGCCGTATCCGTAACACAGAGGTAAACTACTTAATGGTGCAGGAGAGCACAGCGAGGTCTGGTACACTTGCTGATAAGAAATAGGAAGGAAAAGGAGTGGAATGAAAACCCAATTTTGCAGTTTTTCTGTTTTCTCTCTATTTCAAAAGCAGATTCTCATGGCAGGGAATACAGAGGTCAGGTGGGAATTCACCCAAAAAAACCCCACCTTGGCCTTAAAACCCAACCATGCCACATTTCAAGAGCACGTTCTCCTTTGGGTTGGCTGCACAGGCTCAGTGCACAAGGGCAAACGCAGTGGGTGCTGATGAATTAAAAATAATTGGATATTAAATGCTTCTGTACTGTGAGGTATTGGAGGTCGTGCTGCCTGTCAGTGGAAATGTAATTTCCTCTCAATTTGCGGTGGAATTATGGACCTGGCCTCCATCAGTCCCGTCGCTGGCTGGCCCGTGGCCTTGTGCTCAGGCTGATTTGAGGAGCTGGAGCAGGGCTCAGGCTCATACGGCACCTTCACTGTGTGCCGATAAATAACCGCAACATCAACCGCTCCTTATCGGGATAGAGGAATACTTGATTTTCTTTAGAACAGTCAGGGTTATCTGCTAGTACCTGAAAAGCTGTCATCCGGAGGGGATGCGCTGGGCACAGGAAATAGGGGGAAAAACTCTTCAGTGGAGCCTGTTGTGGCAGGACAAGGGTAATGGTTTTAAAATAGCAGGAGAGTAGATATTAGGAAAAATTTTTTTACACTGAGGGTGGTGGAACACTGGCCCAGGTTGCCCAGAGAGGTGGTGGATGCCCCATCCCTGGAAACATTCCAGGCCAGGTTGGCCGGGGCTCTGAGCAACCTGATCCGGTTGGAGATGTCCCTGCTCCTGGCAGGGGGGTTGGACTGGGTGGGCTTTAAAGGTCCCTTCCCACCCAAACCATGCTATTCTGTTATTTTCTCTGTCTCTGCTGCTCTCACTCGTGTTTATTCATCTTGTAGGAGTGTACCAGCCAAAGCTGGAGGCATCTGCACAACCACCATTGGCCTGGAAGTGCAGTTGCTGTACGTTCCGAAGTTTCCGAAGTCCTTTGCATGGCAAGGTGAGAGCAGCTGGAAGGGCAAAGCTTTTGTTTGATGACAACTCCTAATTACACAGCTAGGCGAGACAGTTTTGTGAAGTTCATTAACCTGTTACTTGACCTTGATTTAATCTCCAGGCTCTGTTTTTGGTCTGCAACGATGGATTCAAAGGCCGGTTTTGCTCTGGTGAATGAAGCTGTGGCCCTTGCCAGGGGCAGGAGATACAGGTTTTAAAAACCAGACCTAATCTTTCCAGAGTCTATCCAGAGCCCACAGCAAGAAACTTCCAGTTTGTTAAGGAATTAAAAGCAAGACATGCAATTTTTCCTTTTGTTCATCCATCTCGACAGCGTTGCAGATGAAAGATGGGTACTGGCTCAGTGCAAGGAGGTTCCTCACCCAGTGTCCCGCCTCTGGCCGTGCTCAGAACCGGTTTTGGACTGGGACGCATGCAGGGCGGTGTTTTCCATCCACCCTCCTCAATTCCAGACTGTTGGGTCTTAGCTGCCTGCCCGGGCTACCCACAGCAATATGCTACTAGTAATGTAAGTCAGTCTGGTATTTCAATAATAGGAAAAAGTTAGCTGAAAATTTTAATATACAAACTAATATATTACTTTTCACAAGTGCTTGTTTTCTTTGGTTTTATTTTTTTTAAGAATGCCCAGGTCGGCAGCCAATAAAGTCTGGAAAATGGACATTGAAAGCAGAACGTTGTGGCTTTCAGGGAAGATGCGGCGCCTTCCATGAGAATTTTCTGGTGCAAGGAGCAGCAGGATTACGTCAAATCTCTGGGTGTTGTTACACTGTTTTACGAGTCATTTTTTTTTAAGTGTGTGAAAGTCATACAAGTAGCATGTTTGTTGCTACTCACTTAACTCTGTTGAGAACTACTTCACTACTCAGCATGGCTTGTGGACTTTAGGGGACTCCTGCAGCAGGAGATGTTTCACAGCATGTGGATGGACCTGACCCAAAGAGAAGCATTGCATGAAGAGCTGCTGTCGGCCTGAAAAAAATCCATGGAGCTGCTTTGGTCTCCAGCTGTGGACGGTGATGCTGCACAGGTTATTTCAGAAGTGAGTGGTGGGGGGGGCTGTGCTGGGCTGCGCGTGCTCGTGCAAACTGCAGGAGGGAATGCTCGTTTCCTGGGCTCTTTGGAAGAGACACAGCAGGTCACATCTCCCTAAGGTGGCCAATGTGTGTTTGTGTTTCTCCATCTGTGTGAGTTCCTTATGAATTGTTATCCTGGGGACTCAGTAAAAGCCTTCCCCGGGGCTGAAACACAGGTAATTCAGCTGATGTGCTGAGCATCTCAGAGCCAAGACAACGGAACAGTGAGGTTCCTCAAATAAAACTAATGAGAAAAATGATGAAAATAAGCTCTTGGAAGCCTTTGGCTGTACCTAGTGTTTCACGCGTCGGTCAGGTGGGTGCAAAGGAGGACGTAACGTGACAGGGACCGGGGCGAAGGCTTGGGACCCCACACCTCCCCTCACTGCAGCTATGGGACATGTCCTCGTGTCTGCTTAGGCAGCTGGTCACTGCTACCTCTGGAGAAACAGTGTAGTTTGTTCCTTCAGACAAAAATATTTGTCAAATGGTAAATTTAGTCCTAAATGAAAATTTTCTCTGGATTGCCAATTTTCTTATTACTTTATAGGGAAGCTTCAGTAAATTCAGCCCTATAATTAACACTGATCCACCTCTGAGATGGGGGCTACTTAGTTGTTTTACTACACAATTTTAAAGCAGCGTGGAATCCTTTAAATTAATTTTAAGCACAGCCACTTGAGATTACTGTTGCCTGACAGCAGTTTATTCCCACCAAATTTAATTGTAAACATACTTTACCAATCTGTTTAGATCATATGCTGCACTCTTGGGATACAAAGAGTCTTTAACATGAATTACTATTATAGTAAACATAAACATTTCCTTCAGTGAAATAAACACCAATGTTCATTAGTTAACCTTGAAACTTCAGGTTTAATTTTATAACTTTAGATCAAAACATTGGAGAACACAAATGTCTGGCTAAAGTAATACAAAAAAAAATCCCTTTAAAATTACTTTTGCAAGTACTTTAGTATTTTATATATCAACAACTTAAACATCATTTCGTCTTAAATCAGTAATCTGAAAATATTAACTTTTACTTTTCTTGGCCTTAAATACTTCTCCATAGTAGTGACTTACATAGGCAAAATTAAGATGAAGTTAAATATAGACAGAATTATGGCCCCAAATCCATGCAGCTAACACTAACCATATATATATTTTTTTTTTTGACCAAAATGTGGCACACATGAGGTCAGCCAGAATTTCTACTCTCAGAAAACAAGAGTTTTACTCTTAGTTTTGAAAGAGGAAGCTACATGGAAGTGCTGTACTGTTTAAAAGACAGATTTTTGCATCACATAGGTAGCCTTTGACAACACTGAAAGATGGCTGCTTTATACACCTAACACCTACTATGAGCTGACTGTATCTAGTATGTTTTTACAGTAAAAAAAAAAGTATTCTAAGATGTCAAAGAGGCACTTTGAATATCAAAAAAAAATTGAAAGATACTTTAAAAATAATGAGAAAATTCAGTGGTATGGTCAATGTTGTTTTACAGGCCTTTCAGCTCCATTGCAGGATGTAGTCTTGGCCTAATTCAAGCTGAAGCCCAGTGATTGTCAGGAGCTGTGAAAAAAACAGACAAAATGAACAATTAGTAACTCTGCCCTCAAGCTCCACTGCCTTGTCTGTGTTCAGTAAAGAACAGGGTGGCTTCTCATTTTCTTCGGTTGCAAGAATTTATTCCTCTTCCTTTTGTGTTTGTATCTCTGTAAACATAGTTTAATCAACATGGGTTTGGGATGCCTGATCGTGAGACTCTGATTCTGTCCCTTTATTCAGAGGCTTTTTTAGAACTCAGTTTCCTTTTATTTTAAAAAAAAAAAAAAAAAAAAATAAGGCAGCAAAACTTGGAACATATTGTAATTCAACTGTGCATATGTATTTGCTTTTTTTTTCCCCATCAGAAAAGTCAACAGCAGAATGAAACACTTCCATTTTACATTTTTAACTCATTTTTTTGGTTATGTACAAAACTTATACAGCTCTGACTTCCATGAAAGAGAGAAAGAACGAAGACTTAACAGAATACAGAATTTCAGAGGAAGGTGAGTAAGCTCCCGGTAACAGCAGAGGTTAGGCAGTTTTCCTCTACCGGAAAACCGGCAAGACTTAACGCCTCAGTGGTTCTGTGCAGATTTGAAAGATGCTCCATAGGAGTGCAGTACAATTATATTTTTTTTTAATTTTTTTTTTTATTTTTCAGCTGCCTTTAGGAGTGCTCAACATGATTTTCCAGGGAGGCGGGAGATGCCCTGGACAGGCACGACCTGTGCAGATGGAAACCCCGGTGCTCTGAAGTTGGTGGAAGGTACGGTGACCACTTTAGAAGTGGGATTGGATTTGTACGTGTAGGAGCCCTGTGATGCCTACAGCCATGATGGAGTAAGAAAGGGGGGGTAGGCAAACAGGGCTGAGAAATGAAAATCTTGTCAGACAAGACTGACAAGAGTGGGGTCATGTCGAGACTGTGAAAGTACTTGTAGTTGCTTTTCCTTCCTTCAAATCTCAGAGGTTGCCAGTAAGCTATCAGGAGGAGTGGAGACTAAGCACAAAACAAAATCCACCGCTTTTCCGCTGTCAGAAGCGGTTTGGGTTCTCAACAGTAATTTCTGTGCCTAAAAGCTCTGCCACACTTACTGCACAATATTTGCTATATATTAAATATAAACATTACCCGATGGTAGCTTATGTATCTTGCTGAAATATGTTTTAAATATGGTATTACAGATGAATCTCCAAAAATTTAAGAGCATATATGCAGTTGTGAAGGTGGCATTACCCTCTATATGGCATCTCACCTTCTTGGTGTTATTGTAGGCCACAGTGTGGGGCGATGTGATTGCCCCGCCGTTCTGCAATACGGTCACCTGCGTAACGTCGGTGGGCACCCCCAGGACTTTAATGTCAGTAAACATTAAGTTGTTTGGATCAGCGTAACCACGATGCAAAACCCTGATTTCTAAAACATTCTGAAAGGAAAAGGAAAAAAAAATAAATAAATCAGACTGGTACAAGTCCACTTGAGCTTTTCAATTGCTTTCCTCTCTTCCAATTATTTTTTTTTTTTAAATAGCTGTATGTTGTTATTTATTTTCCAAATGTTGAAGGCTCCAGTTCTCGTCACACTGTTAATCTGGCTAGATGCCAGGCTCTGCTGTGCCTTAATTGCCACTCATTGATAGATGCGAGGTGGGAAGCAACCAGACACCCCTGACATGGGCAGCAGGTGCTGCAGGGACAAACCCCTTCTCCCTGCCACAGGGACAGCAGTCATGCCTCTTCTCCTGCTTTCCTGAGGCCTGATCCAGGCTCTACTTCTCCTGCTTTACACCTTCCCAGAATAGCTCCTCCAGCCCCATCATCTCCCTTAGCTCTCCCAGGTCCCTTCTGATTTCCAGTTGCTGTGATTTTCAGTAGAGGATGGGCATGTGGTTTTTTTAGGGTGCACCCAGGTCCAGTAGGTCTCCAGAGTTAAGCAGCCCAGAGCTGGTGCTTGCTGGTTCACAGCCCAAGCGTGACCCCAGGAAAACGTGCTATCATACAATTCTGCGTGTTTAGCGCAGAGGGTATTACTTTGTGTGAGCATTTTTCATTGTTTGTTGATTCAAGACCTCTTTAATTAGGTTTCTCCTTACCAACTTTTCATAAGAGCAAGAAAAGGTGCATTTATTTTATAATCTTGCAATGGCAAATACTGAATATTAGCAAAACAAACTTCTCTTCCATAGCAATTAAAATTCAATTATTTGACAAAGATAGAATTAAATGAGAAAGAACAGTGTGGATAAAATTAGGAGACATTCTGGCCCTCTGGAAAACTAATGAAATAACAAAGTGTATTTTCTATTACAATAGAAAAAGCATTTATTCTAATCCAAAAGTCCATATAATTACAGTCTAATTTAATTCCAGATAGTCAACTTGTTATGATAAAAATTGAAACCTGACATCCTAGAAATGCCAGTACTTAAAATAAACTCTCCTCTCCATTGCCTTCGTTACCCAGGCATGCATGCCAGAGTTTCTGTGGTGAAGAATAAAGAGAAAAAGCAATCCTGAACTGAGGCAGTAACTTCACACCCGCCAGTGATTGCTTTTGTGGTTCCCACTGACTGTGTGTCCTGCTGCTTTCTCCCAGAACTAAGACTGCACACAATAAATACATTCTATGGTGAATACAAGCAAATCCATAATTAACAAAGATGCCCTCCTTCTGGCCCTGTAACCTTTTTTTTTCTTGGAGCAGTGACATAGCTTGAAGAAGGTAGAAAACAGCACAGAGGTCCCAAACTTGCAAAATGAATTAGGATCAATTTTAGGTGCCCATCCTTGAGAAGAAATGCAAATTCTTTGTTTGGCAGAGGTATTACTTTGTAGAGATAAGCCAGGGTCAAAGTCTTTTGCCCTTAAAGCTTCCTGTGTGCAACCTCCAGCTTCCCTCTGACCAGCAAGGGCTGGCTTTCCTGGCACAGCTGTTCTGACCCATCTACATGCTCCAGATATTCTGCACTGATATGTGCTTTCACTTTGTAGAAACCATTTATGAAATAAACCTGTGCTCGAGAATTACATCAGAAACCACAGTGCCATAGGTGTACACCCACTGCGATGGGTACCTTCAGAATCATGCTTAAATTTGTTTTTAACACAATTTAATCACATTACTTGCGATCTATTTTAACATGAACACAAATTAATGTTAGGGTGGGATATCCAGGCATTATGAAGTCCCAAATTAAAATATCTGTAGTTAAAAATAAAATATCATAATAATCACCTAAAGTGATTATTCAGAAACTGTGAGATAACATTGCATACCTGATTAGCGGTAAATGATGTTAGCAGATACACACCATCTTCATATGCGTCTGTTAAAAAAAAGGAATAAAATAAAATATATTTGCCATTCATCTTAGTTAATACATTACTAAAATTTCAGTTCAAGAGCTTTGTCCATATACTATGCATAAATATATAGTGGTTTTTATCCGTACATAAACAAAAGTTACTTGTGTCCAGAAGACATATGCTTCTAGACATACAAAACTTAGAGGACTGTGTGTTATTTAAATAAGGTCAAAATAAGAACATTTTAGAGGTAAGATACAAAAGAAGGCAAACAAATGGCATTGAGAAGATCAAGGGTCTTAAGATCAGCAAGAGAAAAATGTTTCTCACTTGAAGGCATGGGAGTCGTTTCCCACATCCACCTCTATTCACTGTACACTTACACAGGACCATGATAGATGTTGATGCTTCTTTAAACTCACTGTTGTATATTTTATCAATCCTGTTATTCAGCACTAAATTCACTCAACATACTTCTGATAATCATCTCTCCCTAGTTCTTATCTTTGGGTTTTGTTTTGTCTGTTTTCATTTGGGCTTTGAATATCAACAGGGGTGGAGTCTCCACAGCCTCTCTGGACAGCCTGTTGCAGTGTTTGACCATCCTTGCAGCAAAAAAGGATTTTACAAAGGCAAGAGGAATCATACATACCAATGCGAACCCCATCGTCCCAATAAAGCTCTCCTTCTGCAGACAGCGTGTCGTTCAAAGCGACAGTGAGTCCCATCGGGTTCTTTCGGCTATAGAAAACAGAATAATGTTTCCTCAAGTTCCTCATGTTTTGTATCACATTTCATGTTTATCAAATGATACAATTGTAAAAGAAATATTGTGTGCCACGCAGCTGATCTTCCATAGTCCTCTTCCTAAGCCCTTACCATTAAAGTAAAGGAGACCAGAAGAAAAAACAGCCATAAAGCTCCAGTGCTATCATACATGTAGCTTCTCCGAGGACTGGTAGTATTTATATGTAGTTGTAGAAAAGTAAATGTTAAATTTTCAGTTAATCCTACCTGTAAAAAGTTGTATTAGCAGGTCTTTGCCAAGGAATTATGTATCCGCCTCGGATATGCAGATTGATATGTTCCAAAGGAGCTGGTAAAAGTTGGAATTGTCCCCTAAAGCCAATATCTTCATCCTATTATAAAAACATAAAAAAGCCTTCTACTGAATTGCCCCCACTTTACAGTTGTTTTGGGTTTTTGTGTGTGTGTGTGTGTTTGGTTTTGGGGTTTTTGTTTTGTTTGGTGTTATTTTTTGGTGGTGGTGGTGGTGGGTTTTTTTTTGTGATGACATTACCATGCTTTGCTAGACAGATTAATTAGGAGTTGTTACTGCAGGAGTAACTTCATACTGCTTTTAAGAGAAATTCTGAATTTCTCTATCTAGAAAAGACTGGGTTGACCATAGGCGACAGCAGCTGAACCAAAGGGGTCAGTCAGGTGAAATACAAACTTGTGATTGACTAAGTGATTTTTTGATGCCTGCTCTTTCTATTACCAAATCTTTTCTTATTTTCTGTGAAAGGTGATATGGCTAAACCTGTTTTGTCTTTCTCCATTCCAGCATTCCTTACAAAGACATTATATATATTATTTGAGGGTTAAAAAAGTCAACAGAAGGACTTCAAATTAAAGGTATTGTTTCACCTTTTAATTTAGCCTAACTGTGAGCATTTTATTGCACATTTTTTTTACAGGAATCAAGCATTTTTTTTTATCAGCTAAGATGTTATGTTGCAAAGAACTGATACTGAAGACAAGTTTGTAAAAGGGAGAGAAAGGATTCACATCTCACCACTGCTCTCAGTACACCCTGCTGCTATCTGAACAGCACTGTGAAGAAAATGTAGAAAATAGAATTTTTAAAATTACTTACTGTGTAGTAATCATACCAGCGGGCATTGGGTAAGTAAGCATCCACTGATAGAGCATTCTGGAATTAAACATACATGGTTTAGGTACCTTGAATCACAAAGTGAAGTTTTGCTGAAGTGACTTCGATATTTCCGTAAGTGCTTAAAAACGTACCTGTTGCAGCACAGGGCTGATGAGCAGTGCAGGTCCCCAGAGGAACTGCTCATATATTTCCCAGGTTGTTCTGTCTTCCACAAACCTGCAAGTTAACAGAATAATGATCAGGCATTGGGTGCTGAGCTTTTCCAAAGGGTTGCTTCTTTAAGACACTTTTGGGAGTCATTGAATCTACTATTCCTAGTATTTCCTATTTCCTCTTTATCCTAGTATTAATAATTCATGGATCAATTAATGCTTGCCATGAATGCATAAAGTTCCTAATGTGAAAATCATTAGAGGAATGCAAACTACTAGCTGTCTTTTTTTGCTGTTTCATTTGCTTTTCAGTATATTTAGATGACAAAACTCAGAAGACCCATTGTGCTTGGCCAGTATTAGCAATAGTAAGATTAGATAGCAGACAGTGGGAACCAGTTTCTAATTTGTGCCACTTATTTCTTAGAAAAAAACAAGTCAAGACATGAAAACAACTCTGTTCCTCAGCCACAACATGCATGTAGAGAATAAACCACGTCTTTTAATAGAAAGAGTTAAAGCTTTTGCAGGTACTGCCTCTCCTGACCAGGAACAAAGGTGGCTTTGTGTGTCTAACAAAAATTCTTTTTTAAATCTGCTATATCAGCTTGGACACACACACAAAAAGCCATTTTTCCCTGCAAAATTCTTTTGATTTGTAGCAGAATTCCCTCTTTTTAATTAAAGTTTTTGTCCAGCTGTTTTTGCAACATTTCTTTTTTTGATTCTTTGTATGCCTGGCATCAGATAAAACATTTTTGTTGCTTGCTCCTAAAGAGGTTAAGGGTGAGTTTAAAATTTAAATATTACTGCTAGAGAAGCAAGTATTGAATTTTGCATAGTGAAAAATGGAAAACTAGTACTGTTCAAGTGCTACTTGATATTGAAAGTTCCTATTCTCTATCTTGTGTTTAAAAAAAAAAATTGAAGTTGCTGTAACTAAGGGAAAATTTTCTTCTTAGGAGGATGGGAACTACAGAATTTTAAGCAGAAATTCCTGATAAGAATAGCAAAGGAGTTGCACGTACTCATGGAGCAGGGGCCGGATCACAGTGCTGCCGTGGGCGTGGGCGTTGTACATTAATGTGTAGAGGTACGGTAGCAGGGTGTATCTTGTATTCAGCACGTTCCTGGAAATATCCTCAAATGTTGAGTTCCAGGAAACAGGATCTTGTCTCTGAAAGAGAAGAGCACGTTGGTAGTCAAGCTGGATTGTTTTGTTCCGAAAAGCTACAAAAATGCTAATATTTACAAGAGACTTATTTAGCACCTCTTTTCTCTTCTTTTGTGTTTCTCTCCAGAATTCCTATACCTCTTAGTATTGGCAATTACCAAATGCGCATCAGAATCCACACAGCAAGACAAAGCCAAGGAAATTTCTCTGCTGATCTGGAACACCCACATTTATTTACTCTTCAGTTAAGGACTAAGTGACACTACAGACAGTAAGTATCACTGTCAAAAAACATTTAATGCAAAGTGTCCCAAAGGCGTGACACGTCCCCATGTACATAATTTATTCTCCCTCCTCTCTGCAGGGCAGCACTCGGGACTTGCAGAAGAGGCCGAAGCTCTAATGACTGATGTCAGGGAGCACTTCCCATCTTTATTAAACATATTGAACAATGCCTTGGCAAATTGGGTAAGACTGGAAGCAACGTGATAACCCTGAATCTGCATTTTTTTAAAGGCCTTAAAAGTCCTATTGAAAGGTGTGCCGCTGCAAGATAAAGCACAGAGTTTTTGAAAAGGAGCCTTTAATCCATTAGATACATGCCATATAAATAGCTCTGCTCTGCTAGACCTGAAGCTTGAACTGGAATACAAGTGCTGTTTCCATTTTTTTAAATTTTCCAGTTATCTTGTTTTACAGCTTTCTACAATATAGTCCTTAGCCAGCACAGACTTACACTGAGGCAATTATTTGCCTTTACTCTTAGAAGAAATACAATATCTGACGGTCGCAAATGTGCAAAGTACAGAAATTGCCGAGTCTTACTCCTGAATCTTATTACACTGTTCCATTTTCCATTTGTTGGATAATTGTGGGCAATTAGGGCTGAGAGCACTGAGGTCAGATTTGCTCCTTTCAGTGCATTTGCCACAAAAGCACTCTATTTTGGTCTTGCTGGTGTACTGTGTTTAAATAAAACCAGCACACAGGGCAAAACACGTGGGGGTTTGATTCAGTCAAAGCCAACTTAGGATTTGTTTCCTTCGCATGGTCCAAATCCCAGAGCAGCCCTTCTGTGGGCATTAAACCTCCCAGGTGAGGGGCAGGCTTCCAGCAGAGCTAGCGTATAAAGAATGACAATTTTTATTTGATAAAGAGCCAGACATGTTCTTTTCTGGTCCATTTTGCTTGGAATGTACTTTTTTTTTTTGAGCCAGGCCAGCATCTGTAATGCTCTGTCTGGTCTCTGCATGTGATTTGCAAAGGCCCAGCCGTTAACAGCAATGTAAAAATTGCAGCTCACCCTTGTTCCTTTCTGATTGTGATTCCTTGAATACGGGTAAAACGCGCCCAGCTCCATCCAGCGAACGCACATCTCATACTCGGAGTCATTGAAGAAGCCACAGATATCAGCTCCTGTCTGAAAGTTTAAAAACCATCAATTGGAATAGTATAAATTCTTGTGTAGCACCAAGATAATTAAATGTAGGGTCATAACTCATTAGCTTACATAAGATATTCCAAAGAGACTGAACTCCATCATACCTGTAAAGGGAAAAAGAAGTCAATGTTACTAGCTGGTTTTTTTCCCTGCTTTAGTATGCTAATGGTTTCATAGATAACACAGACTGTAATGCCGAATGACAAGAAAAAAAAAACAAACAAACCACCACACAGTTTCTCAAATGTGTCATGTTTTTCTGCTACAGAAAGAGATGGGAGCTGGTTGATCAGGAGCACACTAAGAAATTTGTAGCAGGACACACAGCGTGAAGGTGGCTGGTCTCCAGGGAATAAAAGGGCTCCCAGCACCCAGGGCAGAAGCAAAGATGAAGAAGTTAAAAAAGGCATTGACTGCAAGTTCTGGTTGATGAACTCTAAAGGGCTTATTTTGGCTTAATCCACATGGCTACTAAAAACAAGTAGATGAAGGAAAAGACATTAACTGCACAGTAAATTGAATACAGCTCCCTTTCCTTCTACATACCAATAACAGATTTAGTCAGCTGATTCCAAGCAGCAGTGTTATCACCGAGCCAGTGTCCTGCCCATCTTCCACTGCTGGGATATGTGGAACGGGTGATAACGATCCCACGCTCCTTGGTGGCATTCTGCAAACCGCTGATATTGAAAATAGACAAAAAAAAAAACCCAAACCCTTAATTATAGAATCATAGAATCATAGAATCATAGAATGGTTAGAGTTGGAAGGGACCTTCAAAGGTCATCTAGTCCAACCCCCCTGCAAGAGGCAGGGACATCCCTGACTAGATCAGGTTGCTCAGAGCCTCATCCAGCCTGGCCTTGAACGTTTCCAGGGATGGGGCATCCACCACCTCTCTGGGCAACCTGTTCCAGTGCTCTACAACTCT
>WHYT01016719.1:236604-270672 GCA_009806455.1 Tetrax tetrax
TAGGAGAGGTGCTCCAGCCCTCTGATCATCTTCATGGCCCTCCTCTGGACCCTCTCCAACTGGTCCATGTCCTTCTTATGTTGGGGACTCCAGAACTGGACACAGTACTCCAGGTGGGGTCTCACGAGGGCAGAGTAGAGGGGGAGAATCACCTCCCTCGACCTGCTGGCCACACTCCTCTTGATGCAGCCCAGGACGCGGTTGGCCTTCTGGGCCGCAAGGGCGCATAAATTGCAAATGGAGAACAGCTGTATAAGCTGTGTAATTTATCGTAGTCATTTCTGTTACAATATCTCTCAAAATAGAAGGAAATATTTCACTACATTTCAGTTTGTACTTAATACACAGCAACGATGGTAATGTTCCTCGTCGTGTTAGATTACTGCCTGCTTACGCTGCCCCAGTCGCGTGGATTTGGCTGACAGCAGAGGGATCAGCCCCTCCTTCCTGTCCTGTCAGCACTTTTGCTCCTGTTTTGAGTGGCACTCTGCCAAATACAACATCCACTCAGTCAGAAATTCAAGCAGCCTTGATATTTTCTTTCTTTATGGTAACATCAAAGTTACCGAGGGCTTTAAGGTCATTAACACCTATAAAGAGACACTGTTCCTCGTTGAATTGGAAATGAAACAGCACAGACAGATCATCATCAGATCTGCGTTATCTAACGGAGGCCGGGCTGCCATTCAGAAACTGATAACGACGTTTGTCTTGAAACTGAGAAAATAAATTCTGGAAAGTAAAGCCTTGTGCACACAGTTTGCGTTGTAAAAGTCACTGTTTCCCCTTTTCACTATTACGCAATTCGCAATTTGTTTCAAATAGAGAACATAATGAAGCTCCTCTTAAATTAACATTGTTAAAAAACAATGTTCATTTTCCCTCAGTAGATGTATAGCGTAAGGCGATGAGACTGTCAACCCTAGGAGTGAAACAGGCAGTCCTAGCAAAACCCAGAAACAAAAAGTATTTTCTATTTTAATTACTGTAATTATTGGGTAATTACTCTTCCCAACAGCTGATCAAAACGCTCAGACCTGTTCTCCCTCCTGCCTTGTGAATGAACACCCGAGCGGTGTCTTTGGATTGACTGCTCTCGTTCACAACGCAGAGCAGCGCCCTGGGACGGCCTTGGTGGCTGTCGCGTAATCGAAGTCTCTGCTGGAAAGGCAACGAGTTGTGTCTGAATGTGTCAGGACAGGGAAATGCTCCATGGCGAGTGATTGCATCCAAATTAACCTCTGCGAGAAATAGCACCATGGCCAGCTTATTTCATAACGCAGGACAGCGATTGTACAACATAACTTTTATATGGATGAAGTTCTTAGAGCTGCTCTGCCAAGATCTGCTCCCCAGCTAGGTGAGCAATGAGTCCTTTAGTATCAGACTTGGTAAACTGTCTTTAAAACAGCGTACCTTGAGAATCGTGTCTGCTCAGGGTCAGTGATTTTAAAGCTGCTAAACTCAAAATAAAGACTTTGCCTGCTTGTCCTGTGACAGGTGCAGACATGCTGGAGTTGGTGTGGGTTTTTTCCCAGCTAGCTCCAGTTGCAGAAGGTATTTATGGCAGTGAAATCATGGAAGCACAGCTTCAGCTCAGCCCTCTGCAGACCCACCTCACCTTCTCCTGCACATCCTCTCCAGCAGCTCAGGTTCCTGTCACTCTGCTCACACCACGGGTGAGACCACTGCACTACCTGAGCAGTAACGTGACTGAAATAATAGCAACTGCAAGAGCTATAGCGCTGCTGCTCAAACTTTTGAACACCAAACTCCACTTCTGAATTGAAGAACTGACAATATTAGAATAAAATTAACGATTTCTCAAGAATGTTAAATAAACTGATGAAAGTTTTGGTCATAAGAATACACAGAATAGTCATCTGCAACATATTTTGGAAACAAAGCAAAGTATGCAAATTTCACTTACTCTAGGGTAGGTTTTGTTTGTGACCATCCATAAAGACTGTGGACATCGTAGTGTCTAACTGGGGTACCATCTGGAAGATGTTGCTGACCTTCCATGCATGGAGTATTGACAATTAATCCTTCTGACCGGCGTCCCAAGTCTAACAGAAAACAAACAAAAATATTTTTAATAATGAATATTTAATCATGATTTGAGTTACTTTTTCTCAATTTTCACCATCTCTTTGGCATTTACTCTCTTTTAGGCATGTATACTGGCATTTATTTACTTCCAATTATAAAAACAGCATTTCCAAAATGGAATATTTCTAATGGGGTTGAAGAGTGCCCATAATCTCAGAAATAAAGGGCCACTTTCAGTTAGGAGTTGTGATTTTATATACCTAACTTGAGGCAATTACATCACATATACTATATAAAAAATTATGTGGTAACCAGAATCACCTAAAACTCTTAAAGAGTAATCAGACTTACGAGGTATATATGGTGGCATATTTAGGAGGTTATTTCTACAGCCGCCAATGGCACCATTCATAAAAGCTGCTGGTTCATTCATGTCCTAAAAAACAGAGGAAAACCTGATTGATTGCATTTGCTTCAAACCTACAAACCACACTAAATTCTAAAAGATAAACAAGAAGCATTGTAGAAGTCCTCAGGCACCCTTGCAGGCAATTTAACGCCAGATACCCTCTAAGCTTCAACACTATGTACACTATGAAATGTGGTGTGCTCTGCTTGTGTCTGGCAGAGAAAAAAACATCCAGAAATCAAAGACATTTCTACACTTACAATCCACAGGCCATCAAATTTGACGCTTCTCGAGGGGTCGGTGGGATTGTTGTGGAACTCCAGGATCTCTCTCTTCCACCACTCCACTGTGGAATTGCGGAAGAAGTCTGGGAAAGCAGCATGTGCTCCATAGAGCTGTTAAAATAGTAGGAAAACAAAAGAGAGACATGACTGAAAGCATCCCACTGTTAAAATATTGGAATTTGTTTCAAAAAAATAGAAACTTGGTTTTTAAAAAATTTACTTGTCTATTAATATTTTGGCTCTGGTAGGAAGGCTAGCCAGTTTCTACACTTTATTCCTCCCACTAGATTTATCAACTAGTTTGCTGCAATTTTCCTCAATTAATGTGCTACTCTGTCTATATTTGAGTCCATATCAGATCACATCAACATTTACCTGTATTTGGGTTTGCTCAGGGAGTGACTCATTGACTTGTACATTGGGAAGAAATGGCCAGACCTAATAGGACAAAGGACATTTTAAATTAATCAAACCATACTGGATATAAACTAAGCAGAAGTCTAGGCTGACACGTTGCTCACTTGGCTACAGCATGCCCCTGCTGTCACCTTTTTAGGAACAGTACCTTGGAATATATAATGTCATTGGTGTTGGGCCATTTTATGAAGACATCATCCTGCACACCTCTTGAGAAGGGAGGATAATTGGTTTCATTTCCAGAGATGGTTGGATCCTACAATTAAAAACACATTTACCCTTACATTCAAAAAATAAGTTTAGAAATGCAATGGTCTACGTTTTGCAATGATATATCAAAATTTAAAAAGCAGTATTCAAAACTGACCAGGATAATGATAAATCTCATTCCTTCTTCTTTTATTTTGTTTATCAGAGCCGGTAATCCAGCAAAGCGTGTGCCAATGGTGAAGTCCAGTTGCCTTTCCATATAGTCAATATCTACATATTGGACATCCTGCAATTCACAAAACCAATTAATGTAAAATTAATTTTTTTTCTTTTTTTCCCAAATACGTATTCATTGAAAATCTGCCAAAATAAATAAACTACTGAACTTTTGAATTGTGAAACTGGAAGCAGCTGTAACTTTAAGTTCAAGCCAGCAAATGAATATTACACAACTTGGCAGCAAGTCCAATACAAAATAAACCTTTCACTACTGCATCTAGTCTGAGGGTAGACATTAATACATGAGAGGGAAAAAAATCCTGGGCTTGTAAATCTGTCTATGTACACACAAACTGCACATAGGTCACCATATCTATAAGGAAACAATGGAAACAGTTGCTCTGTATTGAAATAGTGATGATAATTACATTTAAAATGAAGAGTCATATTAAATTTACAGTATAATTTGGTTAGATCTATATGCTATTCCAACTTTCCCGACAACAACCTGTGCCACATCACCGTTGACTTGACACAGAGCAATATACTATTGAAATGATGCTGCTTAATTTTCTTTCCTGCTTGTTGTTCTTGTTCATCGCTTCTCCTTCATAGCCAGCATGGCGAGTGCCCATTACTGACTAAGGTATCCGAGTGCTTCTTTGGTAGGAATGATAAGGAAAATAAAACAGCCTGACGCCTACGTTTAACATGGCCCAGAGTGTGCAGAGATGTTCAGCTCTGGCATAAAACTTTGTCTGTTCTACTCTACCATGATGGTTGGTTTTTGATTTTGTGTTTAAATGGTCTTAATTAATACTCTGAAGTCAAAAGTTCAGGCATGAGCTCAAACATTAACTGCTACCAGCGTACAAAGGGAATCCTAGCTGCCTTCATGCCCTCCACCAGCTCAGCGACTTCCGAGTCATTCCTGTATCCATAGCGGCACAACTGGAATCCCAAAGACCAGTAGGGTGGCATGACTGGTCGTCCAATCAGCTAAAAATAAGAAAGAATATTTGTGGTGAGTAGGTCAAAACAAAACAAACCAATTAAACAAGCAAAACCCAGCATTAGTTTGTAATAGAGTAGGAATCCTACTGCAGTGTACTGCTGAACAACAAGTTCTGGTGTTGGGCCCAAAACCATGTAGAAGTCGAGAATTCCTCCAATGGTGCGATACGTCAGGGCAGGGGTCGGCTGGAATGTCACATCTGGAAATGGAGGAAGTGAAATGAGAAAAGGATGCCTGGATTTTCCACTATTGCAAAACACGGGCCATAAAAATAAAACACACATTGAGAAAATAAAGTGAAGGTTTTCTTACCCATTGCATTGCTGTTAAGCAAGAGAACTCCGTGGGCATTACCCTCTTCTTCAAGAGCCATGTAAAATGGCTGATAGCCATAGGAGTTCAACTTGTACTGCAAACAAAATAAAATACATTTTACTGGGGGAACATCACAAACATTCGCTTATTTACATTTATTCATAAATTTAATAAAAGACGAGATACACAACTGCCAAACATACGATAAATAAACTCCAAAATTATATACTTAAACCCTACACACTTACAAAACATACCTACAGAAGATGACTTCCAACTTCCCAATTTGAGACAGTCTTGTTCAAATTGACCAGGTGGGAAGGAAAGCATTGGAAAGCATCACTGCCTTTAAAGCTTGCTCATGAGGAAATGCTTCCCCATGACAAACTTTGCCTTCTTTTCAAACAGTAGCAGGTGTCTATATAATCAGGATGTACTGGTGACATTCTGTTATCTTCAATTTACTCAAAAATATATTGAAACCTGAACTGGAAATTAGAGCTGTAATTAACCACAAGGATTTCATTGGTCATTCTCTGCAAAGTGCAAACATTTGTGGTATCTCATAGGAAATAACACAAGTGTACACATTTCTGTTTTATCTCTGTAAGTACTAATTTCATCCCAAAGTAGTGGAGTTGTCCTGACTCATGTCTAGCTTTCAGAATAATCAGCTGAGAAGAATTCAAAAAGGAGGAGTGTGCTATTATTTCTAAGCTGTTTGTTGCCTTCTGACATCTGACTCAGGGCCTGAGCTTAGCATGTTGGCCTTGCTAGTCACAAAGAACAGGTTTAGAGAAGACCGTTGCCTTTGAGACACCATTCAAATCATGAGCCATGATAAATACAATCAAAACCAATAGGTGTGTCCAGTACCAGCAGCCATCCACTGGACTTTAAAGTCCTGCTGAACACCTCCACGCATTCATCTCATTGCTCCAAAAGCCACATTTGCTTCTACTTACAGTTGGAGCCTGGTCCCTTGTGAACATTCCCCAGGTGTGCCAGCTCATGTTACGTCGAAACATGGTGTGTTCGGTTTCTCCAAAGCCATATATGTACTGGGACGCTAAGCGGGTAGAAATCTGAATGAACATGTCGCTGAACGTGAAGGTGGGCAGCTGTGAATTCCAGCTAAAACGGAGAGAGGAAAATAAGAATAGAATGTCTTCAGTGCTGTGTTTACCTGGCAGACACTTCTTTTAGGTTACTCTTTCTCTGAAAATCTCACTCTTCAGTAAAGGCGGAATAAAACTTAAAGCACAGGAAGTGCAGATGTCTAAGAATTTGGTACACAGCTTAGAGACACAAAGTCCCCTGTGTCTCTCAGAGAGATATATATTATGCACAGGCATCATACACAGCAAGTTGCATCATATTTTGACAATTTAGTGAGAAAATATTTTCTTCCCAGATTGATCCTTGGTGCAATGTGGAATATAGTAAATAAGGTGCTTTATACAGATTTTTGTGCAGATTACACTGAAACTGTATTAATAGGTCTCGTTTGTTGTAAAATAGCATCTTCACAGTCAGAAACCAAACTGCAGCCTGATGGTGCTCTGCCAGAGAATTACATAATTCCAGGAGGCTGAATTGCAGTTTGAATGGTTACTCTGGTTGGCAAAAAGGAACTCAGCTTGCAATTATGCTTGGAGTACTTTAAAAAATAACATGATACACACAACGGTTATTATTGTTCTCTATTTTCTAGCTCTCAATTAAGCTTAATCGAGGAAAGAAATGAAGCTCCTCTTAGAATTATTAGCTGTCATGTTACCAAAATCCATCTGCAAGTTAGTGGAGACACTACTTTCTTATTTTTTTTTTTTCCTAATTATTCCCCAAAACTGAACCAAATGATCAATTGTTAATGATGAGTGCTGTGGTCACCTAGGATAAATTTTAAGAAGTGTAGACAGTCGTCGTGCATCCCAGAGACTTGGAAACTACACAAGAAACAGCCTTTGGAGTTGTCTACGTTCTGCACTTCCGTATATTGTACATGGCTTTTAGCAAGTGTCAGACTACGAAGTGACAGGGGAAAAACTTTAAATGATTATGAGAAAACAATAGGATATTGCTGAGGGCACCTTCTCTATCCTCGCTGTGGTCAGTACTCTCATCCAATGCAAGGGTAACGCCATCTCCACTGGAGCAGCATCTGGCCTTTGGCAGACAGAACCATTCCATGGGAAGGATACAAAAGTCAGTCTGTGTTTGTTTTGTTTAGTGAGGGGGGCTACGGTGGCAGCTTCTGCAAGAAGCTTCTAGAAGTTTCTCCTTTTTCCGGTGGACTTGACTGGGCCCAGGCTGGACCTGCTGCTGGCCAAGGCTGAGCCAGTTGGTAGCAGAATGTTCCCTGATAACATCTGCCTGCCTGTTGTGAAGAATTTATTGCGAGAGGAACGGCCGCAGATGCCAAGGTCAGTGAAGAAGGAGGGGGAGCAGTAATGCTGCTCCTGGACAGAATTCCCCTGCAGCCTGTGGTGATGACCATGGTGGGCAGAAGTTATCTTGTTCTCTTTTTCATTATCCTGCTTTGGTTTTAACAATAAATAGTTTTCCCCAAGTCGAGTCTATTTTGCCCATAATGGTAACTTTAATGGTAACTTTAAGAATCTCTCCTTGTCCTTATCTCGAACCTTGAGCCGTTTTTCTTATATTATCTCTCCCTATTCCCTCAGAGCGTGGTGGGGGTGAAAGACAGACTGCATAGTCTGGTCCCAAGTGGGGCTAAACTGTGATGCAATCTTAAGGTATTTAAAACAGAGTGCATAAGAAAATGGGCTGGCTTGAAAAGAGCTAACAAAACCACGTGAAATAAAAACAAATGACTATGGCTTACATGACTGCTCCTGTGCTTTTGCGCTGAACCTTTATACCAAATGGCTTTTGCTGAACTGATACTTCATAAAGTCTTTCCGTGTCTGTGCTTGTTGGGGAGCTCGGGAGATTTAGTGGTACCGGAACCTCATATCGTGCGTTTTGATAATCATATATCTATGAAGAAAAAATCAATTCATTTCAATGAATGACTTTTCTGAAATCCTAGCTATAGCGATAGAAATCTGAATTAGTTAAAATGAATACAGGAAATTGTTGAAAACACTTGCTGAGACGAGTATTTTCTTTCAAGATGTATTCTTCAACCAATTATTTCACAGAACTTCGTTTGGGAAAAAAAGAAAAAAACAAACCAAACCAAACAACCTTAAGAATTTATTTTGGATCAGGAATGGCTTGTCTAATCATTTCTGTATAAGAATTTAAAATATATACCTCTATTTAAAGTATAGGTATATATATATATACATATGGTAAATATCTTTCTGTTTAATCTTTTGGCCAACTGTGAGATTCCTTTTAAAGGTCTCTGTATTCTGAAAGCTGACTGAAGTTAGGTTCTGATGCCTGACCATTTTAAGGTATTACACTTATTTCAGGATTATTAAATGCACTGTGATAAATTATAGTCTAACCAATAGTGTATTAAAAAATTTACAATAGAAGTAGAATGATTAATGGAAAAATAAACTGTATAGTCATGATAACACTTACAGATAAATTTACTTGTATCCAGAGTTTCTGGCTGACATTACACATACACATTGACAATATACCTTTGATTCATATAATTTCATTGTAAAACAGAGTACAGAATTACAGGACAAAAAAGGATGTGAGCTAAGAGCAATAACAACTACTTGGTTAGAAGGAGAAACATATTTAGACAAGGGTGCAACAGTCTGAGTAATATAAAATTTACTAGAAAAAGTCCTTATCATTTCCATGAATAAGACTATTTTTAACAATAGGGCATTACATACTCATAGAAATTCTGGAACGACATTACCTTAAATTGCAGCATGTGGTTGAGATGATATTTCACCTCCAAGCGCAGTGTACTAATTGGTGCAGTGAAATTCTCATTAGCTCTGGTGTTGGCTCTGTTTAAGATGAGGTTGGCTGTCAAACCTGATGAGGTGTATTCAACTGTATCTACAGAGTACGCATTGTCAGAGCTGTAATAGCAGGGTGGAATATCATAATTTGATGCTACCTGCTGCAAACAGAAATAAGTTTCAGGTTAGTGTGTTGCAGTGGCCTGCTGTATTTTTTGTTAGTTATTAGCATGGACTCCAAAACTCCCATTTTTATCAGATAGATGTCAAATGTAGAATTTTGGGAGGAACTTAATGCAGCTTGTGAACAATAAGACAGAACCCATTGATCTCTATGCTAAATCAGGTTCAGTCAAACAATTCAATCAAGGCTGTACAAATAGTTCACTCAGGAAACTGAATCCTCGCACGATAAAGGTGGATTTAACTTCCCTATACCTGTGATCTTCAGCTCAATCCCACAATATGGCTTGGTTTTGGCCTGTTGAAATTCCTAAAGCTTATTCCCTTTTAATCCCATTGCTCTCTGGTCTCTGTCTGCCTTCAAGGGGATGTGCCCAAAACTCATTAGATATTCAGGTGACAGAAGACAAGACATTTCCATTGGTTTTAGTCACACAAATTATCCTTAAAATATCCACTGAGAATTACATCCTATTTATCTAAGATCTCCTGACAGCAAGATCAAAATTACTTTCAGTTTCCTGCTTCAGCTGAACATAAACACTCGCGCTAGGTATTCCGAGGTTAGAGGAGCCGATGTAGGTTAATGCATTCGCCTTCCACCTCTGGGTATGTACCATCAATCCTGCCGACTTGTTCACATGAAGCTATGCCTGCTCTGCACATCTTAATTGCTAATGAGTATTTATTAATCTGCCATCATCAAATTCAAAGCGCCTTTCAACTTGAGCATGTGCTCAAAAGATACTTATAGTCCATAACCGGAGTTTGATTTCACATGAAAGGCATTTCCAAATGTCCAAAATTAGAAAAAAAATATTCCTAACAGTGCAAAAAAACTTTGGTCTTCATGCATAGGATGTAAGTCCAAGCTGTAAAATTTAGATTTAGAAGAGCATGGAGTAATTTAGTTGGAGGGACCCTTTGAAGTTCAACTATGCCACAGCACGCTGCTCCCATATGCCATGAGATATTAATAAATAAAACTATGTGGTAAAGAACTGCATGTTGGGGATTATGATTTGGATATATCTCCTTGACATGGATATAAACAATTAAGTTCACATATGAACCAAAGTTTCCAGGAGATTCAAGGATTTCTTCTCAAACTGTGATCTAGAGGAATTGATGTGACTTAAGCTGTGCTTCAGTAACTATGAAGGTAAGACAAAAGTTGCTGTGCCAGTGAAGCGTAAGAGGTAGCTGAAGATGCAGATCTCAAGTCTATTCTATTTTTGCATAAATCTAATATTATTTCTCTCCATCTTTCAGAAAATACTGTATTTTTCCTCAATTTTTTATATACTTTGGAAGAGCTTACACAGTTGCCAACTACCTTAGTTTTAGTGAAGTAAATAAAATCTGCTAGTACAGGCCTGGTGTGGTCTTTGCCCCCATTTTATTTAAATCTGACAAATCTGGCAAGATTCCTTTTGCACTGTAACAACTATAAAGAGAAAGCTATGATTCTGAAAACATTTCTGTCTCATCAGTTTATAGAAATAATTTTTTGCTTACTTCCCAGACACAGCCAAGTTGTTCACATTTTTCTTGTGTTGGATCAGGACTGGGATAACAATTAAACCTTTCATTGACATTCATTTGTTGAGTCCATTCTACTCTGTAAGATTTTCCCAATTCAAGCTGAAGTCCTTTTATATGAGCAACCTATAAATATTAAACAACAAACAGTTATTAAATCCCACATCACATCCATCTTTCCTTCAGTCAGCAGAGATGCCCGTCCTCAGGAACAATACATTTTGCTGTGTAACAACTCACAAAAACCCCTGTGCTGTAACATTTGCTACAGCCTCAACTTTTACAAACCCACACAACTGATATTCTTGGAGACAAAATCTGAAAAATTAAGAATCTAAAACCACTGAGTCAATTCCACAGCTTCCTTGGAAGGAAACAGGAATAAAGATAAGAGCACAGCTCCTTCACATTTAGAAATATGAATGCAAGAGGTAAGAAAATGTTAGAACATTTTTATTTTTATTCAGTACCTGAGATTACATAACAGGTAACTCAGGTGCATGTAATAATTAAAAAGAGTGTAAAATGCAAATTTAGAGCAATGTCAGCACTATCCTTAGTGTGGGAAAGCACTTCTGTGAAAGCTTCCCACTATCAGCAGCACAGTCAGTTGCTTTGCATGTAAATACACCTTGTTGCTGCTTTCCTATGTTCACCCTGTGAAAAACTCTTTAGGAAAGGTTAGAAGAAGGTGTAAACAGTGTGCTTGATTTTGTTTTAAAACTCAGTGCATAAATACTTATCTAAAAGATAAATATTTCTTGCCCTCCTCCAATATCAAGCTGAGTTGAATATAATTGTACTTTTGTTCCGTAGTACACAATGTACTCTGTTGAAAGGACATTAGTACTGAGTATTGTCCTTTGCAATATGTAAAATAAAGGTGATGTAATTTCAAAGATGTTTATTTCCCATTTTCCTGTTATTGTTTTACCTTTTCTGAAGGATAATAGGTGATAGTATGCATGGAATTTTCCACAACGTTGTTCTGAGAGATGGTAACTGTCGTTACTTCCTGGGCTGCTCCCAATATCTTGATTTCTTCAAATTTCAAGTTGTTTGGATCAGCAAAATTGCTATGTATAGCATTCATTTGTAGAACATTCTGAAAAATAATATAGTGATCATAATCTTAGAAAAAAAAATACCAAAAATCCTCCTGATTGAACGTTTTTTTCTAATTAGGTCTTCATACTGTAGCATAAAGTAAGCCAATTCCTTTTTCCTAACATATTAATTATTTCCCTGCTTGTTGTTATCACAATAATGCTTTTCTACCATGTATAAGATATTCTTCATAGTTGTGTTTCAGCTTCCTTTTTTTTACTTCTTTCAGAGACAATAAAAGGCTGACACGTGTCCGTGACAGGGCAGCTAATCAGTAGTTGACCATGGTCTTGCCAGGATCTAATAAGTGAAGGTTCACATTCACTTTTTCTGATATCAAAATACCCATTCCTACTCAATTGCATTAGTTATTATTAGATTAAGAGTCCAAAGAGCAGGCCTCTACCATGGCTGTCACATAGGCCAATGTGTAACACTCTTGTTATCTCCACCTGAAAGCTTATGTTAATTTTTAGTTCAACATCATTACAGTCAATTGATGATTTGGCTACAAGAGTTTCAAACTCCAATAGTAACTGAGGTTTATTATCTACAAATGATTATAGATTACACATGATTTTAAAAAATAACTAATGCCTGTGCTTCCACTTTCTATTCCTCTGCTTCAACCCTCATGTTCCTACGCATTCTCTCTCTCTCTCTCCGCTGTTTCACGATGGAAAGAATACCTTTAGCAGATACTATTATCATTGTTCAAAAAAGATGTTATCATTTTACTTGAGATCCTTTTCATACAATATCTCTGGTCAATATTGAATAGAAACACTATCTGGACTTCACTCTGACTTAAATTAAACCCGCCAAGGCAGTTTCAGTTTAAAAAAATTTACAAGTTAAAACTTGGTCATGAACCCACTTGGTCTGTGTGTTCAGGCGAGGTGTAGATCTTCCTCTCACTCTTGGGAAATATTCAGTTACATTTTTACAGTATATAAAGATTTTTTTTTTCAAATTTCCAGTATTTTGAGAATGATAAACACTACATTCACCCTCTTTCTGACTCTGTTTTAACTGACATTGATGCTTATAGTTCTTTTGCTCAATAAATATAGCTGGTGAGTTTAATATGTGAAACAAAATGGGAGTTCTTTAGATACTTACATTAACTGGGAGACGAAAAGACAAGGCCAGGTTGGACGGGGCTCTGAGCAACCTGATCTGGCTGGAGATATCCCTGCTCCTTGCAGGGGGGTTGGATTGGATGGCCTTCAAAGGTCCCTTCAAATCAAACTATTCTATGATTCTATATCAGATTTTCATCCCAGTTCAATTACAGTATTTTGAGCATGACTACTCTTTGACTTTGTCAAGTATTTTGCTTCTTAGTAAATCTTACAGGAGAGTAAGGACGGAGAAAAGAATATCTTTTGAATGTACTATTGATAAAAAAAAAAAAAAGATAATTTAAAATAAAATACTTACATTGGAAACTGAAAACTCGTAGTAAATGTAGGCATTACTCTCAAGTGTACCTAAAAGGTAAAGAAAGAACTTACTCTTGCAGTGCAGAAAGGAACAGCATTAAAAACATGACTGTGCCAGTGCTAGAGACCAATAAATTGCTAATTATTATCATTACTGCATTCAGAGACTGCACTCAGCAACTCAGATATTTATTAATGTTTCTCTGAGGAACTGAAATTCCTCTTTTTTTTTTCCTTTAGGGCAGTCTCCAAGGAGCCCTAATTTTCCAAATTTTTCCAAAAATTCATTGAAATCAGCTTTTTAAAAAGGTTCTAATTTTACTTTGACTGTTATGGCTTCTTAGCTTCACTTAAATGTATAAGTATGGCTCAAAGTTATTCCTTTAAAATACCCTAAGTAAGCACTTTTTATGCAAAAATTAACAATAATATTACTAATCTGCTATAGAACTATAAGAGAAGAAATAACACATGATGGGGAAAAAGAAAAAAAATCAAGTCAATGTGGCATTTTTTTTTCCAGGTACGAAAAGAGAAATGCTGTCATTGCAAGCAAATTGTAAATAATTTCCCTGAAAAGACTGCAACCTGTAAGTTTTGGGCAGGAAATAAAATCATAAAATGTTTTATTGTTTTGTTTTTTAACAGAAGTGAGTACAGTAATAGCTTCATTATTTTAGGCATTGACAATGTAGTACATTTGGGTGTCATATCAGCAACCACCCAAGGCCTTCGATATTTACAGCAGCAATAATCAACCAAATCACAGCTCTGTTTCTTGAAAGCATCCCAAACTTCCACAAAATTAAAAAAAAAAAGTTTTTCTGAGAGATACATTTGATATACTTAAAATAACAAAAGGGAATTATACACATTGGAAACGTAGAGGACAGTGTAGCTATGCAATTAGGAAAAGGGGATGCAATTTTGAACCTCAGGAGCTGCTTGCTGTCATGGAAGTTGAGCCAGAGCCCTGGGCCCTGCACAAGCAAAACAAATAGATTTTGACTAAGGATGAAGGTAGCTTTTAGCAACTGGAGGATAAACTGGAGAAACTGGACCACTTGAGTATCTAGAAGAAGGTGGTTAGGTATATCAGAAGACAGAGGTAAGAATGTGTGAATTCAGATAGCGCCTGTGGGTGGACAGTGGTGAGGTAAATTCACATGGGAAAAGCTCTGTCATCTCCTGAGCATCTAAAGATCTCTCCTGGAAACGTGCATGCATAGTTAGACATCTTGTGTATAAATGCCTCCATGAATCACTGACTGAAGCATCTTGATCTAATTTTCAGAATTATAAGTGAAGCATGCACATAATACTGTAGCATTAATTATTTTTACCTCAATGGTAATATTACTCCAATTTCATTCTTATCTGTACATTCTTACCATTGTAGATTTTCCTATTTTCTAACCTACATTTTATTCCAGTGTAGCTAAAGCAGGTTTACCCTGAGCAAGTATCAGTAGTGTGTTACAAGAATGCCTTATTCTTACTTCATGAAATCAGCAGGAAGATTCACACTATTAAGTATTAATGCCTTGTTAATCATACTTATTCCACTGTTGATAACTGCTCACCTGTAGATTCTCCATCATCCCAGAACAAGTCCCCAGAAGCTGCATTGTTGTCATCCAGGGCAATTATAAGTCCCATTGGATTCTTGCGGCTGTGGAAAAAGAGGCTTTCTGTCTGAAGTGTATAACAAATATCCAAACAGCCTTAATACATCCTTCATAGACATAAGGAAAACATTTTTTACACCAAGGGTGGTGGAGCACTGGCCCAGGTTGCCCAGAGAGATGGTGGATGCCCCATCCCTGGAAACATTCAAGGCCAGGTTGGCCGGGGCTCTGAGCAACCTGATCTGGTTGGAGATGTCCCTGCTCCTGGCAGGGGTTTGGACTAGGTGGCCTGGAAAGGTCTCTACCCACCCAAACCATTCTGTGATTCTATGATTCATGTTCATGTCAAGAATGTGACACTCAACAGATTTGCAATACTTTGAGAATTGCCTTAGATATTAGTCTTTGTCTTTAATTTTCATTTAAATGGATAAAAATACACGGCAAGTTTACCAAACACTATGCAGATAAACCTGTAGTTAATCACTGAAGTGAATGTAAATAGTTGTGGAAGTGAGTTGTTCCCATATTTCAAGGTGAAAAATGCTAAATACAATAGGCTACTACTTATTTGAAACTCCTCAGCCCGGTCTTGAAAAAAAAAGATATAAAAGCATTTGGTCTTGAAGCATACCTTGCGAATGTTGTGTTAGCTGGTTGTTGAGTAGGGTAAACATAGCCTCCTCTCAAATGAAGCCCCAGTTTGTCTGCTGGCAGGTACATATTGGTCCATTGTTTTCTCATTGAGATTTTTGCCCCCTTATTGACAGGGAAGTAAAAGAGAATGAGTACATTGCATTACTCACTGCTGTGAAAATTTTCTTAAGTCCCAACTTTCACCTTAATGCTTCCTTTTAGAAGAGGCTTAAGTTATGTAAATATCTATGTGGCAATGAGCACATAAGGATAAAACATCCTCATATCAATATGACCTGTATGTCATAAATCAACACATAAATCAAGACCTCTCACTATTTAGTTTTGGCTCAGTCAGTGCAGAAAGCAAGCCCTGTTGGGACTCTGACGTGAATATGGGAATCTGACTGAGCAGTGTCCTTTTTCACCCATCGAAAATATCATCACAGCCGTGGGAAACTAACTTGCAGAAATGAGATGAGTAAACTATAATTGCAGACTCTTGTGTATTATAATTAGAATTATTCTATTTTATTTCAAGCATAGTTTTTGCTAAAGTTTCTGCTCTATCTGTCTCCTGTGCTATATTCCACGCTTCTGTGTCCTTTCTTGAAGCATTGATTCATGCACTTACCTCACCACCCCTCATCCCTTCTCTCTACAGTTCCTGAGGGATTTACTTTAGGTGTCCATCACCAAAGCAAGGCTGACAATCTTATTTCGTCACACAGCGATTTAAAAAATCTCTGCGTAGTATCCTCTACATTTACTTACCGTATCGTACTCATACCATACTGCATCAGGAATATATGCTTGAATTACATTCACACCCTGAAAGATGAACAAAGAAATCACTTTCATGTTTGAAGGCAACTTAATCTACTAAACTGTATTTTCCAATAAAACTGAAATTCACATTGAGAAAATAATCAATACTTCTCCTCTTTGCTGTTTTCTTTAATGGTTTTTATGATAATGTCCAGAAAGGAAGACAGCAGTCTAAGAACAATTTCTGCAAAGTCACTGGGAGACAACTGTATCACAACTCTACAATGCAGCAGCTCATTGCATGCAACCCAACATCACAATGCTTCAAATCCAGTGGCCCAGATCAGAGCCACAAGTATTTCTGTATCTTCTTTATTTTCACATTTTTCTGGGCTGGCATCTTTCAGGTTCTTGCTTTCATGATTTAACAAATGTTTTGGTTTTTACCATGTCATATGTTACTGGCATTAAGAATCATTATTTACCAGATTCTGCCACAGTAAGCCACAATCCATTGATGCATCTCAGATAAGCTGAAATGCAGCAAGAGGAGCTAATTCTGAATGAAATGCAGAGATGATACAAAGTTGAGGTGAATCAGAATATCTGACCAGATGACTTTGACTCCCTAGAGAACTGGAAATTAGGAGTGGGATTTAATAGCACAAAGTGCAAGATTTTCCATTTCAGCAGTGATTCAAAATGCTGTGCCCTCTCTAAGAGGAAGCCATAAATGAAAAGCAGGGGAGGAGAAAAAAAGAAGCGAAATCTAGGCTTGTTAGGAACCTATCAACAAGCAACGTGATGTACCCATGAAAAAATAAATACAATCTAAGGATCCAGAAAAAAAACACCTTTGCACTGGAGACAAAGCTGTGTTAATGCTAACAAGCAAGGCCCTCTGCAATCTCTTTGCCAATAGAGTTTACAGGTCTGGTCAACACAGAATAGTTCAGACTAGAATAGGACAAGAGCAAACTTCTTGGGATCCTTTGGGAAATGGCAGAGTCTATTTTTACAGTTCAGCATGTTCAGCATATAAAAAGGGGGAAAGTGTGATTTCAGCAGGCACATATATAGCAGAGGAGCTATAACCTTTAAGCTGAATAACAGAATTGTCACAAGACTGAGCAACAAAGGCTCAGAACTGGAAGGTGGATTCTAATCAGAGCAATAAAGGAATGACAGGAATAGTGTAACTTGGGGACTTTATGCTGCTGTCCTCTGCCAGAGAAAAGAGCTGGAACTGGTGACTCAACGTGTACCTCTGCCCCATGAAGTGATTATGTGATAAACAGCCATACAGCCAAACCTACTGGGTCAAGTACAGGGGAAATAAGCAGCCCAGGACCCCACAGGAACTGCCGATCGACACTCCACGTCTCTTCATCAGAGTAGAACCTGGGCAAGTGGAAAAGATATAGCAGTAACTGCTTTTTTATGAACTATATCATCATCAATCCCAATATTTCAAGGTACCGTTTTTCTAGAATCACAACTGAAAAGTGTCAGATCAAAACTGCCTTTTCTTTTTTTTTTTTTTAACCGGAGGCAATCTGAAGTGTGGAAGGTAAGGTCTAACCAGTTTAGTTAGTGTTCTCGACACATGTGTGAAAGTGTAGGGATGTTTGCATTCTTGACAAAGCCTATTCAAGACTTTCCAGGCAAGTAAAGCTATATTGTAATATGTATATGTATGATGGTGGAGAATAATTTGATTAGCTGACAATAACATCTCACAGCAACTCGTAAGAGTGACTGACAATAATATATGCATATATGCAGAAATTACAGATGGCTTCTGATTACTCTTCTGATTACTCTAAAATGGTATTTCATAAATTGAGAAGTTGTCTATATATATATATTCCTATGTGCATTTTTCACAGACTCCATCAGTGTTTAGACAGTCCCTAACAACACTAAATGCATCTAATTTTTTCATTCCTCATAAAACTTTCAGAAAGGCTGATGAGTAAACTTACTCATGCAAAACCGGCCGTACAACTGTGTCTCCTCGAGTATGAGCTTTGTAAAAGAGTGTATACAGGTAGGGCAGCAATGTGTAGCGAATGTTCAAGTAATACTTGGAGCTTTTCACCAAGACTGAATCAGATCCAAACACAGCCGGATCCTGAGGCTAAAACAAATATCAGATTATAATTATTATTTTTATCATGCATAAAACACTCTGCCAAACATGTGAAAAGTGGCTGCTGTTTCAGAGAGCTAGAAATTCAATGGTGCACATCTGCATGGCGTTTGCCTTCTCGGTGGTGTGACCTGAGGTCCTACTCCTTTGGGCTCTCCGTGTTTTGCACTGCACATCCCTCCTTTCTCATCTGCAAGGAGGGCACGTGAGTGTTAGCCTGGGTTTCATCCTGGCATGCAGTCAGGTGCATGATAAAAGGATCCCAGGTGTCAGTCTGATGGCTCACAGAGCAGTGAGTGCTTGCCCTTGGTGGCAGACACAACCAATGGAGATGAAACTCTTGTCAGATAAGTGTAGTCTCAACTACATGCATTTAACCCTTACGAAGCTGAACCTATCAGATCTAAGATTCCATAAAGAGACCTTCTACTGTTTACAAACTGGTCAGCTACATAATCGTTAGTGATAGTAACGATTCCTAGTGATACTATTAAAGGGAATGTGATAGTGTAACACAAAGCATTTTGTAAGAGAAAGCACAACTTACCATGAATCCTTCACTATTGTGATTCCTGGAAAATGGGTAAAAGGCTCCTACTTGCATCCATCTTCTACAAAGTTCTTCTGTGGTGTTGTCAAAGAAACCACAAATATCCGCTCCAACCTTTAAATAAAACCAGAATGTGTTGGATGTACAGTTTGCTACATGTCTTTTCTCCACGCAAAACTTCTATTTCCCAGAAATGCATTATTTCAGCGTTAATTGCTAGACTGAGTAATTGAGGCATTCAACACATTTCTACCTTTCTTCTTTCAGATTCAACTATGTTGTACAAAAAATTAAACTGAATACCAGTTAACAGTGCCCATGATTCTATTTCTTCCAAATCTTTACCTTTCTGTTTGGTGCTCATATGCATAACATTAGGATAAAAGCTCAAGAGTCATACAAATTTACATCATGGAAAGGAATTTGAGTATTTCCCTTACAAATTGATGTCTCTGTTTCATTTGAAATAAGGAAAACACCAAAGTGTTTCATACTGATCATCAGTATTTAAAAATTACTAGAAGTAACAGGTAGGTTGGGATATATAAGATAATAGGTTTGTTACCCACATTTATCTCACCATACACACACAGCCATAGTAATTAAAATAAGTGGCCTAAACCAAAAATCAATAATTGGGAAAAAAAAAAGTTAAAACCAGATTGCTAAAGGGTATTAATTCAAAGCTGAAAATGTAAGACGGTTATCTAGACAGCATTTGATCAGATAATCTGTTATCACACAGGTAGAGTTACTGTTTACCCATATGTTTTGAAAGTTTGCCAAAAACTAATATCATACATAAGGAATTCCAAAGAGGTTAAATTCCAGCATTCCAGGTATTGCCCATTTCAAATGATCCCATGTTGCTGCATTATCTCCCAGCCAGTGTCCTGTGTGCTTTCCCGATCCAACAAAAGTAGACCTCGAAATCATGAAGCTTCGTTTTCCAGGAAACACTGCCTCAATGGCTCTTAAAAGGAAATGAGACTGGAATTATGCAAAGGAAAAAAGACAACTCAGACATCAACAGTTCTATAAAAAGCAGATTTACAGTGACTGATTTACATTAATTATTAATCCCAGGGATGTGAACTCCTTTACAGTTAACCAGGTGTCTTTTAGTGAAGTTCAAGCCATTCATTTAAAATAATCTTTCTATACAGCTTTGACAATGAAAGTGTGGCTTTTACAACTTTAGTTAGTAGGCTTTGCCTTAGCTGCATTGGCTTAAATAGAATATAATATTTTCCAGGAACTGGGTTCCTTTAGAAGTGAAATCTCTTGCTGTTTTGGAAAATACAGGCCATGTACTGTTCTGAAACCTTTCTGTAAAAGTTTTAAGAAGCATTCCTTACTTCCGTGTTGATATGGCCATGGAATATCCATAAAGACTGTGAACATCATAATGGCTCCCCCATTTCTGCACTGCATCCATGCAAAGCGTATTGGAAAACAGGAGCTTATCAAGAATACCTTCAATAAAGGAATACAAATATCACTTTTAAAGCACATTTTGATTCTGACTACTTCCAGTCTTTTCTTTAATGCACATTCATTATATTCAAGCCCTTTTCTGTTACTAATGTTTGCACTAAGGCCAGTATTACTACTACAAAAACAAAATGCTCCTCTTGGCTGCTGGTTGGATTCATCGTTGCTCTGTGACCTTTTCTACTCTTGAGCTTTGCATCCATGCAAGGAATAACTGAGAACTATGCCTAAATTTCTGCATCATTTATCTGACAACACATTGGCAATGGTTACTTAAACCTATTACTTAATACAAACTACGAACGTCATTTTAGTTCTGCTGAAATCGTGAAACCTACTGATAATGGAAGATGATCATTACATTATTAGATATAATTAAGGCAATGACAATATTGAGTAATAATTTGAAAAGGAAGAAAAAGCCAGTTATATAAACCATGCCTTCAACGAAGGCCAAAGTATACTGATATTTGCTATCAGTAGTGGTGTTCAAACCCCACCCATAAGAACTATGCTAAAATAACTTTGCATCCTTGCAGCCAATTGCACAGTAATTCATAAACTTTTTGATATTTTGCATTCTGATTAAAGTAGGTGGACTTACTGGGAGTGAAAGGAGGATAGTTTAAGTCATTCTGCGCACAACCGGTACGGGAGCCTTGAACGAAGTTGGATATTTCATTCATATCCTGAAAAGACAGGATGCAGAATGTAATAAAGTTTCCTCAAGTATGTTTCCTTAATGAAGTCTTATGTTCTATTCTCTTATCCTTTAAGGAATAATTACTTAGAACTAGTACCATACAATTAGGCAAGAACAATATAACTCAGATACTGACCTGGTCCATTTGTGTGTTAGTAGAGGTCTCAGTGTTGGACAGATTTCTATATGCAGGTGAGCATCATGTCACAAGAGCTGCACCTTATCCCTCCACAGAAAGAAACTGCAAGAGGTGCTCATACATTGTCCCTACCTAAGACCAGCTCCACACATCTCTCAAGCAAATGCCGTTAATATGGGAGCATGTGTTTGGAGAGAAATGCAGAATGAGCAAATGTGCATTGTGATTTTCTGTCAAAATGCACAAGGTGACTAGATATTCTTAAATGTCCCTTTTATAATACTTTCCAAGCCGTTATACTTTCAAACTTTGCTGTCTTCTTCCGTGAATATTTCATTTGGCAATACTGTAAGCGCATTTCTATGTGCGTCCCTGAACGTGCTGCAGGAAAAGCATACATGGAAGAAGAGAGCAAATTCATCATGGAGGCACTGTAGCCTAGGGATCAATTTGCTTCGTTCAAATTATTTTCTCTCTGTAAGAGAGCTGTGCAGTCTTGCACTTTATAGCTTGACTTGATGGAACCACAGAGTCAGCAAAAATAAGGGAGAAAAACTCATTCTATCACATAGCAGCTGAAGGACTGTATTTTGCCACAGAGGTTAATTTAAAATTGTTACAGCTTTTAAAAATGCATGGCAAAATATTCAGTGGATTCTTGGGTTTTTTTTCAATATATATATTTATTTTTAAGTAAAAGGAAGAAGTAAAACCACAAAAAGAATAAAGGGATGAAGGACACATTCACTAAGCAGATATGCAGGTTACTGAATATTGCCATTCTGAGTGCAGGAGTGTGCTAGCATTTGCCTTTACCAATGGTTCATCAATTGAAGCATTTCTAAATGTCACTGGACATCCCAAAAGCATATCATACACAAACCTCATCATTTCAATGCTATTATTAATGAGTCAAATTAAAATTTAAAATTCAAATTTAAATTTAAAATTCAACACTAGAAGACATTCACATGCTGCACTGATTTTCAAATTCAATATGAATTGAATTTGATAAACATCTATCCTTGCCTATTTTTAAAAATAAAAATGAAAATTCTGAATGACTTACAATCCAGATCCCATCATACGGCACTGTCTTGTAAAACAGACTGCATTCTTCCACCCACCAGCTAGTGCACTCTGGGTTGGTGAAGTCTGGGAACACAGTTTCCCCTGGCCACACCTGCAATATTAAAAAGGAAAAAATTAATTACACTTTTAATGATGTTAAAAAGAATTCACCAGCAAACTGTTGACTCACGTTCAGCTGTTAGTTAGCCTTGGGGAGCAGTGCTACGATAGGGCTCTGGTGAAGACTTTTGAAGGACAGATAGAAGTTTGTCCACCGTGCAGAAAGAGGGCAGAAAGAGTATGAGTTTCCTAACTTCAGAGTTTTCAATTACTTTTAAGTCATACAAGGAACAATACAAAACAGAAGACTTTCTCAATAGAAGTGAAAATTATAAATTGAAAAGGTAATGTGGAAGCCGGCTCTTCAGTCACTACTGAAAATAACTAGGAGCTGGCTGATTAGTTGTCCCTCGAGCCTTTGAGCTACCTTAGTTTTCCTTTTTGTTTGATGTAAAAAAAACCGAAAAAAAAAAAATCAAGAAAGTTTGAGAAGTATCATATCCTAAATGAGACCTTATAAACTTAGTTCTCACTAGCAGGTAATTTTACTGAAAGAAACCATGTAGAAACTGAGAGTTTAAAAGGAGTCCTCTGACGTAAATTAAACCATAACAGTGACAACAGACAACAAATTAATAAATGCACAATTACCTCCCCTATTAATGGTGTTACTCCATCTGATGTATTAACCCAGACTTTTTTGCTCTCTCCCCTGACGTAGCTTCCATATTGATTACCGTCAACTAGACTTTGTGTGCTAATAGCAGGATCCTAAAAAAGAAAGAAAAAAGAGAAGAGAAGAGAAGAGAAGAGAAGAGAAGAGAAGAGAAGAGAAGAGAAGAGAAGAGAAGAGAAGAGAAGAGAAGAGAAGAGAAGAGAAGAGAAGAGAAGAGAAGAGAAGAGAAGAGAAGAGAAGGCAACCAAGATACACTCGATTAATTATTGTAGACTACTAAAATGTTAGGCAACAAAAGTAATAGTTACATAGAATAAGTAAAGAATAATAATAAATAGTTATAATGACAGTATTTACAAGGGAAAAATAAATAGTTAAATGCTTACCAATATGATAATATATTTTTGCCCATAGTCATGCATATAAGCTGCAAAAGTAGGGAGATCTTGAAACTTCACTTTGTCATAAGTAAAATCTTTCTTTTCCTCCATGTAGTCAATATCAGTGATCTGAGCATCCTGAAAAAGAAGGGAGTTCAACTTTACCATAAGAAGTGATATGTAAAGATTTTGTCTATTAGTCCAACAGAATTTCTTCTGACAATTCCCGTGTGTCCCGTAGTGAATTTACTGTTGGGATTTTACTGCAGCCTGGCAGGAAGTGTGCTGTCAGCACCACTTACAAACAATGTGCATCTCATCTCAAACTTACAGCCCTAATTAATGGTACTGACACATCTTTTGTGCCTAAGACCACCTGCATTTAACCTTAACAGAATTTAAATGAATGTGTATATTGGCATCCTTTCTAATAGCCCCTGGACATGTGGCTATTCCATTCTTCAAGTTGCCTGACTTCAAGAGCTATCTCCTTAAATTCAAACATTTCTTCCTCAACTTTTATCTCAACACTAAGGTATTTTTATTCTATTTAGGCCATCAGGCTAATGTAACCCGAAATCTAATTCTAGAAGGTAATTGTACTTTACCTTTGGCTATCAATTAAGAATAATATATGATTCCGTAATTGTCCACAGGACAATTAAAAAAAAAAAAACAATCATGGATTAGGTAACATGAGAAGATAAGCAGATATAGTTGGAAAGTATGACTGAAAAAGTATTACAATAAAGTGCTCAAATATAATTTACTGTAATTAAGCCCCACCACGTCCCACATTCTGATAATGAGTCTACCATTAAAATGAATAAAAACCTTTGACATCAGAAGTCTATATATTAGAAATTTACCAATTTAAACTCATGTGAAATGAACCCATTGTGGAACACCATGGTCAGATCTCAGGGTCATTTCTCCTGGAGACCTCTGCCTTTACAGGATTGCTGCCCTCTTCAAACCCCATACTTACATAAGGGAGTCCAATCGCCCTGTTCCTCTCCACAACTCTCTTCACCTCATCCAGAGACCCATAATTCCAGCGGCTGAGTTGGAAGCCCAGGCTCCAGTAGGAAGGCAACAGCGGTAGTCCCACAAGCTGCAAGTTGAGAGCAGAAATCCCATGTACTGTCAGTGGACACTGCGTGTGTCACCTCAGTGTCCCTTTCCCTAGATCCATACTCCTCAAATCTATTTTAAAAATACACACTAAACTTGAATGTGTGAAATGAGTAGCCCACTCCCAAGTGTAGTATTTTTCTATGATTTTTTTTTTTTTAATTTTAAGAAATACAAATATTTTGGGACTATACTCATTCTTTAAGATGTCACTGAAACATAAGTGGATCTCAAGAAATACAAAAGACAACAGTGATATCTTATAACCATAAAATCATGGCATCCCTGTAAGCACGTAATCTACCCTGTAACGGTGCCATATGAACAGGAATTTGTCCTTTAACAAGAGTGAGCCCCAGCAAGGAAGTGTAAGTTATTCCCTATAGACCATCTCTAGCTCCAATAACCACTGTGTAAATCAGTCAGGCCACACAGACTGATGAATTTAGCAGCCACAAACTCATGCCTTGAGCTGCTGCACGGTCTCTGCTCCAGCATCTCCAGCAAAAGTAGTGTTTAAGTTTCATATAACAGGCCAGCTAAAAACATCTACACCCCCGCTTACCCCCAGCCAGCTGTCACTAACGACAGCAGTCACATTAGGGACCTACTAACAGCTATTCTTAGTTAAACGTATACTGAGTCATATTTTGAGTTAAAAGTTAACATAGTGAAGACGTACTGTCATATGAAGCAGCAAAAAACCCCCCACCAACCTCCACCAAAAAAATCCCAAGCACTTAAAAAAAAAATCTGTTCAATGTGTAGTCTGTGTAGCTAAAGATACCTTCAGGTACTCCTGGACTACTTGCTCCGGAGTGTTCCCCAGTAAGATATAGAAATCAAGGATCCCACCAATGGTTCTGTAGGTCACTGCTGGAGCAGGCTGCACCGCAAACTCTGCCAAACAAGAGTGCACAAAACCAATTTTAAATACCAGCTAATTCTAAAATGACTTTGTAATTTTCTAATTGATCATTAGGAAATTTACTCAAGAAAGAAAACACAAAACAAAAAATACTTAAGAAACCCCAAACCATTGAAATTGCAATGAAGGGGAAATGTATTCAGATTACTTTTTTAAATATTCGTATTTCCATTCCTTCCCATCCCAGAGAAAAGAATCAGACGAAATTCAGTTCCTTAACCTTTTATCTTTAAAATTTTGGTACAACTTCCCAGCCTCAAGAGATGTGAAGAGCTCTCTAAAGCACACATATACGCATCCTTATCTAAAGAGACTAAAGGGCATCTACTTTCAAGTACTGCTCACTACAAATTGAGGCTCTGATTTCAGTGAGCGCACATCTGCAGAGAGCAGCACAGGCTTCAGACAGGTTTCTGACCCTCAGGTTTCCAGCAGAATCTTAACTGTGTGCTTATGTTGCGTACACTAAACACTACAGTTTTGATCCCAGTCCTACAGACAGTTTAAAGAGATATTTAACTTCAATGCTGAGAGCTACAGAGGAAGATTTCTTACCCATGGCATTGCTATTCATTAGGAAAACACCAAAGGAGGCTCCAGTGCTGTCTTCCAAACACATGAAGAAAGTCTGAACTCCATATAAGTTGTGCATTTCCTTAAAGGATAGAAAAAAAAAGTAAGCTCATTAAAATCTAATAACAGTATCTGTTCTGGGATATTTCAAAATACATCCCAGGTAGAACTTGAAACTTCTCAAAATATAGCAAACAACAAAAATAAATTGATGCTTTCCTACAGTTCTGGCTTCTATTTTCTCGCATTCTTCTTCCTTATGAGAACATTGTCAGTTAAAACAAAAGTTTACTCAAATATATAGATAACATAAGCAAGCAGATATGATGGATCTTCAGGCAAGTCTGCATATATTACAGTACTATATCTGGGTAATATATATGCACATCAAGAAAAAACAGAACTTGAAAGGTGTTTTCATCACCTTTCACCATACATCAGATATTACACCTAATCTATATTTCTATTGATCCTGCAAGTAATCATTTTTATGTCTAATCTATGAAAATGAGGAGCGCTTTACTTATTTTTTATTTCCTTCCTAATGTTTTTTTTTTTTTCCATTATTATTAGCAAAAAAAAAAAAAGCCTTAGAAATTATAACCGTTGTTTTCATTGTTGTGCTTCTTCCCCTGCAAAAGACAACTCGGAACAAATTAAAAAGAAACAGAATTTGAGCAATTTAAAATCAGCCTAACTTGATTCTGTTCACTGTTAGTTTAATTAATTACAGACAGGGGTCTCACTTTCTAGTTTCTGTTAGCACAGCTCCTATTTCAGTAAAACACTAAAGTTCCCTCTCAAAGTAAACCAAATGGATTGTTGCTTTATGAAACCAAAGAAATAGGGACAAATAGTCTTTCAATTATTGAAAAATGAGTGCCACCAAAATCATTTCACAAAGAGCCGATCATACAAACTATGGAAAGAGATAACTGCTGACTGATGTATTTTATCTTGTAAAGAGACAGCTGCTAAAGAACTCTTCCATCGTTTCCCAAGACAGAAGGATGTCAGCTGAAGAAGCATGTGTCATTTGTACTGAATGCTGCACACAGCAATGCATTATCATATACTGTTATTTATTTTGTTTATCAGTAGAAAGCGAAGACTCTCATGCATTAACGTTTATCAACTGGTTTTCAACTGTACATCAACACAAAAATAAAAATATTTTAAAAAAGCTATTCCTCAGGGAACTTTCATCAGTACTACCTAGCTTTTAGTAATAACACACAGTGCCTGAAAAGTCTTTGGGGAAAAACTCAATGGATATTGTTAATGCGTCTACATTGTAACAGGCTTGGATTCCAGAAATCATTTGCAAAGAATAAAACCAGTCCTTACTGCGGAGGGGCCAATATCCCTGCTGAACATGGGCCAGGTTTTCCAGTTCACATCATGCCGGTACTGCTTGTGCACGTTCTCTCCTATACCGTAAATGTTGCTGCTGGGTAGTTTGATCGATAGCTGTAAAAACTGGTCAGCATACTGCAGTGGTCCTATGGTAGTATCAAACCTGGGGAAGAAGTTTAAAAAAAAAAATTATTTCAGCAAGAATTGCTGGAATAGTTGCTTCTCCTCTTTTTCGTTAGAGCTGGACAGCAGGTTCTCCACCCAGGGCCCCAAAGGAGAGGGGGGCAGGATGGTGTGGGGCTGGAGCAGAGTGACCCTTGCACAGACAATGAGATGAGCGGTGCCTATGGATCCTATAGAAACCTCTCATACAAGTGGCCCATCTGTTTTCGGGGGCACATTTGCACTCTCCTGTTCCACCAAAGCTTCCCACACTGCATCTGTTGTGCTGAATCCTGAATCCACCCTCTGTGGCCACTCACAGTAATGGGGCAGATGGAAAATTTTCATGGGTGGACAGAAACACAAAAATAATCCACTCCATCAGATTGCAGCTTTTGTTTGCTGGCAAAAATGAACACAGCCTGCTCTTGCACCAAGGAGCGGCTCGCTGCAAGGCAATGGACTCATTGGTTTGCTCTCCTTCTTTTATCTCTGCTGAGCTGTCATAACCATAACGATGAACTAGACTCTAGGCTCCCTTGACCAGAAATGCCTTAAGTTGTGACCCCAGCTGCAGCTCCCAGTGGCGCCAAAAAGGTTTTATTGGGCATCTTAAGCATCCTCCCTGCTGATGGATGGAGT
Source organism: Tetrax tetrax (assembly GCA_009806455.1). Classification (NCBI taxonomy): domain Eukaryota; kingdom Metazoa; phylum Chordata; class Aves; order Otidiformes; family Otididae; genus Tetrax; species Tetrax tetrax. The sequence goes on from WHYT01016719.1 coordinate 264,760, forward strand.
GGACCACCAAATGTGGTCATTTTCTATGGCGTGACAAGAATGCTGGGATTTTGGTCGTGTTTAGCTTAGCCATATAATTAAATATCTCCGTAAGAAGCCAAGAGCGCAGGAAGGGTTGAACTGCTTTGCATTTCTTAAGCAACACCGAATATCATCCTGGGTAAGGATCTGCCACGACTCATGGAATCGATGAAAACATTAAATTTCATTCCTTTTGTACTTATTTGCATTCTTTCTCCTCTTTCATGCTAAGATTTTGAACATTTCAAATTGTAAAATGTATCAGAATTAACCCCTAACCAGCAGTAGCTTGAGTTTCCATCAGTCATTACTTCTTAAATGAAACCATCACAAATAGAATGTAATTAGGTGTCCAACCAGATTTAAAGCTCATCCACAGATTTGAAGGTCATTTTCAGCTTCATTAAAACAAGAGCTTACAGGGATCTGCAAAAATGCAGTCTTTCCCCAAAAGCAGAGAAAATGACTGACCTCAAGGTGGCAAACTACCTCAGTATGTATTAACACTAGAAACTATTTCAAAGGAATATGCTTTTACCTGCTCGCTTTATGTAGTATTAATTAGAAACTCTTTTTACAATTGTATTTCTGTGTGATATTTGTGACACTTAACAAACATGATATTCAAACAGAGGAGAGCAATGTAACTTTCTCTTGACTTTATGCAAACGCATCCACTTTAATTTTAAGGGACTTTATCACTTCAGACTTATTAGTACATTACAACTACATTTATCACTACGAGTATGTCATTATCACTCAAAACTTTTCTGCATAAAGAGGCCCTTAAATACTCTTAAATACACAATGCATTAGCAATTACAAACACTGCACAAACAAGAGACAAAAAACGGGAGTTTGGGTTTGCTACAATTTTTATCTGCTCGTTCAATTTTTCTTTTGTTGAAAGTTAAAAACACTAACACTTGAAAGAAGCTTCATAGGTCAAATCCTCATCTCATGTATTTCTGTCCATTTTTAATGATTCCAGGAACTATCCTGCCCATCTGATCACAAACTGTATGGAAATTACCTTTTTTTTGGGGGGGGAGGAGAAGTTTGTATTTCCAGTGAAACTATGGTAATCTTTGGAGGTGTCTTGTAAATGATGATGGGAAGAGGTCAATCAGAACTCCAGCTCTTTTGGGGCCTCAAGTGTAACAAATGATGATGGAAGTTGGTAGGCTTTCCAACTATCTAATTAGGATTAAAGTTATAATCTAACTAAGTAATTAGGTTTTTTGTAATGAACTGCAATAACACACTGGTCAGAGGCTTCCCTTTTGTTTGATTGTTTGAGTTGGGGGAAAGCACTCGTGTTATGTAAACAAATTTATCACAGATTTCTCTCTGAGGTGCTGCCCTTATCCCACACAAACCACACCTTGAGATACTAAAACTCAGAGTCAAGCATCACTGTGATTCTTTTCTGTAGAGACAGCAAATGCAAACACCTTTGCCAAGTTAAACAAAAGCCAAAGGAAAATAGAGGTGATCTCCCACAGTTCTGTTTCAACATGGTTCTGTTGGACTACATTCCTTATTCCACCCTCCATACACCTGTTTAATCAGTCACGCACTACTGAGTACCAGGTCCATCTTTTCTGCTCTCTGTAATTGCAAATCAATCATTACAGAGGACTCTAAGCAAGAAAACAATACTAATAAGAGTACAAAAGTAATTGCTAATTAATTACACTTGAAGCGCTGGTAATCCAGCTGGCCTAGCACTCTGACAGGTAATCATTCTTGGACTGATTTAAGCATGTTCATCCCGACACTTCCCCCTTCTAGTGGGTCTTAAAGCCAGGCCGTTAGGTTTGCAGGTTTTATTTATTTATTTATTTATTTATTTATAGAGCCTAAATGGGATGAAAGCATTCAATATACAAGCTTGTCAAATATTTTACTTACAGTATTACATGCCCAGATTATCAGTGGCTTGCACCAACTGTTATTGGGTGTCATAGGTCTAAAGGGCAACCTGGTTTTGGTGATTCAGGGCTTCAGCATGATTGCGAGACGTAAGATAAAAGATGGAAGGGTGTTCCTATGTGATTTGAAGAACTGGCAAGAACTTCAGATAGTGTGAATTCCCCAAGCTGATGGAACAAAGTAGCTGTAAAATTTCCCTAGTATTGCAGGGAAGAGAACAAAGACTCAGACCAAAAACTCTTTTAGACAGAGCTCTCCATACCACAGAATTTCTTTCCAAAGGCCTCACAGAAGTCCTCACAGAACATCCAACAGTCAAAAGAAGAGAAGTAGTAGACTACATGTCCAAGAGGGCACCTCATGTCATCTTGGTCATACACTGCTTGTGTGGCAACATGGGCTTTCAGAGAAAACCAATAACATCTGTGTTATTCGGAAAAAGCACCAAATTACTTACAGCACTCTACCGTTGCTCACTCTGGTCACCACGATGCCAAAGGGGTTCTGCTTCACTTCCACTCTGTAGTTTAAATTGGAGGCTGCAGATCCAGTGAAAGATTGCACATGCTCGTGAGGGACTTCAAATCTTTGGTTTTTAGGATCAGTGATCTGCACATATTTAAACAACAGAAGTGTTGGGCCTTTAAAAACTACTCTAATTCAAACATTTTCCAGCGTTAACACGTAGTTGTGACTTAGGCTTTTCCCACCCCTATTCCAGTCTCCTCTTCTGCCTTCATTGTTATTCATTTCCAACTTTCCTCATACATTTCCAGCCATTTCCCTCATAATACTTGACCCTACATTTCCCTGACTCAGCAGGAACCCACCACAAGAGGAAGGTCTCCCACAGAAGAAACCCTGCTCAGCCCCAGAATCCATCGATACCCTACATTCACAGCACAGATTGTTGAGTTTTCCCTAGAAGACAGAAATCATTGGAAGAGATGATGTCTGTCAAAATGATTGAGAGATGTTACCAGGCCATAAATAAAAAGTAAGTAAACACATTCATCCCCAAAATATTCCTATAATAAGGAAAAAAGGTAGATAATATAAAAGCTGAGCTTTTCAAAGGTATCCATATTTTTTAATGCAGAAATCCTCTCGTTAACCTGATGCATTGCAACAGCAGAGAGGACAAAGAAAGGAGGAGCAGAGAGGAGAAAGAAAGGAGGAACTGAGCACTTCAGTAGGAGTCAAGAGAGTTCACAGAGGGATTAATCCAGCAACAGCCACCCTAAAATCTTGCACAGAACATGAATCTTAAAGCAGCATAGAAAAATACTAACCTTGAACCGGAAGCGATTTGATGTCTGATACTCTCCCGTGAGGAGGACGGTGTTGATATCATTTCCGAAGAGGGAAGGTGATGGCAGCCTTCTTAATGTAGTCTCGAATCCTTGGGAAAAGACACATGTTGCAATGTTGTTGTGTTGAATCAAACATCGACACATGCACAAATTCGGGAGTTCAGCCTGCAGCTTACCTGCCTGAGTTGATCTTGTTGCCCCATCCACTTTGTACCCATGATTTGAAGAGAAAAAACACCAGGGCACATTGACATCACTCTGGGGACTCCAGCAGCAGCCACGCAGAGTGCAGGTGCTCTGAATCATGGACATGAGGGGCACAAATTAAACAGTTAAAATGCACATGGAGTGTATTTTACCCCAAACACCACGAACCATAATAATATCTGCAATCAGATCAACTCCTCCCCTGAAAATCTATCTGGTGACTTCAATGCACAGAATACAGTAAACAGAAATTATTTTCTTCTGAATTCAGAGTAGAGACTTGCTAATTAGACATTCATTCTTTCTTAAAACCACAGGATCCACAGGCAAAATGAACATCTAAAAAGAATTATTGAAACACTTGAGCTGTGTCAGATACAGTATAGTCTCACCAAAAGTCACACACCAGAGTGGCTAAAAGTTATAATTGACTTACACCTGGTAAACATCTTGTTAAACATCTACATATGCATAATTCACCATAATGAATAATATCTACATTTGAGTGTGATTTTCCAATATCAGAAATGTTCAGATTGCTTCTGCAAAATCTCAAATTGAGATAAATCACTTTTCTTTTTTTTTTTTTCCAAAACACCCAAGCAAATAAACCTAATGTTTAAAGCAATATCTCAGTGTAGTGGCACCAACCTTTACACTCCCTTTCAGCAATCCAATCAGCTACAGTACCTTTGCTTTGCTGTTAGGAATTAACTTACTCATGCGCTGTTTGCGTGAGTTTTGTGTTTGAAGATAAGATTTGGGTAATAGTTTCCACACTTTTTCTCACATTAAAGACCCAACTCATTACTCAGGGCAAAGGGCAGCAGTAACTCTAGGAGCTTCACTGAGGGTTAAGGGCAGTGTCCACAAGTGATCTCAGGAACCCAAATCCAACATGCAGGTTTTTAAGATCTTTCCCTCCTCCTCCCCACTACAAGAAGCTGTTTCTGACTTCATCTGATTGTGCTTAAATATTTTTTGGTGTTTGTGTCATGCTTATTTAAAATATTCTCCAGCTTGAAAGAGGTGGAGATGGTAAAAAATCTCTATTGCTGCTGCCCTTGGTGTCATTCGGTTTTGGGTTAGAGAGACCAGCCTGGTTGGTGCAGGTCAAATGCTCTTCTCAGCCTCTGAACAGAGCAAAAATAAGCCAGCTCCAGACCAGAAATCATGCAAGTGCTGAAACAAAGCAGCAAGGGAGCTCACAGAGCCGTTGGCTTGGGAAGTCTTAGTGCTTTTCCTGGGTAGCAATTGCATGGAGCACAGAAATTTCTGCAAAATCACCCAAGATAAAACCCAGATTCACCAGATAGATAAATGTTTGTCTCCCTGTCACGGACTCATCACATCAGAAAACATGTATGCTGTCATTTCGTTAAGTTTCAAGCAAAAAACACAGCTGGAGGAGAGATATGATGACTCCGTTTCCCCCACATCAATCCACAAATCAATGCACTTTCTAAGGCTGTGAAAAACTGATGCTCACTTTCCACCTTCCCAACTTCCATCACAAGAGCTCCCTATTTTCAGAGTAAATGAGAAGAAGTACCAATCCCCTCCACAACTGCCGAGATCACAGCTTTGCTCCCTTGCTTAATTTACTTCATTTCCTTCATACAAATGGGCGTATCCTAAATTCATAAGAACAGACTTGCTGCCTCCATCCTCTTATCCCTTCCTAGACATCCCTTCCTATCCCATGCAACACAGAATAGCTCGAACAGCAGATTTTCCTAAAGCCTGGTAGTTCAAGCATCTGCCTTCCCAACTTCACGAGCGTGCTCTTCTTTTTCCCCAGCTACTCCTATTGAATACTTGTTGACCATTTTCAGCAGTTCCTTTGCAGTCCAGTGGTACTCTTCCAGCTAGATCTTACTCCAGTGGATTTGTAAGCTATGGCTTTGTATTTTCACAGCGCATTGAGCTTGCTACATAAGGTATTAAATACAGAAGTGCAAGATAGGTTACGCCTGACACAGAGAAAGGAGCAGAGTTCATCCAAAGACACAGGAGAGGCTGTTACAAAAGCTATCACTTAGTGTAAATAAAGATATGAGCTGATCACAGCCTCTCAGGTATAAAACCAACATAGATACCAATACCTGATAAAGCCAAAGATAAAGACAAAGTTTAATTGGAAATAATCCTGGATACAAGGAAACAGTTTACGGTGGAGTACAGTTATGAGATGGCTTCTGAACATTGAACTGAGCGCTAAGGATTAAAAGAATAGCTTGACTATGGGCTGAACTAAAATGTTTCCCTTTTGTGCACCCAAACAAACCTCTGCCAGCAGGATATTTTGGGGAAAAAAAAAAACCAAACAAAAAAAAACAACACACAAACCAAACCAAAACCAGCAATACACCCACGCTTTCAGATGTATCAGTCCAATAATGGACGACAGTAGCTCTGCTCATGGTAGTTCACTTTT
>WHYT01016719.1:278589-326000 GCA_009806455.1 Tetrax tetrax
CATTCGGTTTTGGGTTAGAGAGACCAGCCTGGTTGGTGCAGGTCAAATGCTCTTCTCAGCCTCTGAACAGAGCAAAAATAAGCCAGCTCCAGACCAGAAATCATGCAAGTGCTGAAACAAAGCAGCGAGGGAGCTCACAGAGCCGTTGGCTTGGGAAGTCTTAGTGCTTTTCCTGGGTAGCAATTGCATGGAGCACAGATATTTCTGCAAAATCACCCAAGATAAAACCCAGATTCACCAGATAGATAAATGTTTGTCTCACTGTCACGGACTCATTACATCAGAAAACATGTATGCTGTCATTTCGTTAGGTTTCAAGCAAAAAACACAGCTGGAGGAGAGATATGATGACTCCGTTTCCCCCACATCAATCCACAAATCAATGTACTTTCTAAGGCTGTGAAAAACTGATGCTCACTTTCCACCTTCCCAACTTCCATCACAAGAGCTCCCTATTTCCCATTTTATAAACTATTTCAGAGTAAATGAGAAGAAGCACCAATCCCCTCCACAACTGCCGAGATCACAGCTTTGCTCCCTTGCTTAATTTACTTCATTTCCTTTATACAAATGAGCGTATCCTAAATTCATAAGAACAGAGTTGCTGCCTCCGTCCTCTTATCCCTTCCTAGACATCCCTTCCTATCCCATGCAACACAGAATAGCTTGAACAGCAGATTTTCCTAAAGCCTGGTAGTTCAAGCATCTGCCTTCCCAACTTCACGAGCGTGCTCTTCTTTTTCCCCAGCTACTCCTGTTGAATACTTGTTGACCATTTTCAGCAGTTCCTTTGCAGTCCAGTGGTACTCTTCCAGCTAGATCTTACTCCAGTGGATTTGTAAGCTATGGCTTTGTATTTTCACAGCACATTGAGCTTGCTACATAAGGTATTAAATACAGAAGTGCAAGATAGGTTACGCCTGACACAGAGAAAGGAGCAGAGTTCATCCAAAGACACAGGAGAGGCTGTTACAAAAGCTATCACTTAGTGTAAATAAAGATATAAGCTGATCACAGCCTCTCAGGTATAAAACCAACATAGATACCAATACCTGATAAAGCCAAAGATAAAGACAAAGTTTAATTGGAAATAATCCTGGATACAAGGAAACAGTTTACGGTGGAGTACAGTATGAGATGGCTTCTGAACATTGAACTGAGCGCTAAGGATTAAAAGAATAACTTGACTATGGGCTGAACTAAAACGTTTCCCTTTTGTGCACCCAAACAAACCCCTGGCAGCAGGATATTTTGGGAAAAAAAAAGAACCAAACAAAAAAAAACAACACACAAACCAAACCAAAACCAGCAATACACCCAAGCTTTCAGATGTATCAGTCCAATAATGGACGACAGTAGCTCTGCTCATGGTAGTTCACTTTTTAGTAGTGCATTCTTCTTTTCTAACCAGACTTCATGGCAGTTTTTCCACAGCAGTGAACAGTTAATAAATATCTACTTTCTTTCAGCATATCTGTCTTCGTCAACCCTGTGATCAGTTAATAAAGATCTATTGGCTTTCCATACTTTTATCTTCTGCAATCCTACTCATTTTCTGGCTTTGTCTAGGACATCTTCAGTGAATAAAGAAAACACGACAGACACTAACCTCCTATATGAGCTTAGGAAAATCATAATTTTCCCAGCTGCTCTTCATTCTGAAAACCACTACTGGAAACCGCTGCAGAAGAGTTACGTTATTTAACCTCTAATTCCAGAGCTGCTACCCCAATGTTCAAATCTGCGTCTGGCTCTGATTTTCTGCCGATATCTATAATATGATTATTTTTAATTTTTTCTTATCAGTGATGGTAAAAAGCAAGGGCAGATTTGCAAGAAGGCTTACAGTTGCAAGCAGAGCCAAACTATTTCCCTCACTGTATGATGAGTGCAGCATTTAATGTGGGATGACTGGTTCAAAGGTAGTAATTAAAGATTAAAGGGATCTGCATGACTGCTCCTACCATGGTGCACTTGCTCCTGCAGGGTGAAGGAACCGAAAGAGTAGAGGGACAGGCTGGGATTTGAGCCTTTAACTAGCCTGTTTGCCCTCAGGACTTTGTCGAGCTATCTATTGTAACAAAACCTGTGACATGGCAGAAGCTTTAACAACTGTCAGTTCTGGAATTTGGCTGGAAATTTCCTCAGAAATTGAGACAGCTCGTTAATCACTATTTATACCTCTGTGAATGACATAAACATCACACATCGTAACATATTCACTATTATTTCTTGTAAGCTACCCCCCCAAACCCAAGAAAGACACCAGGCATCAATCAGCCACCATCAGAAAATTAGAACATCTGTCATAAAGATGAAAAATAATAATGATAATTAAAAAAATCACAATAGTCTTTCAAGATCAACCACTACAAACATGTTCTTAATGTGAGAACACTGAAAAATTAACACGATACTTTTCACTGGGAATCTTAACTCCTAGATTCTTAAGTCAAAAGCTCATTTCTAAACTCTCTGCTCTCCTATTCAAGAGACACCACAGCCAAGACACTGAGGTTCAAATTGGTTCTGAAAGGAAACTGTGGCCATGTCTCTTATATTATAAAGGTCTAGTGCATCTTTACCTGCTATTTCGGAACTATTGTAAGTGCTCGTACTTGAGCATCAGACAAAAAGAAACTGCTCAGGCAAAGCTGTTAAAAGTAAAGAGTGACTTTTGCTATCTGCTTGATGTCTGACTAATTTTGTTTCCACCTGTCCCAAAACCCAACTGCTGGAGAGTACTTCAGCAGTGGTTTTCAACCTTTGATAGCAAATAGTTACAGCAGCTAGAAAAATCAGACCTTCTCTTCATGGGCTGCAATGGGTTATACAGGAGTTACGCTTCCCTGCAACGTGTTCAGACAATCACAGCTTTAAAAAAGTTAAAAAACCTAACTGATATAGCAGAGAAAACTTTTTTTTTTTTTTTTTGTAATTAAGCATTAGGCTTTATGGGATAAAGCATATTTTATGATTTTTTTCTAGAATGTTTTCAGACCTTTGTTGCTATTTGATCCGGGATGCAGTCAATTCTCTCTGCTGTCAATATGTTCGGACATTGCGCCACAAAATCTGCTAGGGAAATAAATTAATGGGTTATTACCAGGATCTCCAAAACCTATACTCTAACCATTAATTCAGATTCAAATAAGTGTAAACTATTGCTAGTGTGACTTATCTTACCTTTGAAAAATTTCTGATAAAGGGATTTTTTAAAAAGTTTTTGAACATATGACTGACATTGATAATTTTATTTCTTAAGGTGTACATTAATCCAGTTTTCAGTAAGTCCTGTAGCTCAATACACATTGCTTCTTGTGGAAATAGATGCTAAATTAAAATTGGTACGACTTTTCCTTTTCTTAAACGTTACTGTGCTGCTGCTCTCTTTGGTGCTCCTTCCTCTGAAATATTGTTCTTCCACAGGAGCTTGAATCAGAACATCAGCTAAAAGCACCTTGAAGCTCCATTAAATTGCTCCATTAGTTCTCAGGTTTGTTGAACTGAATTTAAGGTGACCTCTTGGCAAACTTAGCTGACAAAAGGGTACACGGCTGCTGATTTCTTTTTTATTTTACATATTTTGGAAAGCTAGATATGTTTAGAATGAAAATGGCATGGAAATGTTGTCTCAGGCTGAGCTGTGCACAAATACACAGACTCTCCTATTTGCGTTATCTGTAATATATGCACTTGTACTTTTTGCCTGGGGAGACTCGTACTCATCTTGTTACTGAAACAGGCAGAAATTATGCAGATATTTGTCTGTATGGACAGCTTTACTAAAATACCAAAGCTTTTTTGCTTCACTCTCCATGTGTAAATGGGATTACTCACACTAAATGGAACTGTATGTAAAGCAAGGTGCTCTATACCACATCCCTGTGAGATAAGTGGTTTCTAAAGGATCAATGCATTAGCAGGAATTTAATGTTTTAGGTTTTAACGTTAATAATGATAATAACACCAGGTTTTAATGTTAGAATGTATATTCCACATAATTTGGCTGCTCCCATACAGTCTCCCTGATCTCTTTTCTTTTTTTCAGTGCTTTTTTATATTGAAAAATCTTGAAATCTTACCAGTTCTATGTTTATTAAAAAAGTCCAGTCTTGGGAGCAAGTAATCAAAGTTTTTTCCACGACAATAAATTCTGAGTCACGCTATATATTATGTTCATGGCAGGTAACTTTACTCATGTTATCTGTAGGAAGGACTGACCATGAGTAACCTTTGAGTCATGATAAGATCATAACAGTATCACTGAAAGTCAGTACTTTACAGAGGCTTTTTTTTTTGTTTCCATCACATGAATGTCCACATTCTTTAGAAGTCTGAATCCAACAGTGACAGAAATTATGCCAACGGTTAGTTTCTGAAGCTCTGTGGCATTTACAACAGTCTCAGCAAGCAGAGATGAGCAGTTCCCACCCAGGGCTTTTGCTCTGGTCCTACAGCAGCAATGGGAAGTACTTACTTGTAGTTTTGACTCCAGATTGTCCTGATGCTAAAAGCCCAATGAGGACACAGGCTATGATCACCACCAGGCAGAAGAGGACAATCAGGGTGACTTCCAGTCCACTGAACTTCCTCTTGCCCATCTAGACCCACAGAAACACCATTAGTATAAGGAAAACAGGTAACAGCTTTGAAATCTCAATCACTTACATTACTGATTTAATAAATTAGCAAAATTTATAAATTATTTATGTTTTAAACCATGTTCTGGGGCTTAAATAACACACTCCTTAAGGACAGTGCACAATAAACCTCCAATTCAGGATAATTCACACAGCACAGATTACTGCATTATTGTACTAGTGGGCAATCACCAAGAACTGCATTTTTGTTCCCTTTAAACCTCTTTACACACAAAACACAATTTGCTCCTGAGACTAACTATGGAGTTTCTGACATCTTACTCAATTTCCTGAAATGGAAACCAAACAAAATCACCTTCCCTTTTCTATTTTTTTTTTCTGCAAGTTTTCTTCAAACACGCTCGACAAAACCTCTGATGAGCTCTGGTGGCACGCTCATGACACTTGGAAAAAGCAAGACAGGTAACAGGATGAGTTACTTATTTGTAAAGCAGAAGAATATATCATGTGTATAAACCCATGGGATTTCACAGGGGCTGCAGTTCAGTGAAAGGAGAAGAAGCTGCCACAAGATGTACACTGGTTGCTGCTGAAATCACAACTGAAATGAGGGAGAGCACGTTGGTGGAGTAAGTGTCTTAAAAAGCTGTGTAAAAGTAGGGGTTTGCCCCAAGATTGCTTTTTTTTGTGAGTCTCACTGGAGCACGGCGTGCTGCGCAAAGGGGACTGTGCTGGCTGCAGAGCCAGCTGCTCGGCCCCATGAGAAGAACAACACCGTACCATTAACGGTGAACTGCACACAGGCAGTAAAACTAATTGAAACTAATCTCCAGCATCCAGATCAATAGATATTGGCAGCAACTACTGCATTTAACTTTTGGTTAAGAACATTTAACCTTAGAAAACAGCCTTAAATACAGAGAAATTAGTTCTTTCTAGTTAAAGCAAGAAAGTGCAGGAACACATGCATTGCATTGGCATATCCAAACATGTTCATGTTTTAGTGCTAATCCAAAGGAACAAAAATTTGTTTAGAAGCAGCTTTCACTTTTGTGAAATAACAGCTGAAGTCTATAGAATTGGGAGGCAGGAATATACAATAACCTATAACCCTACCTGCACCTAATTCCTGGAAATCCCACAGCCACGGGAATGAATGAAGGGTAAAAGCAATTCTGGCCCATCGGCGGTTAAGAGTAAAGCTAGTACTTAGATAACCACGTGCTTTTCAGTATGTTAATTAATAAAGAAGCTTTTATAAATAGCATAGTGCTATTTTCTCCATTAATATAAAAATTTATAGCATTTTTTACTATTATGATTATTGTTACTCCCCCAGGCAATACTGTATTTAAAGTCTGCAACTACACTGTATGTTGAAAAGCACACATCTTAAGGCCTGTTCTTTACAATGAGGAACTCATACTCCAGCAATTCCTCTCCTGACTTCCCTTTAACATTGCCTGAATACATTGACTAGGAGTCCTAAAAAGTAATGTTCATTTTTCTGAAAACTAGAATTTTATTAAAATTATTCTTGTCATCAAGCCCTCCCCTCCCCTATCCCCTCCAACTATAACATTGCATTTCAGTTCTTTCCTTCTCATGGTTTCTCTGGGACCTGAGACATTGGAAATAAGGCTTTATAATTTATAAATATAAGTTCTGTTGTGTGACGTGTGCTCAGCAGTGAGGTAAAGATCTCCAGAAACTGAGATGCAATGGAAGCAATGACATACCTTAAACGCTCTCTGCTTCCTTCATCCGCTGCTCTTGATTGTAAAGCTCAACATCAAAACGAATGCTTTATCCTTTGCTGTTATCAGTTCGTTGCATTGTTTGCTAACCAATCTGCCAATGGCAGGCATATACATAATTACAGGCAGATTGTAGAAACTCTTTGGAGTAAACATAGTTACTATTATTATTGCAGTCAAGGAACAGCTGGTTAATTAATAATATTTTGGTTCAATATGACGCACCAGGTTCTGCAAATGAGAGAAAAGCAGTAATAAAATGCCAATAAGCTTATCCACGCTGCATGACTAAAGAGTTTTTATTCTCTTCTTATTCCATATCTTTGTCAGTGGAACCTTCATGGAACTTTCACATTATTTGTCTATCATTTCTGCTTTAAGCACAATAAGAAGCCATTAAATGTTCCCAAATGAGGAAAAGAGCTATCAAAATAGTTGCAAGAGAGAATTGAATTTATAGCCATTAAATTCTTTTTTAGAACTGAACTATGAAGTATTAATTTTAATATTAATATAAACAGATTTCATGGAATACTACACTAAATGTTAAAAGCAGAAGAAAAAGTTGAAAGGCTAGCATGGAAACCAGTTTATAGGGAAGAAGCTTCAATCATAATCTTAACATGAAACCTTCATACGTAACTGGGTTTTTGGCTTTCTGTCACATCAGGTAGATAGAATCTTAATATTAAATCTTTATTTTCCAAAGGAAATGTTTCAATTAATACTATGGAAATATTTACAAGTTATTTTTCAGTAACACAGAAGTGTCCGAGAAGTGATACTTGCCTTCTTTGAACTGTTCACAAACTTATTCAATTCCCCGAATATCTCACCTCCCACTGTGAAGTGCAGGAATGAGATGTGTCCTCTCTGAGCACAAAGAGAACTGCCCTTTTTTCCTTAGTCAGCACTTAAAAGAAAGAAAATCAATCATACATACAGAGCACTGAGACTCTCCTGTAAACATCCATCTCTACACAAATCAATGCCACCACTCTCAATGCCTGTTTCTGAAATGCAGCCTGTTATTTAACTATCTCACCCTCTCCACTTCTTTGCAGCATCATGCATGTCCACACGCATGCAAGTAAGCTCTGGAAATGTAATTCTAACATCCCTCTCCATATTGCTAATATGCTGCTTTATAAGTGCATATTGAGAAATAATGTTTCACGTGGATTATGAAGATATCAATGGTTTGGGAGGCCTTGTTTGATGTATATCTATTTTCCAAGGTTTGTATCTTCATTTAATGGTTGCAGGAAAGCACTCTGTCCAACAAAGCATATGGGCATGTGTTTCATTAAGCATGTCTGCAACCACCCTGCCATCAATATAACCTTTTGCCTAAGTGCTTTCCTGAATTCACAGTGCTACAAACTTGGGCTATCAATCACCTAGCGAACATTTTCTACGCAACTCCAGAGCGTAAAAGCACTGAACAAAAAGGTCTCACAAGAGGGTTAACCAGCAGGTTTCCCAGCTGAGGATATTTATTTTCTTTAGTCTACAAAGGATATCAACAACAGGGCTTCCAGGTCAAGATGTGATATTGAACTACAAGAAGCAGGAATGGGGAAAGCTCTTCAGCTGGGGACACTGAGAGACCATAAAGACAACCGAGAACTCTATTAAATCAAGAGCTGGAACAGCATGGTCTCTACTGCGTCCTGCTTTGGTTTCCAGGAATTAAGAGCTGATTCATTTCTGACAGCTGGTAAGCAGAATTACTAGAAGCCCAGGAGTATAGGCTAGACTGTAGAGAATAGTGTAGGAAAGGAAGCTAGGAGATTAAATGACTACATTCTAACAGTACCTAAAGAGAGATGTTTATCTCTTAGTTTTTAACAGGTCCGTGTTTAATTAAAACACATGCAACATAAAAAACTTGTTAGCTGGTCAGAGTTAACTCCCTGGTTCTGTTCAGACAGTTCTGCTAATAGTTGAGTTTTCAGCTAAGGGACCATCTTAGGAAAAAGAAATAGCTTACACGTCTACAGTTTCACGAGATTTCTTTTTTCACTGCTTCAGTATCAAACATTTACTTTGAGTTACAGTTCGGAGCCCTTAACTGCTGCAAGAAGCAGCTCAGATTACCAATTCAATCAGGAACATAATCATTAACCCTCATGGAAGGACATCTGTCACAGGTACAACAGGAGCACGCTGTACACCCCACATGCAATGTTCGCATGGCTGAAAAAACTCTGCAACCACAGTTCAGCAAACTGGGAGCTCTTCAGTGCAGCTATCCTCATATTCCAGGAAGGAAGGCGGCTGAGCAGTTTTTAGAGGCAGCAATGGGGAACTCTGTGCTCAAAGACTCATCCCTCAAGCCTGGAAAAAATAAACTCTCTTGATTTACTTTCTTCACATGACAAGGCAGCTGCCAACCAAGGTCTCCTCCTTCTCTGAAACACTAGATGCAGTCCTTGTTCCTTCAGAAGGAGGAGATATCAGTCCTTATCACCTTTCCTTGTAGCTAATCGCAAGCGACTCTTCAGTGCAAAGAGCCATAGGTCTACACTCCACTCCCAGGTCAGCTACTCATTAGCTGAGGTCACATTAAGTGAATTAAGGTTTGATTAGTGACGTGTAGAGCTTTTTACCTAGAGAACAGAAGAGAGTCCAGCATCTCTGAAGGTGATTGGATTGTTATCCCAAGGAGCCTCACAGCCTCTGAAGTTTCTGGCTGCTATGCCCTGCTGAACAAATGTTTTATGGTCTGTGACCTGAGGTGCTGATCCCCAGTCACCTGTTTTGGTAGGAGCACCCCATGGCTCCCCGCACTTGGGCTCCTCTCCCACCTATAAGGACAGGGGGACCATGCACAAGTCCCTCCCTGGCAGTTGTACTACAGTTTATATCTCAATATATCTGCATAGATCTGAACACCACAGATCCTGCATACATTGAGTAATAACTTACTTTTCCTGAGGCAAAACAAATATTACATAATTTGGTCAAACCAACATTTTGGTGAGAGTCTCAGATGCTGTGTGATACAATTGAACAGGTTGTTGGCAGGACACTCAATCTGCTCCTGCTGTAACACTGCTGCCGTAAGTTGGTTTATACTGGTGATGAATTTGGTCCCAGGAATTTCAGGCCATATTGGCAAACTAATGAGGCAGATGCATGCAAGCAGAAAACTGGTCCAAATTCAGCACAGTCCTTAGAGGGCTCTTGGGAAACCCTTGGTAAGATTCCACCATCAAATAACAAGTGGATAGCAAGGATGTTACTCCTGCCCCCAAAATCTTCATCTTTGACACTGAAATCACAGAGGACTTGTTCCAGTGTTCAACTGTAAGACAAACAAACAAACAAACCAACCTACCTTTCAAAAATAGAAGCATAGCTCCTCTTCATACTGAAAAAAACTCAGGTTTTAGAAACTCTATTGGAACAATCTCAGCCCATAGAGAGAGCTATGAGAAAATTTAACTATACTTTTCCCATTCTTATATTCATCTGGAGAGAAGAATTTGAATTCATTCAAAGTAGTCTCATTTTCCCAAAGCACCTCACGATTCATGATCAGATATGTGATCTCAGGTCACAGATGGTCTCAGACATTTTATAGCAATTGACAGCCAAAATATTTTGTTTGCTAACCAGATACAGAAATAACATTGATTGAATAATTTTGTTGTCATGGAAAAGAAGAACATATTTGAAGTTCATTTTCAACATATGTGTATTTCTTCTAAAAGAAGAATAAACTCTGTCTTTGTGTAGATAAATAGGTTTCTGTGTCTCTAAACTACGGGCCTTTATCCTCATTTGAATAACACTTTTGAGCCAACAGCAGAAGTAATGAACGTAGTCTAAAATTGAATCTCAGGGTTATTTATGAATTTTTATGAGGTCAAGTCAGAGTGCAGTACAAGCCATGATAGTGATTACAAACATAAGAATTCCAGCTGAACATATGCTGAATGAAGCGTATGAAGGAATTTTGCAGCTCTTAGAGCAAATAAGGAAATTATTGTTGCGAATCTCTAAAATACAGCAATCATTGCTGAAAGTCTTACTGTAGGTAGTGCAGTACACGTTTCTCAGGTGCTTCTGATGATTCAGTTGTTAAGACCTGAAATCAGAGCAAAAATATTATAACAAAGCTTCTGAAAAAACCCCAAACCTCTCACTCTTTTTCTATAGCTAATGAACACAAAAAGCAGAAACTGAGAAGGTATCTGATATAGAAAGAACAAGTGTCATGATGGTTTGAACTGTAATCATGAATATAAATCACTTGATTATGTCTGTAAATTAATAACTGCTGTTCTTCAAGATAGCAAATGGTAGGTCTTAGTAGAGCCCAATTGCTAATATTTATTATCTATCCTTTCAGTTGAGAAATGAGTTACAAGATTGCTTGAAAAATATTTTTTTTTCTTTTGCCATTCATGCATCAAGCTGTGGGAATATCAAAATGTGTTTGACAGTGTTACTTGATCAAAATCTTTTGTCTACTTTTTTATTTTTTAAACCATAATGAGGTAATATTAAGGATATTAAAGAATGTAAAGTGTCCTACAAGCGAGTGACTTGAACCTGTCATTTCTAGCTGACAATATTAACTTTAGGATAGACTTCACTGCTTATAAACGAAGGGGAAAAAAGGAGAATTAATATTTGCTTCCAGCTAATTGCTAGGTCCTGACAGCACATGAAGTTCAAAAGTATTCCACTGGTAACTCTCAGCTACATCCCCACACTCTGCTCTGCCGTCTCAAAGATGCTCCAAAGGAGACAGCATTGTCCATGCCATTAAGGAAGCTTTGGGCTCCTGCAGCACATTCACTGTTTGCAGGCCTATAAGGTCCAACAGCTTGGTCCCTGTGCCACCATGCTTAAGCTTCTTCGTGTCTTGCCTCCTTCACCTCAACCTTCTTAAGAGTCAGACAGTTTCTTTGGCAGAGACCCTGGTCATTCCTGCTCTGCTTTGGGCAATGTGCAGAGCATGGAAAGGTATTCTTGATATTCAGTTTGATGAAAACACCACAGCAAAGCTGAAAAAAAACCCCAAGTTTAATTTATTAGTACTTATTCCTCCTCAAATATCTGAATTCACTGTTTGAGTCAGCTAGTTAAAGTCTTCGTTGTCTCAAGTTATTCAGCCTTAAGTGACTTTTTTTTGGATTGGTGTTCCTTCCTATCTGAATGTACCAGCAGAAAGGAATCTTCACTTCTGCTAGCAGATCTAGAGACATCAGAGATGTTTTCTGAACATGGACATGTCAAGGTTAACATTCAAATTAGAGTTCATTGCCTTGCATAAAAAAAAAAAAAGTGCATTGCTTCATATGAAACTTAATAGTCCTTCCATCTTTTGTGTCTGTACAAGAAAGGGAAAACTGTCTCTTAAACCTCCCAAGGCATGTCATTAATTTTTTGCCTTCGGGAAATCAATAAATTCATGTATGTACTTAACCAAAGCACATACAGTCTAATAATTCAACCAGAGGCAAAAGAGGGTCTTGGATTTAAGAATCCAAATCTCTCAGTCTGTATTTAGGCTGTCAAAATGCACACTAACACAAAATAAATCCTTATACAACTGCCTGCTTGTACCAGTTTGACGACACATATGCACAGATCACCAGGAAGCCCAACAGTCTGCCAGCTACAAAGATTCTTGAGTCATACATCAGGCAGGTCCAAAATAGCTACAGATATATACAGATATATTTTCTAAAGTTATTTAAAAAAAAAACCAAGTGAACAACTTGGGACTATAACTTTCTTGGCTTGTGAAGTTGCAAATTCACATTTTTTACGTTTTTTTTGCAACCAGGAAAGACAGAAACTTTAATTATTGTTTTCAAATGAAGATTAATATCTTCACTTCACCAGAAGAATTAAAAAAAAACCTCAAGATTTTAAGGTGAAATTATGGATCCGCAATACTAACATTAACTTAAAAGCAATAAAAAAACTCCAGTTAGTAAATAACACTCAAAACACACCTTGTTTAGTCCTAACTTCATCGTCCACAATTCCTAGCTTATTACATTTTTTTTAGGTCATTGTTGAACAAAACCTGAAATGACAGATTGTCTCCCAGCTTTTGGAGTGAGGAAAAGATAATTCTGCAAGTAGCTGCTTAATGAAATCACTGGTTTGACCCTTGGCATTTTTTTTTTTTGTCAGAGCTTGTCTGCTGCCTGTCTCTATGACTTTCCTCGTCCTTGCTGCAGATGGTCCTCCAGCCAGTGCCTGTGCCTCTTGCTGCTACTGAGCAGGAAACAAAGCAAAGCCACCATTATCATATACTGGTTCCTCGCCAGCTTTTTACTTATTTA
The DNA here is from genome assembly GCA_009806455.1 of Tetrax tetrax. NCBI lineage: Eukaryota > Metazoa > Chordata > Aves > Otidiformes > Otididae > Tetrax > Tetrax tetrax. Next base: position 291,265 of record WHYT01016719.1, read on the forward strand.
GACATTTTATTACAGTGTATTATTCAGCTTTGCATTTTTTTCCCAACTAATACAATAGGTATTCACTGTAAGAAAGCAAAAGGATTAAAGGCTTGGGAGTTTTTTTTTTTAAAAAAAGGATGAGTATTTCATATTAAGATATTTGTAATAATAACTGAAATATGTGAATAACATCACAGCCAAGAATCTAATTTTTTTTTACGCCTGCGTTTCTATATGGTAATTTAGTAACCACTCAGCAGGCAGGCTGGTTTGCACAGGTGACACGAGGGCTTGTGCAGGCAGTGTGGATCAGCTCATGCTTGCACCATTCGAGACATTTTATCTCCATTAACTTAGTCTCCTCTGTGTCATTTAACCTACACAGTGACCGCTAAACAGTAGCCCTGTACCTAGTGGTGATATTTGCATCGCTACGGTGAAGGATTAAAATCCTGAAAGGTTAAATAATCCCCTTAGAGGATTCTGTTTTACACATACATGCCTTGCAAATCTTTAAAGATTCTGATCATACTGGTCTCAATGTTTTCTCTCTAAACACAACAGCTGAAGCTTTTTTTAAAAAAACACACACCACCTGATATTTTTACAGTCACTTGTAATCTCAAGTGGGAGTCTGAATGAAAAGATCAAATAGTTCCAGACTTTGAACAAAGCTTTGGGGGATAGCGACGCTGCCAGTGTTGCTGTGCAGGTCACACCTTCCACAAGCATTGATGCAGAGGGAGTTGTATTTACCCACAGTGCAGAGAAACTCCACCCTTCCCCTTGTGCAAACCTGCATGCATGGACTGATTTTGTTTAACTGAATTTTTTTTTCTACTCACTGAAGATCTGGTGTGTTCAGGAGAAGGTTACTCCTCATTTTCCCCTCTTCCGGATGCCCAGATTAGAACGTGTGATCTTTTTCCCCAGCCCAGTGGATCTTCCTCTGGAAGCTTCATACATACGCTTACCCTGCCTTAAGTGCTGAGCAAGTTCAGAGATACAGTTTTTATGTGTTCAGGGAAAACACAAACATCCCTTTCCTCTACACCTTGAGGTGTGAACACCACCATTCATTAAATACAATACTTATTTATCTTGCAGCTCGTTTGAGGTTCTTTAATATCACTGCCACTGCAAGGCTCAGCACCATAAATTCTTGCATTGTTCTGTCTCATTAATAGAAGTTGTTTTTTACCTTGTCCTTAAGATGTGTTTATGCTCTCCACATGACAAATCTCCCAGCGCATCACCTTGTGGCTACTTTATTTCCATCTAAGATGCTCTCTCATACAATCTTCTCTCCTTCAAACACCACCTCAAAATCATGAGTCCAAACTACATTATTTGCATAGCACAACATTTTAACACTGAATTCCTTGAACTCAAGCTCTTGCCATTACTTAATATAATCAAAGAAGGAGGAAATTATCTTCGTGACTCAGTCTGGGGTAGAAAGCTACTAGGCCCAGGCAATACTCTCCTCTTTGATGGCTGCTGGGAGAGCAAAGCTCCCAGTCCAGCCTGCAGCTAAAAGATTTTGCAGCTTGGGTGACTCCACGATGCACAGGAGGGTCTGGACAGAGTCACGATCTGCAGAGACTCGGACACTTACATGTCCCACAAGATCAGCAGTAGACAACGGCTCTTGAAAGAGAAAAGGGCAGGGGAGATGCGAGAGAGAAAATGTAATGACAGGAGCCAAACTGAGGGAAAAAAAATTTGATCCCATTGTTTTTGTAGTCTAGAATTGGTGTCTCAACAGGATGCAAAACTGGTCATGGAGCATGATGATAATGGCTTTCCTGAGAGCAAGTTTTATGATAGGTGCTTAGGTGACTCCCATAAGGAGACAAGGTTGCTAAAATGCCGGCAGGAGAAAGGAGTGTCTGCAGCGTCCTTGGACGCTGAGGGTTATGCTAGGGCCAAGATGAGCTGGCAATTACTTTCGTAGCGACCACCATACAAGAAGCATCCTAAGAAACATCCTTAAAATTAACAAAACAGCAGCAGTAGCTGTGCAGGTCCTTGGTAAACAGTTATCCTTACAGTCAATATTGAACTGTGTTATTAAGGAAGTATTGATAAAGAAGCAATCTTTGACTAAGTCTACAGATTTAGCAACGCATCACTCACTCTGGGAAAACTGTGCTCCCAGGGAGGAATAGCTTGGCTACCAGCGTGACCTTGTACTCTCTATAAAGTTTACTGAAGTTGAATAAAGAATTTCATTTCAGTTGATAATACACTTTTGTCAACATGTATAATTAACCTAAACTAATTTTAAAATTAATAAAGGAATTAGGAAATTAAAGCAAATGAAGTCGTTACTATAGTAATATGAAACTTTGCATAACAGTCCTAATTTATCACGAAGGGAATATGAAAGTTAATGAATTCAGTACACTACATCTTTTCACAAAGGAGTAAGTTTACCTAAATTCAGTCTGAGAAGTCTTTTTTTTTGTAACTCTTATTGAAATCCTATTTTCTGCAATGAGGGTCTCTTCAGCTGGTAAATTTTACCAGAAAGATTTTCAAAATTAGGAATGCAATATGATATTTTTCTCCCTGAAGCATCCCCAAGATCTCCCAATGCTAATGTGTTTATATTTTGTCAGATCTAGTAGTTTCATGGCATTACTATGTCCTAAGAAGGATGAAAAGAAAAGTAAGGTTGTCTTTAAAAAATAAGTGTAGTATTTTAAAATAGATATGGGGTTATGTGTAGTGTAGGATGAATCAAGCCTTCTGTAATTTTTTTTTCAATATCTTTTTATATATGAAGGAAAAAAAATGTGAGCTTCAGAATACACGTGGTCACATTCCATATAATTTGTAGTACTTCTCCATCTGGTTCAAATTCTGTAGAGCACTATTACCCAAAGCTGTATTCCAGCAATATTTATCTCAAATCAAACACCTGACTGTAACACAGGACACTTCATTGCGCTACAATAACTTTGCCATTGTCTTACGTGACTTTGTCAGACACAAGCCAAAAGAGAACAGAGATGTCCAAATGAAACTATTTTAAGAAAGGAAAGACTACTCTCACAGGAAACTACTACTTAGAGTAATTGTGTGAATTCTGAATTCTGTAAGATCATGCTTTTAAAAGACAGATCGTATCCATTGAAAATGTCTCTACCTGTTAAATAATTTGTAGATTATTTAAAATCTACATAACTAAAGTTAAAAAAATATTGTACAAGGGCATATAAAAGTGCACCTACACTATTAACAACAACATAATAATAAATAATGGTAGAAAAAATACAAGCTTTCCAAATATAATCTATACATTTCTTATAATTTTTTAATCAATGAAATCCAGAAAGTCTTCAAAGTCTTTCCAAAGGTACTAATTTCAGAGTTGTGCTTGTAAGGATCACTCTGTGCTCCCAAGGGATCCAGGGAAATCTTCCATTTAGTTTATCAGAAAGAAGAATAATCTATCTCCTTTGCTTACTAACTTTCCTCCCCCAGGAACCCCACTATTGGGACCTGCAGATAGTGCTGCATCTCGGTCTGACTTTCTTTCCTCTGCACGTTTCCTACTAGGGTGCTCCTCCACCTCTGCCTCCTTCCCTCTTTATTCCAGTTCAATGATCACTACCGAAATCCTTACAGTCTCATTGCTGTAAACACCAGCTTGTGTCTAGGCTCACTCAATTATAAAAGACTAGAAGGTCAGGAAGGCATCCTTGCTGTAGCCTTACTGATAGTTCACCTGGAAAGGACAGGTAGAAGTGAGATTGTAGTTGAATAAAAACTCCTCTTAACTACACAGTCACGGTGGGGTCACAGCGTAGTTATAACAGGAACGCATGTCCAGTAGTGATGGGGGGATACGTGTTACAGAGTGTGAGACGGAAATATTAAATAAGGACCTTGTTAAATGAAAAATTTTTCTGTGTGCAGCTGGTGGCACATGTCCAAAGGAAATGGAAGGCCATCTCAATGGCAAAAGAATAAGTAATATGCCCAAACTGGTGTGAAACTATTGAGAGAAAAGTTGTTTTCTTGTGGGTGAATGTATCTCATCACTGCCTAGGTGATGAGTGAAATTAGAATGGGGTAAATTCTCAAAACTGAAAGGCTAGCAACTTGTGCAACATATCAGAAAAAGGTAAAACTAGCTCAGGAATGATATATATAGGTTTGTGGAGACACTCTTGTAACCATCAGATAAATTACTCTCTATCATGTGAACCAAGTTCTCTTTCAAAAGTGGAAGATATTACAGTATCCTCTGCTTGAACAGTGCCATTACTCAAAAAGCTTGTTTTCATGCCAGATATCGCACTGCTCCCAATGAAATATGCTAATATCTTAAGAGACATATTTCTGTAAAAAGGTCCTAGAATGTTCCCTATATTCCTGGAGAGCTGTATTTCAGGAAACATATGACTCCATACTAATTTTTTTTTGTTTGGACTGCTATCTATACTCAGCAGAACTTCCTAAATATTCTGGCAGTGCATCAGGTTACAATGATTAAAAAAAATAAAATAATGAAGATTAAACATGAGTAAGCCGCTATGTAAATTAGTCTATTTGTAGCTTTATCAAAACCAAGCATTTCCAAAATTTTTATTCATCGAATTAATGTATATTCAATAGCAGAATTTTATGTGTCTTCAGAGGTTTGACTATATAATATGAAGTTTCTCTGGTTTGGCACACACACACACAAAAAAAAAAAAGGACAAAAAGTTTGGCTTTGCTTATTTATGAAAAATAAACAAAAGCAAGAATTACCTTCTAACTTAGAAGTAAACCACTCAGGATTATCCAAGTTGATCATCCATGCCTGATGATAGCCAACACAAGACGGGCTCTGGAAAAAAAAGAAATTTTGGGCAGAATTATGGCCTCAAATCCATGTATCTTTTTTTACAAAATCTGGCATGTGTGAAGTCAGCCAGAAACTATACTCTGAGAAAACACAGAGTTCTACATTCAGTTCTGTTTTGAAAGATGAAGTTACACCAAAGTGTCATCTGGATTAAAATGCAGATTTTGCATCACATGGAGAACTTGCAACCTTCAATAATACTGAAATGTGACTCTGCAAACAGAGGGTAACAGGCTATATCTTATATTCAGTACGCTTCTCAAATGCTGAGTTCCAGGAAACAGGATCTTGCCTCTGAAAGAGAAGAGAGAGTTGGTAGTCAAGCTGGATTGTTTTGCTCCAAAAAGGTAAAAAAAAAATAAATTAAAAAATGCTAATATTTACAAGACAATTATCATTTAGCACCTCTTTTCTCTTCTTTTATGTTGAAAATCCACATAGCAAGACAAAGCCAAGGAAATTTCTCTGCTGATCTGGAACACCCACATTTATTTACTCTTCAGTTAAGGACTAAGTGACACTACAAACAGTAAGTATCACTGTCAAAAGACATTTAATGCAAAGTGTCCCAAAGGTGTGACATGTCCCCGTGTACATAATTTATTCTCCCTCCTCTCTGCAGGGCAGCACTCGGGACTTGCAGAAGAGGCCGAAGCTCTAATGACTGATGTCAGGGAGCACTTCCCATCTTTATTAAACATATTGAACAATGCCTTGGCAAATTGGGTAAGACTGGAAGCAACGTGATAACCCTGAATCTGCATTTTTTTAAAGGCCTTAAAAGTCCTATTGAAAGGTGTGCCGCTGCAAGATAAAGCACAGAGTTTTTGAAAAGGAGCCTTTAATCCATTAGATACATGCCATATAAATAGCTCTGCTCTGCTAGACCTGAAGCTTGAACTGGAATACAAGTGCTGTTTCCATTTTTTTAAATTTTCCAGTTATCTTGTTTTACAGCTTTCTACAATATAGTCCTTAGCCAGCACAGACTTACACTGAGGCAATTATTTCCCTTTACTCTTAGAAGAAATACAATATCTGACGGTCGCAAATGTGCAAAGTACAGAAATTGCCGAGTCTTACTCCTGAATCTTATTACACTGTTCCATTTTCCATTTGTTGGATAATTGTGGGCAATTAGGGCTGAGAGCACTGAGGTCAGATTTGCTCCTTTCAGTGCATTTGCCACAAAAGCACTCTATTTTGGTCTTGCTGGTGTACTGTGTTTAAATAAAACCAGCACACAGGGCAAAACACGTGGGGGTTTGATTCAGTCAAAGCCAACTTAGGATATGTTTCCTTCGCATGGTCCAAATCCCAGAGCAGCCCTTCTGTGGGCATTAAACCTCCCAGGTGAGGGGCAGGCTTCCAGCAGAGCTAGCGTATAAAGAATGACAATTTTTATTTGATAAAGAGCCAGACATGTTCTTTTCTGGTCCATTTTGCTTGGAATGTACTTTTTTTTTGAGCCAGGCCAGCTTCTGTAATGCTCTGTCTGGTCTCTGCATGTGATTTGCAAAGGCCCAGCCGTTAACAGCAATGTAAAAATTGCAGCTCACCCTTGTTCCTTTCTGATTGTGATTCCTTGAATACGGGTAAAACGCGCCCAGCTCCATCCAGCGAACGCACATCTCATACTCGGAGTCATTGAAGAAGCCACAGATATCAGCTCCTGTCTGAAAGTTTAAAAACCATCAGTTGGAATAGTATAAATTCTTGTGTAGCACTAAGATAATTAAATGTAGGATAAGAACTCATTAGCTTACATAAGATACTCCAAAGAGACTGAACTCCAACATACCTGTAAAGGGAAAATATTTCATTACGTTTTCCCTGCTTTGATATGCTAAGGGTTACGTAGAGAACAAATACTCAACAAAAACCCCATTCCTCAAATAATTTTTTTAAAATTCATTTTCTTAAATAAAGCCTTGGTCATTGCAACAAAGTACCTAAAAAGATAACACAGTAAGCTGTATTCCTGGGGGGCGGGGGGAAAGCTGAGTTGAATGGAATTTATGCTTTGTAGCTGTTCCCCCAAGGACGTGAGTACCTTTCTCTGCAGCACGTGCCGTTGGTCTGTGCTGTGTGAGTGGCACGGATGCATTGCTGCTCCGGTTTCCTAGAATTCCTCTGCAGCTGTGCACACATACTGGGAGTCATTACAGCAAAATACTAAACCACAATGCTAGTTAGAAAGCTACACTGATTAAACTGCACTGCTCTCCATGCTAGCTCCACAATAATTGCCTAAACAGCTGCTTCAATAAGGCACTATTTATTTATTTTTCTACAGGATTTGCAGCTTTAGTGACACTATAATTACAGCAGAAATACACAAGTCACTTCAATTACCATAGTAATTAAACTAAAGTAATGTGCTGCAATTATTTCTTCCAAGACTAACAGTAAGTTTTCTAGTACCTTCTATTTCTTTGTAATGTGTATCAAACATTTTCAGCCTCTGCTTGGTTTACCTCACTGCAGCAACGCTTTGGAAATTGCAGCTAAAACGTCAAATGGAAGGGAAGTGTAGGTCAGGGATGAGCACGGCCCGAGTGATTTGCTAACCTGAGGTGCCAGCTCTCTGCTCCAGGACTGAGCCACAGCTGTATCAGTAACAGCAGTTACTCATGTCACAAAGCCCAAATGTACCTCCAATGGTTACTGTACTCCCTAGCAAGGGTTTGGCTTTCATGTCTGTGCAAAAGTCTCGTTAGGAAATAACAGCATTAGGCCAATGGCTGGCTTGAATAATGGATGGAGACCTGAAATGGCATCAAGTTACACTAAAAATTGCTGTTCACTTAAGTTACAGGCTTTAGTGAGTTTTGTCTGCAAATGATCATCCTGTTTGGATGGTTTAGTCTTAGAATAAGTTGTCCTTACACCATGTCTTCAGTTGCACAATTACTCCTTCAGTTAGTACCAAAGAATAAATTGGGAACTCAGAGATACATGTCTTTTGTAAATAACATCTTCTATAAATTGCAAGTGGAGAACAGCTGTATAAGCTGTGTAATTTATCGTAGTCATTTCTGTTACAATATCTCTCAAAACAGAAGGAAATATTTCACTACATTTCAGTTTGTACTTAATACACAGCAACGATGGTAACGTTCCTCGTCGTGTTAGATTACTGCCTGCTTACGCTGCCCCAGTCGCGTGGATTTGGCTGACAGCAGAGGGATCAGCCCCTCCTTCCTGTCCTGTCAGCACTTCTGCTCCTGTTTTGAGTGGCACTCTGCCAAATACAACATCCACTCAGTCAGAAATTCAAGCAGCCTTGATATTTTCTTTCTTTATGGTAACATCAAAGTTACCGAGGGCTTTAAGGTCATTAACACCTATAAAGAGACACTGTTCCTCGTTGAATTGGAAATGAAACAGCACAGACAGATCATCATCAGATCTGGCGTTATCTAATGGAGGCCGGGCTGCCATTCAGAAAGGAACTGATAACGATGTTTATCTTGAAACTGAGAAAATAAATTCTGGAAAGTAAAGCCTTGTGCACACAGTTTGCGTTGTAAAAGTCACTGTTTCCCCTCTTCACTACTACGCAATTTGTTTCAAATAGAGAACATAATGAAGCTCCTCTTAAATTAACATTGTTAAAAAACAATGTTCATTTTCCCTCAGTAGATGTATAGCATAAGGAGATGAGACTGTCAACCCTAGGAGTGAAACAGGCAGTCCTAGCAAAACCCAGAAACAAAAAGTATTTTCTATTTTAATTACGGTAATTATTGGGTAATTACTCTTCCCAACAGCTGATCAAAACGCTCAGACCTGTTCTCCCTCCTGCCTTGTGAATGAACACCCGAGCGGTGTCTTTGGATTGACTGCTCTCGTTCACAACGCAGAGCAGCGCCCTGGGACGGCCTTGGTGGCTGTCGCGTAATCGAAGTCTCTGCTGGAAAGGCAACGAGTTGTGTCTGAATGTGTCAGGACAGGGAAATGCTCCATGGCGAGTGATTGCATCCAAATTAACCTCTGCGAGAAATAGCACCATGGCCAGCTTATTTCATAACGCAGGACAGCGATTGTACAACATAACTTTTATATGGATGAAGTTCTTAGAGCTGCTCTGCCAAGATCTGCTCCCCAGCTAGGTGAGCAATGAGTCCTTTAGTATCAGACTTGGTAAACTGTCTTTAAAACAGCGTACCTTGAGAATCGTGTGTGCTCAGGGTCAGTGATTTTAAAGCTGCTAAACTCAAAATAAAGACTTTGCCTGCTTGTCCTGTGACAGGTGCAGACATGCTGGAGTTGGTGTGGGTTTTTTCCCAGCTAGCTCCAGTTGCAGAAGGTATTTATGGCAGTGAAATCATGGAAGCACAGCTTCAGCTCAGCCCTCTGCAGACCCACCTCACCTTCTCCTGCACATCCTCTCCAGCAGCTCAGGTTCCTGTCACTCTGCTCACACCATGGGTGAGACCAAGAGCTATAGTGCTGCTGCTCAAACTTTTGAACATCATCACTTCACTTCTAGGTGAACTGAAGATATTAGAATGAAAAGAAAGATTTCTCAAGAATGTTAAATAAACTAATGAAAGTTTTGTCCTTAAGAATGTAGACACAGAATATTTATTTGCTACATATTTTGAAAAGACCAAGACTACGTAAACAGAGTATATGCTAATTTAGAAAATGCTACAAATCTTTGTAAATGCTGTCACTTCATCTGTATAAAAAAAAAACTATTTGGGGCAGGGGAAAGTCCATGTCTGGGCTTCCTGACAATTCCTGAGAAGGTATTCATTGTAACTGAATACAACAGTAAGAACAGTACTTTAGTAAATCATTACTAAATAAGTGCTAACTAGTACTACTTTACACCAGTACTTAAATAAAGCCAACCTAAGAAATGTGACGATTTCAAGTATTTTACTACATTGAGAAATACTACTGAGAGGACAATAAAGGGATATACTCAAAACTCATTACATATTCAGGGAACATGAGATGAGACATTTCCATTGGCTTTAGTCACACAAATTATCCTTAAAATATCCACTGAGAATTACATCCTATTTATCTAAGATCTCCTGACAGCAAGATCAAAATTACTTGCAGTTTCCTGCTTCAGCTGAACATAAACACTCGCGCTAGGTATTCCGAGGTTAGAGGAGCCGATGTAGGTTAATGCATTCGCCTTCCACCTCTGGGTATGTACCATCAATCCTGCCGACTTGTTCACATGAAGCTATGCCTGCTCTGCACATCTTAATTGCTAATGAGTATTTATTAATCTGCCATCATCAAATTCAACTCTAGCAAGTGTCCAAAACATACCCGAACAGGACCAGCATTCGATTTCACATGAAAAGACATTTCCAAATGTCCAAAATTACAAAGTATATTCCTAATAGTGCCACAAAATCAAGACCGCTTGTTAATGACTTCAGCTTTTGCTGGTTCAAGAGTAGCTACCAGAGAATTTTGGTCTTCACTCTTAGGACATAAGTCTTTTTCAGGCCAAAGACAAGGTCATGATTTAGCCATGTTAAGCATTCACTACAATTTCCATTCGAAAGTTTTCTGTTTTGTTCTTACCATTTTCTCTTTGAGGAACTGACAGTTCTCTCATACTTGTTTTTTCCTGAGGCCAGTCTCCTACCCAAACTCCTTCAATTTTTCTGAAGTTCTCAAAAAATTTATTGATAAAAACTTTTCTAAAACATACCAATTTTTATTTTCCTGTTATTCCTTCTTCTCTTCTCTTAAATATAGATATATGGCTCAAAGTCAAGGAAAGGAATTTGGCTATTTCCCTTATAAATGGATGCCTCTGCTTCATTGGAAATGATAAGGAAAACACCGAAGTGTTTCACCTCAATCACTACTGTTCAAAAATTACTAGAAGCAACAGGTAGTTTGGGATATGTAAGATAATATGTTTCTTACCCACATTCATCTCAGCACACACACACAGCCATAGTAATCAAAATAAGTGGCCTAAACCAAAAATTAACAACTAGAAAAAAAAGCTGTTTTTCTGAAGAGGATTAATTTAGAAGTAAAATCTCTTGCTGTTTTGGAAAACGCAGACCGTGTACTGTTCAGAAACCTTTTTTAAAAGATTTTAAGGTACGTTCCTTATTGTTGATATGGCCATAAAATATTAAAAAATAAATAAAGACTGTGGACATCATATTTCCCCAACTTCTGCACTGTATCCATACAAAACAACTTGGAAAACATGAGCTTATCAAGAATACCTTCAATAAAAAACAACCCCACAAATATCATTTTAAAGCACAATTTGATTCTGACTACTTCCAGTCTTTTCTTAATGTGCATTCATGGCATTCAAGCCCTTTTTTCTCTTTAATGCTTGCACTCAGGCCAGTATTACTACTACAAAAACAAAATGCTCCTCTTGGCTGCTGGTTTGATTCATCTTTGCTCTGTGACCTTTTCTGCTCTTGAGCTTTGTATACTTCATGACAACACACGAAGAGCAAAATAATGCATCCATTACTGCTAACACCTCCATAAATGCAGCTTTGCTAAGGGAGTGGAATTTAGTACACTGATGAATAATGTGTTTAAATTTGTTTAGTGCATAAAATTGTCAACTCACTGATTAACTCAACCTACTGCACAGTCTCTAGACCGCTCTCAGACCCTCAGGTTTCCATTGCCATCTTCAAGTTAACTGTGAGCTACTCACTGCTTATATTGTGTATACAAAATACTACTAAATGCTTACAGTAATGACTGCCATTAGATATCTGGAGACAACTTTCTTTAAAACCCTACGGTATTAAAAAAAAAAAAGGCATCTACATTAGCTCAGTTTTGATCCCAGTCCTACAGATGGTTTAAAGAGATATTTAACTTCAATGCTCAGAGCTACAGAGGAAGATTTCTTACCCATGGCATTGCTATTCATTAGGAAAACACCAAAGGAGGCTCCAGTGCTGTCTTCCAAACACAGGAAGAAAGTCTGAACTCAATATAAATTGATGCATTGCCTTAAAGGATAAAAAGAAAAAGTAAGCTCATTAAAATCTAATAACAGTATCTGTTCTGGGATATTTCAAAATACATCCCAGGTAGAACTTGAAACCTCTCAAAATATAGCAAACAACAAAAAGAAATATCCTGATGCTTTCCTACAGTTCTGGCTTCTATTTCCTGTATTATTTTCCCTTATGAGAACGTTTTTCATCAAAATAAAATCTTCCCCGGATATATAGATAACATAAGCAAACGTAAGCAAGCAGATATGATGGAACTTTGGGCAAGTCTGTATATATTGCAGTACTATTTCTGGGTAATATATATGTACATCAAAGAAACAATAGAACTGGAAGGATGTTTTCATCACCTTTCACCGTTGATTAGATTTTACACCTAACCTATATTTCTATTAAGCCTGCAAGGCAGACATTTTTACATCTATGAAAATAAGAGAGCGCTTTACTCCTTTTTTTTTTATTTCCTTCCTAATGTTTTTTTTTTCCATTATTATTAGCAACAAAAGCCTTAGAAATTATAACCGTTGTTTTCATAGTTGTGCTTCTTCTTTCTGCAAAAGAAAACTCAGAACAAATTAATGAGAAACAGAACTTGAGCAATTTGAAATTAGCCTAACGTGATTCTGTTCATTGTTAGTTTAACTTAATGAGTCAACACTCAATAGAGCCATCAGGTAGGAACATCTTCAAAACTCAACATACTAATTATTAAGAAGAGGCAATTTATAAGATGAATATTTAGTAGAGATAGAAAACAAATGGGGTTATTTCTATAATAGAGCTTGTTTATAGTGAGACAAATGTGAGTTAATTCAGATTTTGGTCCTGAAAACAAAAGTGATCTTCATGATGTTTCACCAGGCCAAATCTGCGTTGTCTTCTATAGTAATTATATCTTGACAATGCATAATTAGTTTCTCCTGTCAAATTCCCCCACAGCTATCAAATTTTCAAAGAAAATAAAAAATGCACTCAAAATACAGAAAAGGTAGAAGCACGAGAAATAGAAGTGGTGGTGGGGGAATATGTGTGTTTATTTCAGTGCCACCTAGGGCTGCTAATATATAATTAGAGTTGACGTAACTCCAGCTGGATCTAGGCGAGAAGCAGGAGGCTCAGGTCCTATTGAGCCCCCAGGTGTCCCACCAGCAGCGCCAGGAACAGCCGTGCTGCCAGAGGAGGAGCAGCCATTTTCATGCTTGTCCTAAAGGTGAGTTCCAATGTTGCCACTTCACCAAGAACTTCCTCTCTGCGACCTCTCCTTGCTAGCAAATGAGGGAGGACAGACAGGTACCAGAAATGCAGGAGGGACAGGTTAAGGAGATACAAATCTCCACGACTCACTTGCAAAATTATCTACCTTCATCTTTAGATGCCTAATTAATTTTAACAACCTAGCTCATAACAATGTCCAACATTAACATTGTCCACCCCAGTGGTGGATAGTCAAACAGTCCTCACCTTGCCACACATCAACCCAGCTGTGCGATCCTTTCTCAGAAAAAAGTCCCAAGGAAGGTGTCTCAAGGTAAGCGGTATGGATTCCAAATTATTAATTACATACAGTGGTCTCTCCCCCTAGTTTCTGTTAGCACAGCTCCTATTTCAGCAAAACACTGAAGTGCCCTCTTAAAGTAAAGCAAATGGATTGTTGCTTTATGAAGCTGAGATAATAGTGACAAATTGTGTTTATTCAAGGCTCATTAGCTAGTAATAAATTACTTGAGGAACTCCAATAAAAAGAAAAAAAAAACCCAAAATATTTATGTTAACAAGTACTCCTTCATTCATGCTCTACACTGATTTCTTCCTCCAAAATGTCCATGTATTAGACATGTAGGGTTTTAAGTGTTTTTTTTTTCATAGCATTAGCTGAAGTGAGTGCTTACAAGATTTAGCAAATATTTCTCTAGTCAAAGCAAAAAATATTCATGAACTCAGAAATAAGATTTGATTGTTTACACCCCCAAACTACAGAAAAGACTGTCTCTGGGAATATAAAGTCAGAAAAAAAACAACAAGCAGAAAACAAGCATCATTGTTTGAATCGGCACATCACCTGACTTTAACCCACATACGCTCAGTGTATCTCTGTTAGCAAATCACTGCCTGAGGAACTGACAGAGCAACCCTGTGTACCTGTGTATGCCACTGTGAAGAGAACTTGGATCAAAGCCTGAGGAAGTCTCCGTGTGGATGTAAGAGACTCCTAATTACCCAAAAATGGGTGCCTCAGAAACCTTTTGGAAAGAGCCAGTCATACAAACCATAGAAACAAATAACTGCTGACTGATGTATTTTATCTTGTAAAGAGACAGCTGCTAAAGAACTCTTCCATCGTTTCCCAAGACAGAAGGACGTCAGCTGAAGAAGCATGTGTCATTTGTACTGAATGCTGCACAAAGCAATGCATTATCATATACTGTTATTTATTTTGTTTATCAGTAGAAAGCGAAGACTCTCATGCATTAACGTTTATCAAATGGTTTTCAACTGTACATCAACACAAAACGCAGAAATCAGGGAACTTTCATCAGTACTACCTAGCTTTTAGTAATAACACGCAGTGCCTGAAAAGTCTTTGGGGAAAAACTCAATGGACATTACTAATGCATCTACAGCATAATAGGTTTGGATTCCAGAAACCATTTGCAAAGAATGAAGCATAATAAAACCAGTCCTTACTGCACAGGGGCCAATATCCCTGCTGAACACGGGCCAGGTTTTCCAGTTCACATCATGATATTTGTGACATTTAACAAACATGATATTCATATGGAGGAGAGTAAAGTAACTTTCTCTTGACTTTACGCAAACACATCCACTTCAGTTTTAAGAGACTTTATCACTTGAGATGTATTAGTATATTATAGCTACACTTATCAGCATGAGTATGTCATTATCACTAAAAACTTTTCTGCATAAAGAGGTCCTTAAACTCTTAAATACACAATGCATTAGCAATTACAAACACTGCACAAACAAGGACAAAATCAGGGAGTCTGGGCTTGCTACAATTTTAATCTGCTCGTTTACCTTTTCTTTTGTTGAGAGTTGAAAATACTAACACTTGAGAGAAGCCTCACAGGTTAAATCCTCATCTTGTGTATTTCTGTCCATTTTTAATGATTCCAAGGACTATCTTGCCCATCTGATCACAAACTGTATTGAAAGTAGCTCCTTTGGAGGGAGAAGCTTGTATTTCCATGAAACTATGGTAATCTTTGCAGGTGTCTTGCAAATGATGATGGGAAGGGGTCAATCAGAACTTCAACTCTTTTGGGGTCCTCAAGTGTAACAAATGATGATGGGAGTTGGTAGGCTTTCCAGCTACCTAATTAGGATTATAGTTAGATTATGACTAACTAATCAGGATTTTTGTAGTGAACTGCAATAACACACTGGTCCCTACTCTTCCTTTTCCAAAGAGGCTTCCCTTTCGATTATTTAAGAGCTGGGGGAAAGCACTCATGTTATGGAAACAAATTTATCACAGATTTCTCTCTGAGGTGCTGCCCTTATCCCACGCAAACCACACCTTGAGATACTAAAACTCAGAGTCAAGCATCATTGCATTTTTTTTTTCTCTAGAGTCAGCAAATGCAACCACCTTTGCCAAGTTAAACAAAAGCCAAAGGAAAATAGAGGTGATCTCCCACAGTTCTGTTTCAACATGGTTCTGTTGGACTACATTCCTTATTCCACCCTCCATACACCTGTTTAATCAGTCACGCACTACTGAGTACCAGGTCCATCTTTTCTGCTCTCTGTAATTGCAAATCAATCATTACAGAGGACTCTAAGCAAGAAAACAATACTAAGAGTACAAAAGTAATTGCTAATTAATTACACTTGAAGCGCTGGTAATCCAGCTGGCCTAGCACTCTGACAGGTAATCATTCTTGGACTGATTTAATAAGCATGTTCATCCCGACACTTCCCCCTTCTAGTGGGTCTTAAAGCCAGGCCGTTAGGTTTGCAGGTTTGTTTTATTTTTAGAACCTAAATGGGATGAAAGTATTCAATATGATCCTAATATACAAGCTTGTTAAATATTTTACTTACAGTATTACATGCCCAGATTATCAGTGGCTTGCACCAACTGTTATTGGGTGTCATAGGTCTAAAGGGCAACCTGGTTTTGGTGATTCAGGGCTTCAGCATGATTGCGAGACATAAGATAAAAGATGCAAGGAAGAGTGTTCCCATGTGATCTGAGGCGCTGGCAAGGAGAACTTCAGTTAGTAAAAATCCCCTGAATTGATGTAACAAAGTACCGTTGCTCACTCTGCTCACCACGATGCCAAAGGGGTTCTGCTCCACATCCACTTAGTAGTTTAAACTGGAGACCATGGATCCACTGAAGGATCCCACATGTTCATGGTGGACTGCAAATCTTTCTGGCTTAAGATCAGTGATCTGCACATATTTAAAGAACAGAACTGTTGAAAGTCTAAAAACTAATGTCTAATTCAAGCATTTTCCAGCATTAACATGTAGTTCTGACTTAGGATATTCCCAGCCCTGTAGCTCAATATGCATTGCTTCTTGTGGAAATACATGCCAAATTAAAATTGGAAGGACTTTACTTTTCTTAAATGTTACTGTGCTTCTGCTCTCACAGCTGTTCCTTCCCTTGCAATACTGTTCTTCCACAGGAGCTTGAATCAGAGCATCAGGTAAAGGCACCTTAAATCTCCATCAAGTTGCTCCAACAGATTTCAGCTTTGTTGGATTGAATTTAAGGTGACCTCTTGGCAACTTTAGCTGACAAAAGGGTACCTGATGGTTGTTTTCAGTATCTACTAGCACTGAAAGTTACATTACATATGTTTTGGAACACTATATGCTTTGTGGTTCTCATTCCAAATATAGAAATCTTGTCTCAGACTGAGAGGTACACAAATACACAGATTTGCCTGTTTGCGTTATCTCCAATATCTGCTCTTGTGTTTTTTGCTCAGGCAGACTCATACTCGTCTTGAGACTGAATTAGGCAGAAAATATGCAGATATTAGTCTGCATGAGCAGTTTTACTAAAACACTGAAGTGTTTGTTGTGTATGAGCAATCATTTTTATTTTACTGCAGTTTTCACCTCCAAATGAGATTACTCACACTAAATGGAACCATATGTGAAGCAAGGTGCTCTAGATCACATCCATGTAAGACATGTTTTCTAATACACCAATATAGGTTTTTATGGTGACAGGCTTTTTGTTAAAAAGATACTTGACAAAACCTCTGATGAGCTCTGATAGCATGCTCCTGACACTTCGGAAAGGCAAGACATAGGTAACAGGATGAGTTACTTATTTGTAAAGCAGAAGAATACATCATGCATATAAACCCATGGGATTTCACAGGGGCTGCAGTTCAGTGAAAGGAGAAGCTGCCATGAGAGGTACACTCGTTGCTGCTGAAATCACAACTGAAATGAGAGAGAGCACATTGGTGGAGTAAGTGTCTTAAAAAGCTGTGTAAAAGTAGGGGTTTGCCCCAGAATTGCTTTTTTATGAGGCCCAGTGGAGAAAGGTATGCTGCACCAAGGGGGCTGTGCTGGCTGCAGAGCCCACGAGAAGAACAACACCGTACCATTAACAGTGAACTGCACACCCGCCGTAAAACTAATTGAAACTAATCTCCAGCATCCAGATCAATAGATATTGGCAGCAGCTACTGCATTTAACTTTTGGTTAAGAACATTTAACCTTACAATACAGAGAAATTGGTTCTTTTTAGTTAAAGCAAGAAAGCACAGGAATACATGTGCATTGCATTAGCATATCCAAACACACGTACATGTTTGTATTGGGTTTATGTAGCAAGGTGTTTGCAGCAGGAGGATGCAGTTGCATCTTCTGTGATAAGAGACCAGGGGCTGCCCCATGTCAGGCAGAGCCAGTTCCAGCCAGCTCCACAATGGACCCACTGCTGGCCACAGAAGGGGCCTTAAAATGTAACTTGCATGCAATGGAAGGAATGACATACCTTAAAGACTCTGCTTCCTTCATCTGCTGCTCTTGATTGTAAAGCTTAGCATCAAAACCAATGCTTTATGTTTTGTTCTTTCCAGTTCACTGCATTGTCTGCTAACCCATCTACCAATGGCAGGCACATACATAATTACAGGCCAGTTGTTGTCCCAGAGACTGAGGTGAGGCTGACTGGCCTGTAGTTTCCTGCTTCCTCCTTCTTGTCTTTCTATGGAAAAGGGGGACATTTGCTTTTCTCCAATCTTTGGGCACTTCTCCACAGCGAGAGCGCCATTTTGTTGATTTTGTGATCCCTTTCTGCCACATCACCCCAGGCCGCGGCCCGGTGGCCCAGCCTGTCTGTCACTCCCTCACAGCGCTGCTGGCCGCCCGCTCCCTCCCCGTCATCCTTAGTTTAAAGCCGCCCTCTTGGCAAACCTCTCTGTGACACATCTCCATCAAACCCAGGACAGTTAATGGCGTTGTGAGCCCAGCCGAGGCCTCTGTCTGCACAAACGGCTGGGCTCGGGCCTGGCTCCTTTGCAGGCCGCTCCCCAGCCCCGGCTAAAGGGGTGCCTGACCCCCCGCCGATCGGGGGGCAGCTGTAAGAAGTCAAGAAATGTTCTCAAATGGGGAAAAGACCTATGTAAAATTGTTGGAAGACCGCGAAATTTATGACAAAGGAATGAACAATAAGTCCTTTTCATATTTAGAGAAACAGATTCCATGATATTGTAACAATAAATGTCAAAAGTAGAAGAAAAATATCAAAGATTATAATGGA
This sequence comes from Tetrax tetrax, assembly GCA_009806455.1. Lineage (NCBI taxonomy): Eukaryota > Metazoa > Chordata > Aves > Otidiformes > Otididae > Tetrax > Tetrax tetrax. The sequence goes on from WHYT01016719.1 coordinate 309,858, forward strand.
AAAGAGTTTATAGGGAAGAAGTTTCAGGAATAACTGTAAGATGATATCTTAATACGCAACTGGGTTTTGTCTTTTCCTCATAACAGATCCAATCTTCAAAATAAATCTTTATAGTCCAAAATAAAGGTATGGAATAACTATAAATGCCATCTCCCTACACAGTGACCTCTAAACTGTAACCTTGAACCTTTGGTAGTGTTTGTATGGCTACAAAGGATTAAAATCCCGAAACGTTAAATAATCCCCCTATGTTACACACACATTCTTCACAAATCCTTAAAGATTCTGATCATATCGGTTCAAGATTTTCTTTCTAAACACAATAGCTGCAAGCTTTTTTTTTAAAAAAAAGCCCAGCTGATATTTTTTAGTCACTCATTGCCGTAGCTGTATTTACACCCAGTGCAGAGAAACTCCACCCTTCCTCTTCTGCAAACCTGTATGCATGGACTGCTTTTGTTTAACTGAATTTTTTTTTTCTACTCACTGAAGATCTGGTGTGTTCAGTAGAAGGTTACTCCTCATTTTCCCCTCTTCCGGATGCCCAGATTAGAAAGTGTGGTCCTTTTCCCACTGGAGTTCATTGGAACTTTCTCTGGAAGCTCCGTACATACACTGATGCTGCCTTGGGTCCTAAGTTAGGAGGCTGAACTTAGCAAGCAGCAAGCAACACAAAGGCACACGGTGTGGAGTGTTTGCTGGGCTGCCATTCTCTGCCGACGATGTTTATTTCTTGGCATTCTGGTCACATCATGGGTATGGCAAACACCACAAAACCCCAATCAAGGTACAGTAGCTGAAAATTATTAGTAGCAGCTCCAAAACAGAGCAGATACAGTTTTTCACATGTTCAGGGAAAACACAAACATCCCTTTCCTCTACACCTTGAGGTGTGAACACCACCATTCATTAAATAGAATACTTATTTATCTTGCAGCTCATTTGAGGTTCTTTAATATCACTGTCACTGCAAGGCTCAGCACCATAAATTCTTGCATTGTTCTGTCTCATTAATAGAAGTTGTTTTTTACCTTGTCCTTAAGATGTCTTTATGCTCTCCACATGACAAATCTCCCAGTGCATCACCTTGTGGCTGCTTTATTTCCATCTAAGATGCTCTCTCATACAATCTTCTCTCCTTCAAACACCACCTCAAAATCATGAGTCCACGCTACATTATTTGCATAGCACAACATTTTAACACTGAATTCCTTGAACTCAAGCTCTTGCCATTACTTAATATAATCAAAGAGGGAGGAAATTATCTTCGTGACTCAGTCTGGGGTAGAAAGCTACTAGGCCCAGGCAATACTCTCCTCTTTGATGGCTGCTGGGAGAGCAAAGCTCCCAGTCCAGCCTGCAGCTAAAAGATTTTGCAGCTTGGGTGACTCCACGATGCACAGGAGGGTCTGGACAGAGTCACGATCTGCAGAGACTCGGACACTTACGTGTCCCACAAGATCAGCAGTAGACAATGGCTCTTGAAAGAGAAAAGGGCAGGGGAGATGCGGAGAGAGAACTGAAGGGCAGAAGCCGAGGGACCAGCCAAGCCAAGGACAGATCTTGATGCCAAGAAAGAAAAACATCAACCTATACTGCAGTCTCTAATGTGGTTTAAGTGGAAAATATTCTGGAAATATGCGTGATGAAAATTGAAATAAAAAGTTATATTATCATGTTTTAAGATGGTGAAAATGAAGTTTGCAGCTGTAAACTGTCTTTTTGTGCATAAAAGGCAAATCTGAGGTGAAAAATTATTTGCATTTTTATCTTTTAAATATTGTGTGCTGCTTCTTCCTTCAGTTTGAAAGGCTTTAGAGAACAACAAGGTGGAAGGAATAGTTTTGTTATCATTTGTTTGCTACTCTAAAGGAAAAAATTGTTTCTGCTTATAATAGCTGCAGGAAGAGGTAATTTCTGTTTTTATTTTTATTCCCCTTCAGAGCCTAAGCTAAACACATTCAAACATTGTCTGATAAACCTGAAAATACAGGGAGCACTGTCTGGGCATCCCCACCACTATGAGGAAAGCAAAGGAGCTCAGATAACGTTGCTGTGGGCACATAAAGAAAAGGGAGCCCGGTCAGCATGGCGTTATTCTGTAAGACTACCCTCCTGGGCCCATGTTTATAATAAGTTTGCCTTACAGCAAAGCACCCCTTCTTTTCTCCTTTTTTTTTTTACATAAACACATAAGGAGCCAAGGTTGCTATACTGCCAGCAAGAGAAAGGAGTGTCTGCAGCATCCTTGGGCAAACAGGAAAACTATAGGTGATGCTAGGGCCAAGATGAGTTGGCAATAACTTTCGTAGTGACCAGCGTACAAGAAGCATCCTAAGCAATCCACATTAAATTACCAAAACCACAGTGGCAGCTCGGTGGGAACTTAGTTATCCTTACAGTTAATACGGCTTCTTTATCAATACCTCCTTAAAAACATTATTCAATCTTTTATTAACTCTACAGATTTGTCAATGCATCACTCACATTCACAGAAAACTTTGCTCCAAGGAAGGAATAGCTTTACTACCGCTGCAGCCTTGTTCTGGAAACACTCTTGCTGCCATCAGATAAACTACTCTTAAACACAGGAACCAAGATCCCTCTAGAAAATGGAGGATATTACAGTATCCTTTGTTTCAACTGTGGTGTTACTCAAAAAGCTTGGTTTTGTGCTAGATACCACACTGTTCCCAAATAAATATTATGCTAATATCTGAAGAGACATACTTCTGTAAAGTGGTCCTAGAATGTTGCCTAAACTCCTTAAGGGTTATATTTCAGGAAATGTATGACTATATATTCATTTTTTGCCTTTGAACTGCTATCTGTTTTCAGCAGAACTTCCAAAATATCCTAGAATCCCTCCAGGTTACAATTATTTTTTTTTTTTAAATCATAATAATTAAAAATTAGTAAATCGCGATTTAAATTAGCCTATTCATAGCTTTATCAAAACCAAACATTGAACAAATTTTCATTCATTCAATTCACACTGAAACTGATAGTAAGCCAGTGAGACCTAACCCTTGAACCAAGCCTTGAATAGAAATCCTCAGATGTCCCTCTTCCCAACTTTAACACACAAAAAAATAAAGGAGATTTAAAGCATGTGTTTATGAGAATGAAGACTCTTACATGGCGTTAGCACTGTACTTGCTGCAAAAGGATGGTAGCTGGTGGGGGAGGAAGACTCCTCCGTATTGTTTGAGGCTGTGATTAAGTTGCAAATTTTGCAGAAATGGTGTAAAATCAACTGACTTTTGAAAGAAAAGGTATCAACAGTGTATTTACCCAAGGGCATTGGCTATTTCAAGTACACTTCATTGTAGAAGTCCATTTTCTGTATGTGTCTGCTATTTCTGCACTTTCTGATCTGCTGCTTTTACTTTCACGGATTGAATCCACAATATCAGTTACTTTGTCTCCTCATTATTACTAAAAAGAGGATGAGGCATGTGCCAACACTTCTAGCTACGTGATATTTTCTGTGGGGGCCATGTCCTGCTTCGGACCTCAGTGGAAACAGTCATGAAAGAAAATGAGATCTTGTTTTGGTTCCGTGCAAACATATTCCAGTCCTCACTTGAAAAAAATATTATTTCATTGGTGTTTATATATTATTCAGAGTAAGATAGCAATTGCACTCTTTTTGCATGAAAAAGCCAACACAATACACTGTCCTCTTCAAGTCACACTTTCAAGTCCATAGATAGATAGAAAAACGTTGCAGTATTTGAAAATGAAGCTTCCGCGACAGCAAACCATACGCTGTTTTATTCAGTCCTCATGATTTTTAAGATACCACTTGGTGTAGAAACCACAGCCACTGGTTATGCCTGTGCGTGTTAGTAACACAGAAATACATCAACAATTTTACATCTTTACCTCTTAGCAGTGCCCCAGGAAGCTAAAAGGAAAAGCCTTCAAAGCTTCCTGTATTTCTTCACTGCAGACAGCATCTTGAGAAAAACACGACTGGTGATTAGCATGAGTCAGATAAAGATTGCAAGCTGTTAATTCCTATGCTGGAAACTTACAATTCCTAGACCCAAATTATCAAATCCAGGTACGTACAAATATATGACCAAACAAGCCCCACACTGTACTTTCCTGGTGACCACCTAACAGTGAACACAGCTGGTTTTGGGAGTGTTTTGTTTTGTTAAAATAAGTACCTAGAATGGCAGAATTCTTTCCCATACAACAGCAGTCTTCATCTATTAAGTACAGGACAGCACTGAAGTCTCCAGCACTATTAGGACCCTTCACACCACACAGAAGGTCACACTGGAACATCTCGTAACTCCACAGCTACCACAGCAATCTCCAGTGGCTACAGCTGCCTCCACGTGGAAGGGTGGGCATTGCTAGCTGACCCAGCAAAGGCCACCACAGGGAGGACCCAATCATGCATTTCCATCACCCAGTAGCAGAAATAGATCACTGGAAGGAACAACATAGCTCACCAAATGCTGTTCCCCAAAACTGCAGCACGTGAATACTAATTCAACAGCATTCACGCAGCTGAACTCTAAACGATCACAAAAGTCTCTTAATTTATGACCTTGTAAAGCTACAGTGTGCCACAGGTAGAGAACTCAAAACTGAATGTCAACATCTAGGTCCTACAGCAGCAAGAAACACCTTAGACATCAAGGACCTCACACCAGCTCACCTACTGCTCAAAAGGCAACATGGAGCATGCTCCGTTGGTGGGTATTTATGTGCCTGCTGATTGGCTGGCCAGGCAAACTGCAATCTGATTGTCCAGGAACCAGGTGTGTTTCAATTTGCTGGTGACCTGCAGCTTTTGAAGCCCAGACACAAGATCTGGAGTTTTGGTTGTTATCAAGGCAAGCCTGTGGTTTTGAGGAACCACATAGCCAGCTTTGGTCACCCAAGAAGAGGCAGATTCATATCCAGCACCTACAGAGGTTTAAGCACACCCCTGTGATTTGCTATCAGAGGCAATGAGGAGAAAGATGTAGGGATGCCTTCCAACCCTCTAAGAAGGGATGTGGGTAGCCACGAAATAAGGTGAAATAAGGAGTGAGGATTAAAAAAAGGTTTGTGTTATAGAGATTGTGAAAGGAAGCTTAAAAAAAGGGGAAAAAAAGTCAATTATGCAGTATATCTTTCACCTCTAATGTATGTTGTTTAAACAAGGAACAAGAGGAATGACAAGGAAATATTTAATGAAAAAAAATTCATCTGACATAGCTATTTACATGGTTGGCATCTGAAAAGAATACTGGGAGGAAAATTTCCTTCCATTCATTTGTAATTCCTGACTCATTTTTGTCATTCGTTTTGCACAGGACTGCAAGTCCTGAACCAGAGGCTGCAGCCCCCAGCAGCAATGTAATCACAAATGAGATTATTTCTTAGGCACTCTGGTGACCTGTGCTTATATCCCCTCTTCCTGGAAAGATGATAAGGTAAGTGGTTCCTGTCACCTCTGCTGCCACTCGTCCATGGTGCCCTTGCTCACGCAGGGTGCTCCTCATACCGCATGAGGCTTCTTGATTTTCGGAGCTGCTGTCACTCCTTTCTGTGGCCGAAGGCCTACTGCTGCAGCTCAGTCTCTTTAGAAACAAGCTGGTGTCAGAAACGTTCCAGTGTGATGCCAGACTAAATGAGACATGTCACTGACCTCCTCTTTGTCATCGTCCCTACCTCTTGCACAAAGAGGGCTTGGCCTTGTCTCCAGATTTGCTATTTGCTCCAGGTAAGGATTCAGACCTTTCTCATACCTTCAGCTCCTGCTGTTCCTATCAGAGCTTTCTGGTGTCTAACGGCTTTTCAGAAAGCTGCTTTTCACACACCCAGGGAGCAGCCACGCTTTGTAGCATCGCACCTGCAGGCACGGCTCTTGCTCTAGAGTTGAGTGACCTGGCCCTGAACTGATGACATTGATGGATCTTTTCTTTTTCTTTAGTTGCTGCTTTCTCATCCCTTGCTTCCTTCCACAATAAAAGGAGCAAGTGAAAAATTGGCTTCCTCAGGGTAAGGTGAAATCAGCACTTTGAATTTACTGGTGGCTTGCTTTGCTGAAAGCCGCCAGTGTTCATGGCTTTTGGAGAAGAAGCGCTGGTAGCCTGCCGGCACCCCTCCCAAAATGGGCTGCTGGGGGAGAAACTGCACAAGCAAATCAATTCAAAGGGGAATGATAACACTTCAAAACATTTGAATACTCGATTGTTTGTCTTGAAACTACCTTAATTAAAGAAACAAACTAAAACCAAATTCCTTACTGCTATTTTGCAGGCTGAGATTTGGCATCTGCACGTGACAGAAAGCGCAGCAGAGGGACCAGATGCCTGAACCTTGCTTGGGGAAGGTTGGGGTGAAAATGCAGGGACAGTTCAGAGGCTGTCTGTAATCTCTTCAATATCTATTAGGGATGTTTGCCTCTGCCAGAATGAATAAATTAATTGATTCAAAATGTATACAGTTGGATCTAGTATTAGTAAAAAAATATGCCAGTTCTGAAAGGATTAAATTCTTGCTTCCTCTTTGAACATATACGATATCTTCTGATTAAAAAGGAAAAAGAAGAATTGTACTGAAATGTTTGCAACTACAGTCTTGGAAGAATCAGTCAGCTCCTGTCCAAAGTCAGGAGGACCTCTACCGTGTGTCCTTCCTACACAGCAGGTCCACGTTCAGCAGAAGCTTTATAAAGCCAGGAAGCCCTTCAGATGACAGCAACACTGACTGAGACACTGGAAATGCAATTTTTGGAGAATTTCATTGCCTGTCTTGATGTTTTGCAGTTCCCTGTCCAGATTCAGATCTTCAGTCTGAAGTTGTGGCCTGAAACTATAGAAACATTTTCGGCTCAGTGCTTCTTTGTGTGTTTTTGGGGTACCCAAAAAGTTATCACTCCAACTGGAAAAGCCCCATACGGACCCCAGTCTCAATCCATCCGTACTTGCACAAACTCCACCACTGAAGTGTTTTACTAAGCAACATATTTGATGTTTGTGCTTTAGAATCTCATTTCCCTTAATTTTTGTGGTTGTGTGGTACTTACACAAAATTCAAAGAAAATGACTCTTTGTACTTACATACTTTTTAAAAAGCACATAATTAAACTCAAGATATTTCCTACAAGTGCATTGAAATCCATGTGCCCAAGCTCAAGGCTAGATCCCTGTCATACTTCCAGTTTGTGTTAAAGCCACTTTTAATTAAAAATCTGTTTTCTATTATATTCTATGCATTTTCTCTCACATGAAAAATGGAGCTTTTGGGGTGCCATTTGCTTAAGACTGGAAAGGGACAAAAATAATTTGAGCATAAGCAGTACCCAAATAATTCCAATCTGAAGACTGAAGAAAAGGGGTTTCTGGTATTGTAACTGCTGTGCACTTTTGATTCACCAGCTACAAGGAACAATTCATTCATGTCCTTTGGGAAAAATGCAGCTGGAAAATTTCACGTGTTCCTGACCTTTGTTTCATAATAAAATAAGCCTCTGCCTCACACACTTCATACGAAGTCTCCATCAAAAGAAAAGGGAGTGGTCTGGAGACATGGAGGTGAGCTCTGCTGAAAACCTGAGCTTTTTATGTATACTAATACTATCTTAGAAAAGACATCACCAGTAGAAGATCAAGCATACACTTTCCTCAGTATAATTTTCAATTGTGGGATTAGATTTCCTTCTAACTCATACCTATTTATGGCTAAACGCAGTTGAACACACACTTATTTCCAAGGAAAAATGTTCAACGGCAATACAAGTGTGTAAATGTACTGAGCAGTCGATGGCACAAAAGCTTGTTTGTAAACCGAGATCCCACGGTGGGAATTTTCTCCTGACAGTTCAGTGCTTTGCATCAAAGTCACATCTTCTGAAAATTAACATCAAAGCAATTCAGCTCCTTGTGGTGGTGTTTCAGTGGAGACAGTCTGCTACATCTCTGTAAATTAAAACTGCATAACTGATATCAGTGTTATACTGATGGTGTCACAGTTATATTGTAAAATGTGTGATCCGAAATGTGTGATCGAGAAATGTTTAAGGAGATGCAAAAGATGTCTGTCTTAAAAATACAAGAATTTGGGTTTACTTTCCTGTTATGATATCTAACAAATAACGATACTACCATAAGTACAGCATTTTAAGGAAAGCAGAGAGTCCACAGTCTGGTCCTGAGGACAATAACATAGCCTTCATCAGTACTAAACAGTATTTTCTTTAGTTAGACACAATGCCCAGTCAGGGACATCATGAAACAGTGACAATTTTATAAGAAAATGAGCAGAATTTGGCTCTCCCTGCTCATTTTTAAAAGATTTTTATCCATCTGGAGAAGAGTTCAAGTCCCATGATGTTCTGAAGTCCTGAGGACATCTTCAAAATTATCGCAATGTGTGTTTTTAATATATATTTATAGTTATGTATATATAAATAAAATTGCTAAGGTTTTTTATAGATAGTTCACATATAAAAATGAGTTAATTTTGAGAGGTGGCTAACTTTTTATTTGATTGAAAACTGCTTCAGTGCTACTGAAATGATCTGGGGTTTGTGTGGTTTCTTTTCCTGACGTATCACGTCATCTTTACGTATTTGGTCAGGGTCGTTTCAAAAGTCCATCAGTTAACAAGTACTGGTACAAGATACCAGTGGAGATTCTCATGTAGCAAGATACTACTAACTCATAATCTTGACCTCATGGTAACAGCCTTGATTAGGCCATTTTGTAATCTTGAACTTACTTTATGACTTGAAAATCAATATCAAACTGTAAACAGAAGCATGACTCGTGTTACAGGCATCTTCTCCAAAGGATGCCTAGCCGGTATTTTTAAGTGCTTGCTCTCTTATTCTTCTATTTCCTGGAGATATTTAGAGAAATCATTAGAACTAGGAAGATGCAAAGCTACTACTTTTATGAATAATGTAAGAAATTGTGATATCCAACAACTTGTACACATTACTTAGAGCATTCAAATGCTCCAAAAGTATTCTATAGGATTTCCATTAATATTATTTTCTTGAAAGCTTTAATATTCTGGATTTTCAGCCAAGCAAGTTCTCTCAAACTATCACTATAAACAGACTAAAAAATAAGAAATGTATAAACTTTGCATTAACTAAGGTTTAATTTTTTCTTCTTATGTCTATGCATTTTTCTGTTGAATACATGCTTTGCATTCCAGTATTTTCTTTATTCTAGTCACTGAAATATAACTTTCATGATCAATACAGCACCGGTCTTTTAATCACTCTGACACCTTACTTACCCTCATTAGAAATTCTGAGCATGCACAACCCCACATCATCTACTGAGGTTTTCCAACCCTGCAGATGGGAAATTCTATTGAATAATACCAGATACTATCACAAAAGAGATAAAACCAACTGCAACCTGACCTTTAGGATTGCAAGCTTTAAAAACATAGCTAGTAATTTTGAGCATTTTTTGCCTGCACGACTTTTGTGAATTTTTACTTTTCCATCAGTAGCAGGCACGATCTGGCACAATATGATAAAATGATAAGCAAGTTCACCAGGAAATAATTTCAGTGATTATTCTGAATGTTGCAAACTGCTTTACTGGCTGTAAGGGATCTTATTTCATTGAAAGGATTCTTGTTACATCCTGTTCCTACGAATTGCTTTGCTGGGGCTTTGTGTGTCCGCAGGGATGTGCCCACACAAAATCATGTGAGGAACCGTGCCCTAGAAAAGCAATAGTCTGAAGAATGTCTTTCTGCTTATAACCCTACCGTTAAGTGGTTATTTTTGCTCAAATAAACACAAAAAGAGGAAATGCATCTCATCTCTGTTCCTCTTTTTAAGGACTGTTCTGCAATCTTCAGTTCAAATTTGCTTGTATAAAATATTTAAAATTAAACATGATCATCCATAATTCCTTCTAGCCTAATTTCATTCAGCTTTTACCGGTGATGCAAGCTGACATTCACAGTAACTGAGGACTAAGTTTAGCCTCCAAACATGCATGTTGCACGCAGTTTTATCAGTATTCTCTGCAGACACGTATTTGCCTTGACTTAGAGGGGTATAATCTGTTCAGTCTGGCTGAGATGTACACGCAGTTTCTACCGTACCGGAACAAAGAATCTGTGGCAGCACCTCCAGGCCCCGGTGCAGATCTGTCTGCTGCCCGCTTGCCGTGCTCCCCTGTCCCCTGGCACTGCAGGTGCCCTAGCCCCAGCCCTACCTTCTCTTTGGCACAGAGGGACCATCCTGCTTCCCAGATACAGCCCATGGGGTACCTCACAGGTGGGAAAGCTCATGCAGAACCCTTGGCCCAAATACAAATTTCACCCAAGGTGGGAGGGAATCATTTTGACACTGATTTAATTTTAGGCTGAAAAAAAAGGAACTAAGAGAACAGGCTGAGAGAGCTGGGGCTGTTCAGCCTGGAGAAGAGGCGGCTCCAGGGAGACCTGAGAGCAGCCTTCCAGTACCTAAAGGGGGCTGCAGGAAAGGTGGGGAGAAACTTTTCAGTAGGGCCTGTTGTGATAGGATGAGGGGTAACAGTTTTAAAACAGAGGGAGGTGGACACAAGGAAGAAGTTATTTACACTGAGGGTGGTGGAACCCTGGCCCAGGTTGCCCAGAGAGGCGGTGGATGCCCCATCCCTGGAAACATTCAAGGCCAGGTTGGCCGGGGCTCTGAGCAACCTGATCTGGTTGGAGATGTCCCTGCTCCTGGCAGGGGGGTTTGGACTGGATGGCGTTGAACGGTCCCTTCCAACCCAGACCATTCTGTGATTCTATGATTTTTTGTCTCTGACTATTGCACTTGAACATAAAGCAGACATTATTTCAAACCCCTAAAGACAGGCTAAGTTACTAATCAGATCCAAAACATTCCTCCCTTTTCAATTTCTTCTCACTTCAGCTGGCAGCACACTGTTTTGAATAGAAACCCCCATCTTCTTCCTCACCATCTTCATTGGCGAACATTTCCCAGCATTTCTGCAGAGCCGCCATGGCCATGGTGTAACTGGCCCCAGCTTGAGCTTCTCCCTCCGCCCTCTCCATTTCCATAGCCCTGCTCTTTGGTGGTACTCGGGCCCACGGTATTTCTGTATTTGGCTCTGGGGGACCAGCGTGTCTCCTTTAGGGCAGATGTGACTATTTCCCAGCTTTTATGTCACGCTTTCCGTACACTGATCTGTGCTTTAGAAGAGGTGTTAATGGCATTCCCTAGATGAGGAGAGGGAGACATGCAAAAGCTACAGGATTTTTTCCAAGCAGCTGATGTAGGCTGAGACTTAAATCTCCAAAATCCAAGTACCCCACCCCAGCTTGGGCCAAGCTGCTGTCTTACTCTTTTCCTTCTTGCAAAACATCTTTATTCTTATTTGCAGACTTAAAGCAAAGTGATGAGCTATTGACTACAAGAAAGCCAGGGGGTGAGACAGTAAATAAATCTTCCATGCCATAGTGCTGCCTCTGAAATGGGAAACTAAAGATGACACATCTCTCATTACTTTGTGTTGTTTCTTATTTAATTTATGAATCTTCAATGCATGTGTTTTGAGTCATAAATGTGATCTGCATCTGTATTTGACATAAAGGCGTGCGAAGGACAGTTCCCAATAACACTGTGGGTCATTTCCGAGCAGAGTTACAGTAAATAACATTGAATATGAAATATGTAGTGACATAACAAACACAACAGTGGGCTGAGGTTACTTGTACCGAGGATTCTGAGACTACTGGCAGTGAGGTGCACTGATAAGCAGCTACACCAAGGACTGGAGACCAGGGTTCACAGGTTCTTTGCAGACTCCCAGTGTTTCGCTATTGCTAAAAAGTCACTTAAGGTAAAACACTGCAATAAAATTGTTTTGATACTTCTGTTACAATAAATTCTAAGAGCTCTGCCTAGATAAAATGATATCTGGTCTTCACTCCATTAAAGCTACCCAGAAGCAGCTCCAGGTAACCCAAGCCAATCAATCCAATGAAAACATGGACGTACCTCATACACTGGTAAATATCAACACTGTCTCTCTGACCAGGGCAATTTTTCACCAGATTCAGAGACTGGTCTCTGCATTCTCTTTAACTGTCTTCTTAAACTCAAACAGGAGCACTAAGCAAGAGCTGATGTTTTCTTTTGGGCTGTACTTGTGTATCGAGGTATGTGGGATACCAACCACTGCAGGATGAAACACTCACATTTTGCAAGATCTTTAGAAGATGGATAAATAGAAATGTGTACCAAGTTACTCATCAAAAAACCTAGTTGTCCCCCGGTCCCCGACAAACAATTATATTTAAAAATCTTGGCTTCTGATCTTAGTTTTATGTTGTCAGCCTATTACTTTGGCCTTCTTTGCAAAGGGTGTGGTAATAACCTAGAGGCATCAAATTCAATCTATGCACATCACTTGGAATGTGTTTATTTTCTCTGCCATCCTCCAAAATGAGGCCATCAGCCAGGTTCATTATTGAAGATATACTACATCTCTTCTAAGTTTTTAAAAAAACCCCATAAAATTAATAGAAATAGATTAATGCATTTTTTTTCTGTCTAGTAAAAACTGTCTAGTAGCAGTTTTTCTCCTGCCCTTCCTGAGCCTGTATTTAATCCATTTTAGTACTTTTCTCAAATTAATTTTTTTTTTTTCTTCAAAAACCAACCTGTTATTGATGCAAAAACTAATTGATAGTCTGCTCTGAAAAGTGTGGTTGGGGATTTTGGATGTATCCTCTCTCCCCAAAATAATAAACTGCAATCTTCTCTTCTTGCTCTGCTATGTGAATGTCCAGGCCACTGTGAGGGTTCTGGAGCAGAGAGTACACACTATTTTTTTTTTTTTTTTTAATTGCATAAAAGAGACAACAGTCTTCAAGAGCCTGACTTGAGTCCTACTTTTCTGCTCAAGATGTGTTGCAGAAGTACCTTGGTCTTTTTCATTCTGTTTAAAAAAATATATTTCTAGGGTGTTTACTCAAAAAAAGGAATAGAAGCTTTGTTTATATTTTTCAAAAATACCTGATTTGGGCCACTCAGCTTAAGAAGTGATGAAGACACCTAACGATTTCAGATTTTTAACAAGCTAGGAATTAAATGAAACTAGCCACCAGCATTGCATGGGCCACCAGTTGGCTTTCAGCCTTCAGTTACTCACCAGTCAGTCCAGCAGAAGAGAACTTAAAAGTCTTAAAATGTCACTAACTTCTCCTTGAAAAAAATTAGATGCTGCCTCCTGACAAATATACATTACTTGTTTATTACCAAAATCTGAATCCTAGTGTTTAAATTTCTTGTAATCCAGTCACTGGGCACATTGAGGTGATGCTGACCAACCGAGAGAGCTCTTCTCTTTGGACCGGGCTCCAGCTACCGCCTGCAATGACTCCACATTTTACCAGTATCTCCCACTTTCAGAACTCAAGACATCATCCGATAAAACCAGGGCTGTGTCTTCACTGCTCTCCTCACGCCTGTCTGCCCAGACTCCACAGTATATTGTTTAATCAGTGACTGTCATCCTCAGTCCAGCTTAATGTTCCCAGTGCCAGGCTCCTCTCTATTGATTTACGCTTGTGGCACTTTCATTTACTGGGTTTAAGGATGTTTGTGATGCTTACACTGTAATAAACTAAGGATATACAGATATAAATTTCTAAACTAATGTTGCGGTTGATTTAGCGGGGGGTCTGATCCTCTGAAGTCATTAAGAACGTGGGAAAATTTCCAGTGACTTCCTCACATGTCACATCACAGTCATGGATGCATTTTTTTTTCCCCCTCTTTATCTGATGGAAATTTCACTTTACAAACGTAGATTCCATCTTAAGCTCAGCAGTTCCATTTCAAGATAACCAGTGAATTTACACCTCTATCAAACGCGTTCTGTGCCCGGGAGCGACACGCCGCAGCAACCAGTGAGCGCTTGGATCAAAGTCCATCACAGCGAACAGTAACCAGCTGCGGGAGGTCGGGGATTTTGTTTAAACGGGCAGTGTCACGATATTTAGATAAAACAAAACAAACCCATCTCTGCTCCATCAAAAGCAATATTCTTCAAGCACGATCACAAAAGCCAACAATTTCAAACACTGCGAATGTTTTCTGCATGAGAAACATGACGCCAAGGGATTCATTTCATGCGTTTATTCAGGCACTGGACATGGATATCTGCTACGAATCCACGGGCCCATGAATTGGCTTTCTAAGTTTTTGTGAGCTTAGGCTACTAAAAAAAAAAAATGCATTGTTATTTAAGACGGTCACTGCAAAAATTAATACTGCTATTTTTGCATGAGGGATAACGGGGAGTTATTCTATCACCTATGGTAATGGCCATGGCTTTTAAGAAGGATACATTTGAAGTTAAGATTGCCTTTACTAGAACGTACCTGTAAACAAACACATCCAGCCGATTCACACGTGCGCACTGGCTCCTTATCGTCTGCAAATGATGCCAGAGCTAATGTATGGATTGTCACGGAGACGTGCTGCGCTTTAAACCTTTAAATGTTATCATGCTCACACAATATCGGATTCAAATGTTCGTTCTCCTAAATATTACAGAGCTAAAAGTTTATATCTAATTTGAGAGGTACCAAACTTACTGGGCATCATCTGCATAGCTTTAGAGTTTGGGACTTCCCGAATATTTCAGTTTTCTTACTACAAGGAGCTGCAAAATTAAAAATTGAAATCTAGTCCGAAACGCAAGCAACTTTTCATCTGGAAGGTTTCAGGATTGCAGCTTTTTTTTTTTTTTAGATGTCTATTTCTCTCCAGCAGTGCATTTCCCTGTTTGGGGTCTCTCCTCCCAGCCCACCACAGCACCAGGAAACCTGGAAACCATTTTGTGGAGAATTGCAATTTTCGGTTTTTCTTGTTCCCTGACATAGCTGCGAAAAGAAAGAGGCAAATGTAAAGAGATCCACCCACTCCAGGCACATTAATTATAGGTGCTGAAAATCAGCCAGTAATGAAGGTAAGAGAGAAATTCAGTGCATTAACAGCTTAACAATGTTCATTCTCTTAACGTTTGCACACACCTGCAAGTGTGTACAGCACATGCTTCGCCTTCGCAGTGGCTGATTTGAGCGTACCAAGACCATGACTTTGCCAGCAAGTGTTCATCTATACCTATATATATATATATTATGCTGCCATACCTGTCCTATGCACATACAGATTTTCAGCCTGTATGCACATTTTATGTTTCATGCAGAAATAAACAGACAAAAATCTGTTTTTATGCACTCCTTCAAGGACCATTCTATTATGCAGGACTATAGATGCTGCACAAAACCTTAAAAAAAAAAAAAATAGGTCATTGAGACTATTCTCCTGGTATTGCAGTGACATTCTTCCTGTGGTAAAGAAAGGATCTATAAAAGAGTCAAACTTCAGAAAAATAATCTTATTTCTAGTGTTAACCAGTCCCATCAGCCAAGAACCTGCCCACACACAGATGAGTGCTAGCCTGCCAACTAAAGAAACATGTTTGGACTTTTCCCCCCTTCTCTCCATGATCAGTCATTCAATTTTACTGTTACCTCATTAATTTGGATACACACAGTACAACTTTGGGGTTCAGTGTTGCACATCACTGGAAAAGCAAAGTAAATGCAATTTTCTTGAGGTTCTACTATCCCCACTCTTTCATTTTCTCTAATTATTACTTTTAGTAATGACAAGGTGGCCAGCAACAAAGATTATTAACTCCATCCTAGTTTGCATCTGGAATAACAAAATAAGAGGAGTAAATTGCCTGATATTCATTCAAAAGGATTATGCATTCGCAAGCCCCTGTTGATTATGCCCACACTTCTTGGCAACGGAAGCCCAGTTTTCGAACTCCAAGCCCTTTGCCAGCAACACGTCTGTCATTCCTTCCTTCAACACTTCATTCCTGTATTTATAATCCATCCTGTATTTCTTCCTTAAAGTAGTCAATTACTGAAATTTTTGGAACATGTATATCTTATATTAGAAAAATTAATACATACAGACGAAAGTTTTGAGCACAGATAACAAAACCTTCATGCATCTGAGTGGGTTTTACCCCATAGTACCAGCAAGATTAAAGATACAATTTTTCCCCACAAACAAAATTTCCATGAACCAAAGCACATAAAAGTTAGCAATTTTTTTTTTTTTTTAATAAGAGGGAA
>WHYT01016720.1:20889-129357 GCA_009806455.1 Tetrax tetrax
TCTCAGCGCAGTCGAGCCGAAACGAGCTGTCACCGCCTCCGAGCCGGCTCTTGAGGAGCCACCGCGTTTATGGGTGAGAACACCGACCCCGCGCCCGGGAGGCGGGGAGCTGCAGCGGGGCAGCGCGGAGCCGGGGCGGGGGGTCAGCGGCGGTGCCGATCGTACCCCGGCGACAACAACGTGCGGGACAAAGCTCTGCGGGAGAAGTAACTGCTGCAGCGCAGGGAGCAGCGGCAGCAGCTGTCCGTGTGTGTGTTACGGCTGGTGTGTGTGTGTGTGCATCTTTCAGTGTGCTGTTATTCCTTAACAATGTTAACTACTTCGGAACGGGACTCGTTTTTGTTGCTTTCAGGGGTACAAGCAGAGTACGTGTCATCTGACTACTTGGTGGCCGAAATAGAAGTGAAAGCCCTTTGTGCTTTCTGCTATCTCCACGTTAATGTTCGTCTTTGGATTTGTGGTGGTGATCTTAAAATCTTCCTCCTTCCACACAAGTATGCGTAGCAAGCAGTCTTTCGGAGATAAGGTCCTCACTTGGGACCGACTGTACAATAAGGATTTGGATTGTAATCACAAAAGAGTTAGGGAATCTTCAGTGAATTTTTAGAGCTATTGAGTGGATTTCTTTTTAAGATAAGGGAGTAATTGTCTTCTTTTTTTTTTTTCCTCCGTTGGGCTTGTATGGAATATTTTATCTCTCTATTTTTCTTAGAAGTAACATGCATGTATGTTGTCACTTTGGGGGTTTTCTTCTTTCAGCAGAGAGGAGAGCTGTAAATAATTTGTGTTTGATGATTGTTAGAAACAGTTTTACAACAAATGACTGGAAATAAACAGCAGGGGTTTTTTTTTTAGATGGATACCCTTGCCCTGTATAGGTAGACATAAGAAACCAAATTAATTCCCTGGGTAGCATAGTGACTTCATAACACTGAATTTGTCCAATACTAATCTGAATTCTCTTTATTAAGTAGCATAGTCGCTGGGAGAGGGAGATAACTCTTATTAGATCAGCAGGTATTAAGATGCTGTTAGGTTTTCTGTTGCGGAGTAGTTCTCTACCTGAAAGGTGACAACAACTTCTGTATGTTCAGGGGAAAGGGACTACCTGTGAGGTAAGAATTAGGGGAGGGAGATTTATCAATAACAAGGGGCAAAGCATCTTGTCCTAGCTAAAAATCATCTCATACTTGCAGACGGCATGCAGAGTTACAAGCAGAGGTAGAGAGAAGGAAGGACTGAGAGTCAAGTGCTTGTTTCCAGTCCCATGCAATTTTCATGTTGTGGCAGGTTTTGTTATTGCATAAGGCATCTTCTAGTACATGATACAGTGACTTGTGTTAAAAATAAATGTGCTTAGAACTCGTGTTTCTTTGTACATGGTGTTTAAAGTTACTTGTCTGCTTCTTTGATTGTTGTCCTATCTCTCAGCTGCTTTTTTTTTTTTTTCTCTTGTTCTTTACTTGGCTTTCATTCTTTAATGAAATTAGATGGGTTTAGTTTGGAACAAATAGTGTACCGACCCCTCCCCCCCAAAAAGCGAAGCCCCATAGTAAGTAAAAAATGTAAAGCCATGCAGAAAATTCAGCTAACAACATGATTCTGTGTGGAAGGCACGTCTTCACGCTGTATGGCAATGAGCTTCTGGGTGCAAGAGGGAGGCTTGGGTTATTCCTTTAAGACATGTGCCTTTCCTGTGTTTCCAGGCTGGTGTGTGAAGATTGCTGTTATTAGTGGTCCTCTAGCTAGGTTCAGTTTTCTGAAGATGGAGTTTAGAAAGCTAGAAATGAAGATCTCTTAAAGGAAATTGCCTCACAAGTAATAGTTTGAACTCTGGTAAGGTCATATCTTCAGAAGTAACTAGAATAGAAAACCCCTGCAAGCTCCATGTGCAGCTATAGCACACAGGCATCTCTCAGGACCTTTTCATCTCTAGCTGCTTGATGCAATATCTGATTTTTTTAAACACACCAGGTGGAAAAAAAAAGGGAGTTGAAATTCACGATGGGTAGTTTGAAGTGATTTGCATCCTATTACCTTTAGCTGTTTTCTCTGCAGGCTATTTGGTGTTTATTGTGACCTGATGGCCTTTGGAAGTGTGCTTTATTCCTGGCGCTATTACTTACTGGCTTTATCTATATTGGGCAGAGGGAATGCTTGGCATGATCTTTTTTTACATAACCTCCTGGAACAGAGTGTGACACTTCATCATATTGGGGTAGCATTTGCTTTGTAAACTGTCTTGTGGGTGAATGAACTGTATATTAGCTTTCAGCCAGGAAGAAAAATAACAGGTTGTCTTCTCTTGGCATTCTAAAACAAGAAAAACAGAGAAGGAGAATATCTGGTGTAAGTTTTCTTCGTTCACTGTCTGGAACTTCGCTTTCTGTAATGTTGAGGACTCCAGGTAAGACAAGCGGCTGATATTGATGGACGATAAGGAAACACACAGCTTTTAATGAAACTTACTGCTCCACTGCCAGTCTTGGGAGGAATAGAAACTTAAAAAAAACAATAGAGGCCGAATTTCCAGCTTAGATTCTCTTTCTATGGCAGAAAATGGGTATACTTTAGCTTCAGCAGCATAGCAGACAACAAGAAGCCCTGTGCTCTTCATCTGCAGAGATGTAATCAAATGATGCTGAAATCTCAGCCTTATAGCAGCAGGGAGGGTACACAGCCTTCAGTGGCAGCAGTACTGTGGGACATTGTGCATGAGCTCCCAGAAGCAGCTGAATGGTGTTAGGAAGCATCTCACTTTGGTCCCTGTGGTGTCCCAACCTTAGTAAGACAGCCAGCAGCTGATGCCTCCCAAGCCTCATGGTTTTGTCGTCTTGGCAGGATGGGCATGCAAGCCAGTCTGTAGGTGGCTGATCTTGGTGTGAGGAGCTGCACGCTGAGAAACTTCTTCTTATTCTGCAACTTCTTGCACACTTTCTTTTTACTTCACCGTTTTGCCAGTTACATTTGGGTGGTCAAAGAGTGGATGGTAAGGACTGGAGTGAAGTTGTATATTCATTTTGTATTTAATTGATTATTAATCCAAAATGAACCATAAGAGTCCTTGATTAGCTCCCATTACAAGCTAGATCATTTATTTTTAAAAAATTTCCTGTTTTGCTAACAGAAACTTGATAGACTCTCAGTGCTCTGCAATATAGTCACTTGGTGTAATTATCATCAGTCTTAAATTATGCGCTTTAGTGCTTGTTTTATTTGACTGTCTTTAGCTACAGCTTTGGTAGCTCTGGTTCTTATTAGCTCTTTGTATGTCTAATAGCCTTCTCTATCCAAATTTCTGCTCCCTCTAGAGTTACTGTGTTATTCTTTACCTTCTCTTTGTAAAAGTGGAAAATAGAGTTCCTTCATTACGCTCTCCCGTTCTTTAATTATTCCAATATTTTAAAAACGGTTTCCAGTTTTCCAAAATGCGTCTAGATGTTTGAATACCAGCACTGGAGGTAATACTTAGGGTGCAGTCCTGTGAAATCCAGAGACATAATGATCTTTATACTTTCTTTTTCCTTGTTAAATAGTCTTGGGATGGCACGAGAAACTGAGCTGTTGTGTTGAACTGGGACCTTGGCTTTTCCTTCAGGAAGATGCTCTCCAGTACTGTCAGTTCTTCACAACTTGTGCATCTGCTGAGCAAGGACACACAGGCTGGTGCACAGACGGCTGTCAGTCACCTTTCCTCTCTGTAATTAATGGCTTCCTCGGTACTTGTCACCTGCACAGTTTTTCAATCATGACCGATTTTAGTTTTTTTTTTCTGTTTTCTTCCAAGTCATTGGCTAACTTGCAAAATAAGGTAGTTCTCCTGAGACTAGAAACCACCTGCAGTATGATGCTTATTTGTTTATGGTCATGCTTTTTGACTTATCTGTTAACTGTTTGAATTAATTTTGTCTGCCTGGCTCAGCTCTTGTTTCATTGGGCTTTCCTAATGAAAATGTCATGCTCCACCAAGCCAGAGGCCTTGAAGGAGCACACGAGCTCAGTGCTTTTAACTTCAACAAATTTCTGTTGTTTACTGTTGTGCTGGTTAGTTTGGAGGGGCTTTCATGCTCTATGGCTCA
The DNA here is from genome assembly GCA_009806455.1 of Tetrax tetrax. Classification (NCBI taxonomy): domain Eukaryota; kingdom Metazoa; phylum Chordata; class Aves; order Otidiformes; family Otididae; genus Tetrax; species Tetrax tetrax. The sequence goes on from WHYT01016720.1 coordinate 24,969, forward strand.
ATGAGATAAACTTTAGCAACACGTGTTGAATTCCTTGGCAATGTTTATATAGTTTCTTGTCATGAAATACCTTTCATTTTTCTATATTTAGTTCTGTGCAATTTTGTATAATAACAATTATGATAGCAGCTCTTTAGCAAAGACATTTTTCATCTTGGTGACTTCCAAGAAGTAACTGGTGTGTTCTGGTCGTCCTTTTCCCACATCTGCCTTTGGTTTTAGAGCAGCTTACGTTTTACTGGACTGATGTTCTTGGCCTGCCAAATTGAACAATCATAAAGTATTATAAAAAGTAAAATGCTAGAACACAACAATTTGCCTGTATGTAGGAGGCAGTAAGACCCCTCTAGATGTCACTAACTTGGAGAACCAAACATGCTTTTTCCTCGGTTAGTGTGGTCAAAATCTGTTGACTGTTTCCGTATTTTGAGCTATTTCCCTGTTTTGCAAGGAGCTAAAGTGCTCCTTCAATAGGCAGAGAAAGTAGCCTTTCAGTTAATCCTTACTCAAACGACCCGACCTCAGCTGCAGCGGCAGCATCCTGGGTTTTCCGTAAGCTGCCTTTCTAGCTTTTTCTTTAACCACCTCCAGCTACCACATCCTCTATTTGACAAAAAAAAAATTGAGGAAGGACAGATATGACACCAGGGGAGTCCCTTGCTACCCAAAAGTGCCAGTAATTTGCAGCTTAAGCTGGAAAAGGTTTTAAAAAGGGCAACAAGAATGGTCAAGGACACAGCACAGCTTCTCTCCAAGAAACAGTGAAGCAGAAAGGAACTTTTCAACCTGGAGATGAGATGACTGAGAAAACTGCATTAACGAGTAGCAGAGAAAGGGTGAGCAGAGGCCAGTTCTTCCCTTATTTTCCAGTACAGGAATCCCAGGGTGTATCCAGGAGTGATGGTGACAGACTCAAAACAAATGAAAGGAGGTAGTACTGTGCACAAGACGTAAATAAGGTGTAATTAAGATGCACAAGTACTTCCCAGAAAATGTTGTGGTTAGTAAAGGGAAAACCCAGCTTTAAGGGATAGGTAGCCAAAAGTATTGTTGTGTGCTTGTCTTAGTTATCCTGCTTGTCCCTGAGGTTTTACTTCAGTCTCAGTTGGAGACTGGATACTGGGTTGGGTGGCCTCTTTCCATCCCATTGTAGCCACCCATTTGTTCAGTTTTGACCCTCTTTTATTTGGATGTTACTTATGTAGGGAAAAAAAAGCATCTGAGATTCTCTCTGTGGCTTGATGGAAAGGAGCTGAATGACCACAGCAGGCCATTGCTGTAATTGAAGGCTTGCCGCCTTCAGTTGGAAACCTGTGGACATAAGGAAGGATAAGAGCTGGTGTTGCAAAGCAAGTTGTGATGAATCTTTGTACTTTTGATTTTTAAAGATCTCAACCTAGTTTCCAAGTAGTGCTGTGGTGATGTGTCCGCACAATCATACCAGAAGAGTATTTTGAAAACGAATCACAAGAGTGGGTCACATGAATTCAAGTGGAGCAGACACCCTGAAGCACGCTGGAGCTTACTCAAGTAGGGAGTCTTTCTCTACATACCCTGCTTGACAGCCGGCACTGTAGAGATGGAAAAAGAAGCTGAAGTGCTACCGTGCTCTGACAATCCCAGTGTGCTAAATGATTGTTCAGCAAATGGGAGAGCACTACAGTCAAGGGTGACTTAAAGTATGCTTAAGGCCTCTCTTTAGTTGCTTGAGAAAGAAGAACGATGCAGAGGCTGCAGACAATTAGCTTTGCTTCCCATTCTTCACATCCTACTCTGTGTATCAGCTGGATGTGGTGACTGCCCCCCGTGGCCAAAAGGGCTCATAATTCTTTCAGTATTTTTTAGGGAAAAAAACGTTTTAGTAAATCCCTAAACCTTGAAGAACTCTGCATTCTACAATACCTCCAATATCTTGTTGCCACTATGGCCATGTGTATTTAGAACTGGCTACTTTAATTTAGTTGCTTATTACTGTAATGGAGTGCTAACCATATGCACCTTACCTACTTGGGTTTGGACTGGGGAATAAAAAATGCAGTTATCGATATATAGCATAGAGCATGATAAACTTATTCTTAATTCTTCCACTTGGAGCATAACAGTTTGCTGCAATTCGAAGACAAATATGTGAACACAGACATGTATCTAAGACATGAAGACAGACTTCTGGAAATCTATTTATTGAATTATATCATTGCCTAATTATCAAAGTATTGTTTTCGAAAGTGTGCTGAGTAATTTGAGGTCTTAGTGGTGTTGTTAAATGTGAGATAACGATGAACGAAAGAGCTGTGCTGTACATCTACTTATAATTATAAACTACCTATCATGGTATTTTGATTGTCCACAAGAAGTCAGTTATATTTGCTGTATAAGCTTTTATATGATGGAGCCTCTAGACACTCCCTTCAAGGGTTTGGGTTTCTGGATGCTTTCTGTGTGTATGTTTGTTTGTCTCTATGGTGGGCTTGTGTTGAGCTTTTACATCTTATCCGTGATTGAGATCAAAATTGCATGTCAGATGCTTGGATAGTCACTGTGGTTAGACAGTACTAAGTAGTCTTGCAAAACACAAACCAAGAAATTCTGAGTGCTAGAAAGAAAACTTATCTCCGGCAGTTGCAATATTTGTGCAGCTGTTCCCGCGGATGTTTCTTTTTTCTTCTCTTTTTTAAATTTCTCATTAGAAGCAAGCAAACTAAGGGAGAAATGTTAAAGGATCTGCCTGGGAAAGAGAAAACTTGTCGTGCCTTTTTGTTTGGAGATAGTGATGTACCTTGTTTTAAAGGGACTGTGAATTCTTACTTTACGTTTGCAAGTACAAAGCCTGCTTAGGGTCTGTATTCAGTAGAGCTAAATGGAAGTGTCCCAAAATGTGAGCTTTGCAAATGGGCTTTGGGAGTCAGAATGCGACTGTAGTAATTGGGCATCTTAATAGCATTGCTGGAACCCAAATTGATTTCCTCTTAGTAACTTCAATGTAAAATTTGCTTAGTTTAGTAGTGAATAGGAAAAGTCCTGGTCAAAAAGCTTGTTCTGTCAGAGTTCTGCAGTGTGGATAATAATGAAGTTTTAGAATGAAAGCGTTGTAGCAACTCCCCCCGCCTCCCACCACTCCCGCTCCCCAGTCAGTAACTGATTTCAAGACTGGGGACTAATTTTGTTAGTGTGTATTGCAAAATATCATTCAGCATCCACTGTAAGACAGGTTTATTCACCGTTCTAAAAAAAGCAAATACAATTCCATTATATGGCAGTGGGAAGTCTTGAAGGTGCCATTTTAAATACAGTTCAAGTAAAGTTCTTCAAAAGTCAATAAATTAATTGGAATGTAAAGCCTTATTAACTTTTGATGCATGATGCTGAAACACGTTCTCCTCCTGGGAGAGTACAGGGCTCAAACTGGCGTCAGTTAACATCATCCTTCAGAAATGTGTAATAAATGATAGTTAGAAAAACATACATTTGTATAAATAGACATCTATGTCTTGATGCCAGCAGGCTTTCTTAGGTTGGGTTTTCCTCTCGGGGCGACAACTAAGTAAGCAGCAAGAAGCTGTAAGAAGGCACGTTGTAAGTAGTGGTTTTGAGTTATGAAGACTTACAAAACCAATATGTATCTGTCTACAAGCAAAAGAGACCTGCTGCTTTTGGGTTGTTTAGTTTTCCATGTAACCTGCTATATGTGTGATGTCTGCTGCCTAGACTTAACCAGCCATGCTTTAATCCTCTTTCTTAAGAGAAAATCAGACCTGGCTTTATGTATTCTAGAGAAAATGAGAGAACAACCTTAATCTTTGTACTGAAATATGTCAGGTGTGTAAACATCGGGGGGGAGCAGAACTATTTTGGGTGATAATGCAGGAGTCAATGTCCCAGAGTGTGCTGGGGTGAGAAAAATTTCTAACAGAGTAAGGAGTTATTGGGTAGCCTTGGGGCTGCTGGGTGGGGGTGAGGGGAAATATTAAAATAGCTGTTTTGATGATGCTTTTTCGCTCTCTGAAAGTAACTGTGTTGCTGGCTCCTGTGGGGCTTCAGAAGCTGGGCTTAATGAATCAGGAGGTCCTTTCCTGTCCTGCCTGTTTGTCGTGTGTGGACAGTTGTGAAAGAATAGTCTAGTCTCTAGCCATAGGAGTATTTTACATGTATTATAAGATGTGCCAGGGCAAAAATATAATCGACAGCAAATCAACATGCTCACGGTAGGACCCTTATTATTTTCACTGTGATGATTCTGTCCTATAATGAGCCGACTATTAATTAATTTCTGGTAACTTTGCTGATTTTGAAGAATATACTAGGTTTGAGCATTGATGTTACAAACAGTTCTGGTCACTTGCCATGATTATTCGACTCCCGATTTGGTCAGCTGTTACTGGTAGGCTTTACCACATTCAGAAACAGTTGTTGACTGTGCCCTTTGCAGTGGTCTGTGGGTCTCTGTATGGGAGCAGCCACATTAGTCCCTTCAAATGCTCCCTTCTGCCAGGCGTAAGGAGAGAGGGAAGCTTCTGGGAAGAAGCAGGGGGCAGCTGTGATGATGACTCCGTAAATCGGGGAACTTGGCACAGATTTTTACCCACAGCACAGTATCTTGCGGTCGGCTGTTGAGTCCTCTCCTATTTAATATGTGCTGAATTTTCATGTGTACCTCTTGCACTTCTGCCAGGCTCACAAAGCTCGTGGTGCTCTTGGCTGACACCAGAAAAGGACTAAAGCAGCCGGTTGAGCGTGCAACACGTGGCACATTCAGTGTCAAGACTATTTATCACGTAACAAGATTAAGCCGTCGTGCAGCAGTGCCGTACAGTGCAGGCTCATGCAGCTCCAGATACCTTTCCTTGGCAACTGGAAAAGTGCAGAACACGAGTTCAGCATAGAAGTGATCCTCTGCTAGCGTTAGAAATAAAATCCTAAATGCTGAGGCTCCCTTCAGATATTTGCATGTTATTTGATGGTATCACTCCTGGGACACTACTTCGGAGATCTTCATCTCCCAGCATGAACAAGAAGGCTGTGAAACGTGAGTTTTACCGTTTCTTACTTTCATAGGGACTGCTAGAAAATGGTATCTTAATCAAAAGGACATATTGTTAGTCTATATATGACTATGCAATAAGTATTTTGCACCTTATTTAGGTGTCCAGTAAGTAATGATAAATTACTGTACAATACCTGGTGGAAATACCCAATAAAGGATATTTATAATACCCTATTTTCTAGTCTGTGCTATTACACCAAATGCTGAATGAAGCCAGGACAACAAAACAATAAAGAAAAGGTCACGCTACTACAGTGACAGGGCTAAAACTGGAATAATGTGATACAATCAGTGCTGCTGAGAGATTTCAGAGGGACATACCTTTGCAGTATTTCAGTTTCTTCTCTGAGGATGTGAAAAACAGGCAGTTATCACTGAGATGTTGCCGTGGTCAGCTAGGTATGACAAGGAATAGATCTGATTTCGCTTGCAGACTGATTGTCTGATAGTGCTGCTGGACTGCTAAATTGTAGACTGAGCAATTGGGATGTGTTGATAGGTGTGGAAATTTGGCGTGAGGAGCTTATTATTTCTCAAATGACTGGTCAGAAAATTTTTGTTTTTTTTTTTTTTGCCTCAGAGTTCATTAAATCTTTTACCTGCCATTTAGCTCTCCCCTGTAAGTCATTATTACCTTGAGACAAGAAGGATCCTTAGGTTTCTGCTTTGAAAATAGAGCTGCTTATGTGTTCTCTGGCAAGGGCGGGTCTGAGCTGCTGGGCTGTGCACTGGGCCTCCAGCCATGATGGAGGTGAAAGGAAGGGTCTGTGTAGAAGCATTCATAGTTCGTAGCAGAAGTTTTGTAGGAGGTGATGCTGCTCAAAAGGTACAGCTGGGCTACAAGCCCGTGGTGCCCCATCAGCTTAGAATTCTGAGGGAAAGTTAGCTTTTGTAACTTTGCTCACCATTGTGGCACTATGACATCCATCCAGTTAAGCAGCTGAATACCCTTCTTTCAGACTGGTGGGATTGTATGGGTATAGACAAAACCAAAACTGGGTGTCTGGGGCCTGCGATACCACTCAGTTATGAAGATACTTTAAGTTAGGTCATACTTCTTTTCTAATGCCATAAAATATCCAACAAATCTCCATACAACATGACTCTCAGGGAAGGAAAAAACATGGTAGCTATGATAACATTTTTTCACTCAATGGTTTGATTTTTGAGCTGCAGTCTTTTTTTTTTTTGTACTTTTTTCTGGAGAAAAAATTTAGCATTTTCTACTGAGTCTTGGAGGTGCCACGTGATGGACTACTGTGTGTGTGAAAAGTCAGTGGGCTGTTCCATTTCCTCTGTCAAGTACCTTAAATAGAGCGCTCTAATGTGAATACAGTACCATGTACCTTACTGATTCATAGCCTTGTTGCTCCTTTCATCCATAGCTGAAGATCAGAGGTCCATTGAGAGATATGGTTTGTATACACCTTATTCAAAGTAGTCTTGAAGTACTGAAAAAATCCCATGATACTTCTGTTAAATCTACATCTTTCTTTCATGGGAAACTTCTATTTGCATTTTATGGAGCTTTATGAAGTCCTGTTCTTTAATACGTGTGGTGAACACGTCCCCTACATCTTTATGTATTGAAAGATAGTGTTTCTTTTCCATTTTCAATTCTCTAACTTATTAAGTCTGGGGTGGAAAGGCAGACAAGGTAAAAATGAAACCTATTTTACTTGGAGAGTGGTCCCTGTCTGCCCATTTTTACGGTTATGGCATGCTCACATAAAAGAAAAGATAAACCATTAACCAAATCTTCCACTGAAGGAATATTTAGTACTGTCAGCAAGGTAAGGTAGTGTAGAATTTCCAGAAGGAACTGCTCTTCTGTCTCTGTTCTACCCATGTAGAATTTCTAATATTTAGAAATTGTGACTTGCAGCGCCTACAGCTGAAAGTCTTGCATTGACACCCTCCCCCTGCGACCCCAGTGCTGTGGAGAATAAGTAAATAACTAAGATAGGAGGTTTTCTTTTATAGCCCTAGATAAAATTTATTCTTGCCCTTGATCCACCCTTTCATGATTTCATGCAGTAAAGAAGTAATGTTGCCCTGGAGAATTACCAAAGGTATTAGGGAATTGCTAGAAGCATGGAAACCAAATAGCAAGCATGTCTAAAATCAGTCTGTACAGGGAGATTACTGACAGTTTCAGCCAGTATGTGTGGAATATTGGCTGTAGCATGACTGTACAGCTGAAAGGATGCATACAGACTTATGGATGCCAACTTGGAAAGTATTAAGTCTGGAGCTGGGGGTAGCAAGGTCCTTTCTAGATTAGTGTGAAGCTCATTTCTATGCTTAAAAAATAGGATGAAAACTTGAGCTCAGAAATGAGCTGTGTGTGCTGCTGGAGGTCTGGAAAAAGCAGATTTTTTGTGTGTGTTTCCAGAAGCATGCAGAAGCACAGCTTTTTGGCATCTGCTATAGATGACTAGCAATGAAAGGATTGAAGTCTTATTGCAAGAACAAAAAGATGATTTATTGGAAATGTCAAGAAATAAATCACGGAGCCTAATAGGCCTGTTAAACAAGCTTCTTGGTTTGGGTATATTTAAACACAAGGAGGCTTGAATGGTTCTTCTAGTTTATAAACTTGGATGCCTAGACAAATTGCTTGGAAACTGATATGAGCAAATAGTTTGTTCTGAAACTCATTGAAAGTGGAACAAAAAGAAACTGTTTTTTGGCTAGTCCATCATTTGCAGAAGTTTTGAGGCTAATAAGGTAGAAAAAGTAAAGTAGTGTGGAAATCATGACATGATCCTGTAATTTCTCTCAATTTAACTGGTCTATTAAAATTTTACAGAGCTCTTTAGAGAGTGTTTTTAAGCTGCAACTTGTCATATTTTTGATTGTGGTGGTGCTGAAACAACTCTGCAGAAAGACTCAGTGTTTTAGTTGAAAGCTGATGTGAAAATATATTGGTTTTGACCAAATTGTAATCAAAGGTCACTGAATTCCAAGATGGTGTTTGTGAGACAGAAGATACTCATTCGCTGTCCTGGGACAAAAGAGCACAGGGTAAAATTGCTGTTTAGTTGGAGTGACCTGAATTTTTTTTAATATGTATTACGGGATTTTACTGACCCTGTTCAATATATATATGCTATGTCATATAGTATAATAAAATTGGCAATTCCATTGGTTTAAATTATGTTTTAAATGAGAAAAAAAATGCTTTAATAGCATCTCTCACTACGGCCTTGGTGCTCCATTGTAACATTGGAAGGGCTGATTGTTTTGGTCATGAATTTTGTCAAACAGTGAAGGAAGGTGCAGAGGTTGAAAAAATTTCTTGTGGTAGGTGTTCTAGAGGTGGGAGAATAGTAATACTAAGTCTCTAAAGTTGGGAAATGGGGAATAAAGCCTTGGTCTCAACACTTGTACACTTAGGACAGGATTGAATTGGCTTGATAAATTGCTGTTGTTCAGACAAGGAGTTCATGGACAAGGAGGCAATGATTTTTCTTGCATGTTTTATTTCTTTGTAGATGTATTAGAGCTCCTCTGTCTCAGAGATCCTGAAAACACAGTCTTAGATCCATTGCTGCCAGTTTCTGCTAGTGGCATCTAGGCTTAAATTTGGCCTTGTGAGTGACTTACAACTTTTTTATTATGACTGTTTTGTTTGACTTGGCAACATTTCAACAGCTAACAAATGAAATTCAGATGTATGTGATTGATTCTTGATGCCATGTCACTGTATTTTTTTAGCGTTGCTTATTTCCTTATGGACTGTCTAAAAGTGCTTAATCTTCCAATTGTAATGTTTTTCTACCGATGTATCTTTTGTCACCCATTGGTCTGTCATATGCTATGCTAGTTTACTCTGAGAAAATCTTGTAGAATTACCTTGATTTGCAGGGAGATAAGTGAAGGTGGTTGTCTGCAAAATGATGTGTAGAGTGAGGATCTACAAAATTTTCTGCTGAAAATGGATTGTGGAACCTGGAAATCATATTACGGGAAAAATAAGATACTTCAGCTTGCCTCCTGGAGAAGTGCGGTTGAATTCTTTTAAATATGGGTATTTTTGTTGTCCATACACATGAGAAATTTAAATGGAATTATGTCATTAGCAGAACTGGGAAAAAATCTCCATGGTAGAGAATCAATAATTGTAATGGCTCTCCTTGCTTCTGCACCTCTTCATTTTACCCAGGTTGGCACTTAGTGTGTTTGCTTCTTGTTAATAGTCAGGCTTTATGTCATTTGGTAGCACGAGCGTGTGCCTCTACACAACTGTTAAACTTTATAAGGCATTTGTGAAAAGAAAGCATTTGTGAACAGTTTGCAAGTGTTCCCTTGCAAGAAAGTAAATGCTCTCCATCAGTCAGGAAACAGACACCATGTCGTGTTATTGATCACAAACATCAAGCACAACCAAGCAAAATACTGGATTTTATCTCATTATGGAATTCAGGGAAACTTTAAATAGTGCAAGGTGTCACTTTAGAAAAATGCTGCATTAATTTAAGCATTTGAGTGGGGGAACAAAAAATTAAATTAAGTGATTACAAATTATGTTAAGCATTTTAGTGCCTTGAGAATTGTCTTAAATGTAATGGTGAACTTGAAACTGCTGCTTTTTTTTTGGACTAGGCTGAAAATGAGTACCCCATCATTTCAGTTAGCCATCTGTACCTTTGTGTTCTCATTTAGGATATGTTGCAATGTTTTATAGAATCATAGAATCATTAAAGTTGGAAAAGATCTCTAAGATCCTCAAGCCCAACTGTCAGCCCAATGCCCCCATGCCTACTAACCCATGTCCTAAAATGCCTTTGGTGACTCCATCACCTCCCTGGCCAGCCCGTTCCAATGCTTGTCCACTCTTTCAGTAAAGAAGTGTTTCCTAATACCCAACCTAAACCTCCCCTGCTGCAACTTGGGCCATTTCCTCTCGTCCTGTTGCTAGTTACTTGGGAGATGAGACCAAGAGACCAACATCCCCCACTACAGCCTCCTTTAAAAGCCATGTAAATAGGCTTAAACATCAGCAGATTATAAAGTATGTTATGAATGATTCAGTAATTTCTCAATAATTAATTTAGAGCAAAGGTCTTCAGGATAACTTATACTTCTTTGCATAGTTATGCTAATTTTGCTGTGGTTTTTTTTCAGCTAAAATGTAGAAGCTGTTAATCAGAAAAGTTTTAGTTGTTATCAAAGTACAATGAACTCTTGTAAGCTTGTGTAATGGCTGAATAGAAATATGATATAATAAGAGCAAATTTTTATCATTCTTGACAGCCAGATTTTGACTGGCCCCTTTGTGGGTGTGTGGGGCTGGCAAATTAAAAAAAACCAAACAACCGTCCTCTGGAGAATACAGAAGACAAACTACCAAGTGTCTTTGTATTTGTAGCATATCTGAGAGCTGGTTGTAATGGCAGCCTCTGTGTACAATGGACCAGAAGGAATAATATTTCATTACTGTATGCATTAATTCAGGTAACATACATGGCACATATTTAACACAGGAGAGGACTCCGAATTTCATGGGTAGGTTTGGGGTGAATGTGTTCCTCGTATGTGGTGAAATTGTGGATCATTTCCATTGAGCATCTCCTGTCCTCTGTCCATAGCAGTTTGTTTTGCAGTTTGCCATGTTTGTTTTCAGTTTCTGAAAAAATTGCCAGAGACTTTAGAAAACCCAGCAACTGCTCTGCAGAAAACTGAGGCCAGTTAAGTGTGAGTACTAATGTACCTTCAGCGCTTTTTGGACTTACTGTTGTCAGTATGTTGACCTGCTGTAGAGGTCAGTGTGGGCAGCTCCACAATCCATACTATTTTGACAATATGGTTTGACATACCTTTCTTTCAAAAAAAAAACTATTACCATTGGAGTTGGTACTGTTATTGCTACCCTAAGTGTTGCTGACAACGTCATGGCATCCTGTTTACATAAGGGATCTGGTTTGTGACCTCAAGGTACATCTGCTGTGGGCTTTTGATAGCTTATGTAATTTTTCCCCAAACAATGGCTTCCATTTATATTGTGTTCAGTATCTCCTGAAACCCAATAAAAAAGGCAGAAAAAGTATTGCTGAGAAAAATGCAACACATACCAATAAAACAAGAATCAGGTAAACAGTGTAAGAAACAAATTATAAAGACAGTATGAGTTGAAAAATGTGGAACATAGTTTTATGGTTGAGTTGTTTGTATTAATCTACAAATTGAAAGAGGAAAACTACCTGCAAACAAAATCATGTAGTTCATGGAATAAAAATTACTTTAATTTTTCACAGGTAATAATTTTTCATCATTATTACTGTTCTGTCCATCACACATCCACAAGTTTGTTCATATGCTTAAGACGTTGATTTTGACCTGTACAGGGTAGTTGCTGTCTTAATAAAAAACACTGTAAAAATGGGATGGTTTCTTCACATAGAGTGGAAGTAATTAGCAGTGATGCATTCTAAGGTGGGTTTTCCTGAACTGAAATTTTCAGATCAGTTTTCCTGAACTGTGAATTTTCATTAATTCGCAACCACATTTAACATTTTAGGCTTGATGTGAAATCACACAAACCTCAAAACGTGGGAAATCTGAAACAATAGGTGGTAGCAATACTGAGAAATCTTTTGGTTAAACAGTAAAATAAGCATGGCTTCACAATACACATTTTGTGTTTACGTGTAGGGTCCTCATGAACAGCTTTGGATTTATGGAATTGTAGTCCTCAGGATGATGATGATGATGATGTTTGAATACTATTCAGAGCATCTTTTTTTAGTATGACTTTGGAAGAAGGTGTAGAGCATGGTAAAACTGAACTTGTGTGAAACAGCGTACACGCGTTTCTGGCTGTGAAGAAACTGTTTGATAGAGGAGTGTTTTTCACTGGATCCTTGAAGGCTTTTTCTGGGCACTGGAAAAGCGGTGCTCATTTTTGGTCTCTCGACCAGAAACTATTTACTCACTTAAGCATGCTGTGGGAAGGTAACTGGTTTATATTGCTGCTAGTGGATATTTCTGATGTACTTCCCGAGCTGCTGATTTGCTTGCCTTAGTGAGCTGATGTTTGTCATCTTCCCCTTTAAGTTGTTGTTTTTCTCCTTGGTGCTCCCTTCAAGCAACTGTAGAATGTTTTGTATTCTCTTCTTGGCTGTCATGGTGTCAGTGCAACCAAATGCTCATCTTCATTCCTCTGCCCTAAATGTCTTCCAGGCTGTCTTTGTTGTTTCCAGTGGAGAAATCAAACTCGGTAAACAAGCTGATGGTATGTTGAGATGATGTATCATTTTCCATATTGAATTGGAAAGCAAGTTTGCAAATAATTTGTTATATATTAGCACTGTTAGGGAACTGTAATGAAGAAAGAAATCTATTTTTACCCTGTGTTCTTTTCAGGCTATTTTTATCAGAGAAAGCAAATTTTATTCTTCAAATGTGAATCTTTTGAGAAATAGGCCAGAGTTGCAGTGTCTTCTTTGTTTGTTCTGTGCCCATCAAATGTGATTCTTGCAGTTCTCATGAGGATGAAATCGTTTTATAAATCTTAAAGGCAGGTTTCTATCCAAGAACAACCACTTCACTGTTTTAGGATAGGAAGGAAAAATCTGTAATAGCTTTGACAAAGTCTGAGTTTTGTAAGTTGTTCCATCACTTCCAAATTACCACTATCAAAGCCTTTTTTTAAGGGATGCTAGGACAGCTTGCTAAGGTTTTGCTTTGCGGATTCAAGCTTTTAAATACTTCCTTGGGAAAAGATTTGTCACAGGGCTGCTTGAATGGTGAGTTCTTATGAAAATCTGGACCATGAGTTGAATTATGCCAGGATGTTCCCCAAATCCCAGATTTGAGGTATTTTTTGGAGCACCCCAGATTCCTCAAGCAGTTTTTCAGGAAATGTCACACTGCTGCAAGAGCTGCTTATGTCCTTCCTTCTGTACAGCAAACATGAAGTAAAATTCCCCAGTGAACAATAATAAAGGTGATAAAGGAACTTTTTCTGGAAAACTGTGTTGAAATCTCTTCCTCTTAGAACTGCTTATGATTTTTTCATTCCATCGTGTGCTATGCTGCTGATCATGGACTTTTCAGTTTTGCCAGCAGAATTTTGCCCCTTCTTCTGTTTTGTTTTGTTTTGTTTTTTAATTTCTGAACTGCAATTAAAATAAATTGGGATTAGAGTTTAGCACATCTAATGCATATTTGCCAGAGAGAAGAACTGGAAGTCATGTTAAAAATATTTTGCTTTCATAATATCCAGATGTGTCCAGACTTCCTTTGTCAGCTGTGGTGATGACATCTCAGTTTTCTTCTTTTCCTTTCACTTTGTGTTCTTTACAATTGAGTAATTCAAAGGATAAACTGTGACTTAGTCCTCCATGTAAGGTGCAACACAGGGACATGATCAGGTTCCCCTCAGCATCTGTTCTGAACTGAAGTAGTGTTCTGTCTGCACAGAAGAGCTATTGTTACGTGTGAGTGTGCGTGAGTGTGAGGAGTGTGTATGTGTATCACCTTTTTGTACCGTTGGATTCCTATTTCTAGGAGTTGTGCAACACTCCATTTGGGTACTGTATAGAATAGAGCTGGTCAACAACTTCCCAAAACACTTTCCTGCCAGAAAGCACTGATTCATGAAGTTGTAAATGTTAGTGGGAGCTTATCACTTGCATGATTTTTTTTTTAAATTAAGATTTTGAGTGAATATTGTAAACTATAGACACTATAGTGTCTAATGTAGCAAATAATACACTGTGTGTGGAACTTCAAGATATTAAGATGATTCTGAAATGGTTTTGAAGAAAAGTAAGACTCAGATTCAAGTCTGAGCTGAGAAAATGTTTAGAAAGATGGAAAGGGGTTTCTTGAGAATGTGAAATCTACGGTTCAGTACTATCTGGTAGGAATGTGGTCATAATTGCACTTTTAACATGCATAATTGCACTTTTAAAATGATGCTATTCATCTTCTCAGGAGCTTTTGTGCATACCTGAGCTTGTACATGGATTCGCAGTGAATCACATACAAAGATTTATTATGAGGTATCAACTTAAAGTGATCACCATGATAAATATCTACTTCTTTGTTTATATTGTTGTTCATTTAAAATTCTACATAAGTCTTGCCTCTGTAATACTGTGAAAGAGCTGCCGTCTGACAAGTCTTTTTTTTTTTTTTTATCAGTATCTTGTTATCTTGTAGATTCAAAGAGCTAGTTGCAGTGTTTTCTTCAGATTTTGAATTGTCTTTTGTAATATCTGTGTGATAGCACAACAGCTGTAGGCCCCGGATATATAATGTTGGTGCTATGCTGGTCACTAGGTTTGTTTGTTCCCCTGACAAAAACAGATTTGTTTGGAGATGGTCTCATCCTCACTTTAAAATAGCTTTGGCATTGAAAAGATTATAATCGGGCCATAAAGTTACTGCTCAGATTGTTATTCCCAGTTTCTTTTCTGTCCTCATACTCTGGTTATATCTTGCAGAATTAGCAGTCCAGACCACATATAACTAGGAGAGCTAGGTGCTTCTCTGGAATGCCTTTTTCAAACTCCTTCTACTCCATCTACAAAATAGTTGGTAAATGTTTCAGGGTTGCAAAACCAAGTAAAATGGAGAGGTTATGGCTGTACCGCTTTGTGTGATCTCCTCCTTCTGTGCACTGTTTTTCATTGAAAACTCCATCACAAAATACTCTGATGTGCACCTCTGTTGTGACATTTTCTGCAAAGATTTGTGTATGCGAGTCTGTGATAGATGTTGTCAGTCTTGTTACAGGACCGGCAAATCAAAACCACTTGGTACAGCAGACAGGTCTTTTTTGGTTGCCAAAAATTTGCGTTCTTAGCTCATTACACTTCTTGTGAAAAATTTAGTATGAACAGGAGCATCTTCTTACACTGCTCTTTAAAGTATACAGGTCTGTTTAGGGAGGGGGGGGACAGTAGGTGGAGACTGATTTTAGCTTTTCCACTGCTATTTGAGAGTGGAGTTTTTCATGACTGCCTTTACCCTGCCTCCCTTATATTTCTCAATTGTTGAACCAGGTGTAGAGTTGTTAAAGGCTCAACACAGCTGCACAGCTGTGCCCGTGTTATGCTTGGAGTGTTTGTGCAGGAAAAGCCATGTGACTGAGCTGTATAAAAGTAGTAGTAACTAAATCATTGCCTAGTAAATTCCTGGGAACATATTTTACTTGTCTCAAAATATTTACAAAAGGAATGTTCATTTGCCAGTTTTGAGCAGAAGAAAATAAATTGAGGTAAATTTACAAAAGTACTGTTTAAACAGGGGGCAGGGGGAAAGGGGAGATGGTTTAAGATCAGTGGTTTTAACGTACACATTCCTCCTCCACCTGCAGTTTTTTAGATCCAGAAAATGAACCCGAGCCTCTTTCCCATTCATAGTAGTTATTCAAAATGAGAAGCTTTATAGGTTGTTCAACAAGCTTTAAAGAAAAATGTGAATTGGTGAAGCTGAAATTTGTCAATGATTTGCTTAGTGAGTAACAGGAAAAGACATGTTAGATTTTTTTTTTTTAAAGAAAGTAAAACTGCTTACTGGATCTTGTCCCATTCTGCCAAAAGAAAATACTGGTTGGTGTCATCCTTAAGGATGACTTGGTGCAATGTACAGTGATATGATAATAGTGATGGAAGTTAAGTAGAAGTAGTTATCTTGCTTATTTAGCTCTACGTATCTTGCACTTAGCTTTGAAACTGACTGTATTCTTCAGCCAGTCACAGTAATAAGTAATTTTGAAAAATACGGGCTGTATAGGATTTTGGATGCTCAGATGCTGAAAAGAATCTCGTCTGCTCAGTTTTAGTGAAAGATTAGCCAGATCCTTAACTTGTTAGCGGGGAGGGGGGGATTTCAAGATCAAAGAGGTGGTGTATCTCAAGAACCAACTTCTCTTTAAGATTTTGCCAGGAATGGATTCCAGTATTTCCCTGTCCTGCCAACCAGTAAAGCAGCTTGCACAGTTGCAAGCTTGGTTAGGTGCAAATACCTATTTGTAAGTCATCATCTGAGCTATGAATTCAGTAGAGGGGCAAACCTTGAGAAAGTGAAATAATTGACCTTGTTTTGATTCATACCATCTCCTTGTGAAATTTAATTTATCTCACATGTATGAATGAGACAAGTTATAGATTAACTGAGCTATGTTTCCTGCATAAGCAATAAAATCATACTGGACCAACTAATTAGTAAACTTATTTGCTGAAAGTGTCCTAATCTGCCCAACCTGAAGATGTTACTTGATATACATAAAGTAAAGTTTCTGACACACTCTGACACTGCCGTCGTCCCTGATTAGGTCTTATTGTTCCTTTTTTTATTTTATCCATTGCAAAGTCTGTAAGGCTGAGGATTGCTTTTTAATGCATTTGTAAGTTGTGGTTTGCACCTGCTTTATAGACCAAGGAATGTTGTATGGTTCACACTTTTACTTAAAAACAGAGTATCGCAGAAACAGAGATGTAACATGATAACTTTTTGATCATAAGTGAAAATTTCACCTGTGGCACAACTCATGCTACTATGGAGCATACTCTTGAAACTCTTTTGTAAAAACTCGTCTTAGAGCAGCTTTCTCCCTGCACCCCAAAAGGCTAAAGCTTACCTGGGCTTAAATTCAATTTAACTTCTCATAGTACCTTACAAGCGGGCCATCTTCTCAGAGTTTGTGTTTTTGCTGGTGCATACACAAGCTTGAGCATGTGGGAGTTCCCATCAGAGCAGCTGGGTGTGCTGTCATTTGGAGCAGTGAATACAGACATTTAGGACAGATACGCTATTGATGGGACACTGCTCCAGTTGTGTTCAGTACTATAGGTGATGTAAGAGTGCAAAAGGTATACATAAAACCAAAACAGACTTGTGGTTTTCTTTTTCTGAAGCCAGCCAATACTGGTTGTACTTACCTTCTTCATAGTAAATTTATTTCAAAACAGAGATAGTTCAAAATTCCCTGCATAGGCAAAATGTAATAAATAAATAAATAAATAAATATTTCCAGTGGAAAAGGTGAGCTTTGGTGAAGGTTTCAGCTGAATTTATTCATATCTGTCTTGCAATTGGATTGCATGAAAAGGGGGAAAAGTTGATAATGTGGAGATAAGTTTTCAACACTACTAGAACTGAAGGATTTTGGAAATAAACTTATGCAACTTCTTCAGTAGCTATACAGGATCTGTATCAATGTGAACAGGATCTCTCTATGGCTAGGTCAGTAATACTAGCCATCCTCCATGCTTTACTCATGTGAATAGTCCCAATGCAGTGGATATATGTTTGATAAGAAATGTTTGACACTAGTTGAACACCAAAGTGTGTATATGCTTGGAAATGCAGTGGTGATGGTTGAACTTTCAGGCTATTCACAAAATTTTTGTGCCAATTAAGCCTGAAATAGCTGCTCCTTTGGATAAGTTTCAAATCTGTTTTGTTTAAGGACTAAAGCATCAACTTGTAGCGTGGATAGACAATTTTCTGAATAATCAGAGAGTACTAGAGAAAAGTATCACATGAAAAATTTGCATCCTACTCCCAGGTGTCAAAACTGCTTACTGCAGAGCTTACAGATCAAGCTAATTCCTCTCAAACTATGTACCAAAGGACGGTGCTTTGGAAGGAGAATTTCTTTACCATTAAATAACCTCTAATGTGTACAAATATTTTCAGAATGGAGAAAAAACCTGGGAAGCTGGGATTTAAGTATGTGCTTTTAATGTTTTGGATTAAGTCAATGTTATGTTAATGTTTGAGGACAAACTAAACATTGAGGAAGCTAAACATATATCCTGGTTAAACTTGTATTTGTTGCCTGCAAGGCCAATTAAAAGAATAAAGCCATCTACACATGGTGGGAACGTGTGGAGGGAATGGCTTCTTTTCACAGGGATAACCA
The DNA here is from genome assembly GCA_009806455.1 of Tetrax tetrax. Taxonomy (NCBI): domain Eukaryota; kingdom Metazoa; phylum Chordata; class Aves; order Otidiformes; family Otididae; genus Tetrax; species Tetrax tetrax. Next base: position 42,893 of record WHYT01016720.1, read on the forward strand.
AAAGTATATTAGCAATGGACGTACAGAAATGTTCTTTCTATGCTGTGACTATTCAAATAACAAGATGAGCAAGGTTTGTATACTGGTGGCTGAGATTGAGGACTGCAAGGACTTGCGCTTTCAATTTCTTTCTCAGTTAAATGTCTTACAGGCTTTGGTCTGTCTTGGGTGTGTTGGGAAAGTGATGGATTTAGTCCTTTGGTCTTTGGTTTCCTGGGGCTGCCAATGCTGAGAGGTGTACTTTCTTTCCCCTTTTGTCTAATTTCCTCCCTTTGAAGTGGAGATCACGCTTACATTGAAAGCAGAGGTTGTCCAGATACACGACACATGAACATCTGACTTTATTTGAGGGTACATGAAAGGCTTTTATTACTTTCTTTTAACATTCCTGTCTCATAATATCATCCTAAATCACACTATGAAATGAAATCATAGTAGTTACCACCTAGATTCTCTATGTGTTGTAGAAAGCTTAATGCTTTATGTACAGGATCTCTCAAGGCGTAGCTGAGATTTCAGCTGTGTTGTCTTCCCTATGTTTCAAAAAACCCCTTCATCATCTGCATCTGATTTAGCAGAGAACTGGAATGCCGGAAACATATTTTTGTTCCTGATGAAATATAACTGTGCAAGTACTTTTGTGAGTGAAAGCATCATATTGGAGTTAGTTCTCTATTTGTGTAAAGCAGAGAGGATTTCCAAGTTCTAGCTGCTTTTATCTATTTATAGATTATGGTCCATATCTCTTTGGTGTGGCCTGAGCCTATAGGGCTGCAGTGAGCCAATGCTGAAGTCATCAGGTCAGCCGTGGTTGGACTTAGCTTTTGGTGTAGGGTAGAGGAGCTGTGCTGCTACTCAGCTCTTACTGCCTGTATTTGTGTGATGATCTAAAGTCCTTAATGAGCTAGCTGCTTCTGTAGGTTTCTCACACATCCTAACAAAAGACACTTGGTGATGTCTGGTATCTTAATATCTTGCTTAAATTCTTCAACAAGCCTTGATGCAGAAGGTAGATACGTGATACTGCTCTATTACAATGCCTAGTCACAAATAGCAACTGAATTAACAATTTTATGTGTCACTGAAACACGTGGCAAATTTCATCATCCTAAGAGGAAAAGTGAGTTGGTGCTTGTATGCATTGCTGGTTTTTTTGTATGTATTTTGTCCAGATTCTTTCACTGGATTATTGCCAGGGAAACTGAATGCCTGCCACGAACAAAATAAGTCTGGCATCTGTTAGCTGTGCTCGATTGTTTTTCTCTCTGACAATTCTGAAAATTTTATGTAGAAAGCTATTTTTTATTTGAAACTTCCAGGGCATTTCACTGTTTTGTTAGGAAATGCAAAGAACTGTTTTTGATGAGTCTTGCTGTTCACTTTAACAGTTCTGAAGCCGCACTGGCAGTCTTATGTCTTCTAAAAGACAAAGGCCTTAGGAATAATTGAAAACAAAAAAGTGGAGAATTAGAAAAGCTTTTCCAGAGCTAATGTAAAAAGAGAACTTGGGTCACAAGACAATAAACAGGGCATCTGTTCTGCAAACTCCCTAAGTACGAAGTTCTTTGTGTTTTCTAGAAAAAAGCCAATTGTCTCTGCAATTTCATACATTATTTACACTGACTGATCTGCTGGGTTTTTTTAAAGGTTAATTTTATTTTTCTGTTCATAAAGGTTGAAATATTGTTTTGAGAACCCTTGTGTCTGTTGGAAGATAAGTTGAAAAATCTTACTTCATCTGCATCTGTTCTAATTAAACTTAGTTCCTAAATTTAGGTAAGTGATGAACCAAGCTGATGTAGAACATAAAACTTCGAGCAAAAATTACTTCCTATGGGGTTGATGTCTAGAAATTTTACCTTCCAACTTGATAAGACAGAGTTAACTTCCAAATGATTATCTTATCAAGAGTAGATGGAAAAGTAAGAGCACAGTTAGGGTTGCAGATAGAGAGAAAAGAGAAGTCAAGTATGAAGTTGCTAGAAGAATAGATTAATTTAGTTGCCTTACATTGGCTTTTCTTCAATGTCTGTTCTAGAGGTTGGTTTAAGTGTAATTTATTGGGAAAAATTACACATAACTGATAGTTTTAAAATAATAAAAGTCACAGTTGTAGCTTTTATGCAGCTCTATTGCACTGGCTTGCATATGGAATACACTGTGGTGCTAATGACTCTGTTTCTGTTAGCAGTCACCTCATGTAATTCATACTTTCCAGAACACACCTTATTCTGCAAAAATAAGTCCTCAAACAACCTGTACTTAAGCAAGTAAGGAGCTGTTTGAATTTGTGAGGCACTGATTTAAACTTCTATTGGTTTCCTCCACTGATAAAAATGTTGCTTTTGAAATGCAGGATGGTGTTGGTACAGGTTATAGATAACCTCAAAGTTACAAGTGAGGGGAAAAAGGTGTCCTTTCCTCTTTCTAAAAATAAGTATTTTTGAAATTACTATTTTGACACCTGCTTTAGATCACAGAGGAAATAAATAATTATTCTATGAAAGGAATTTGATTTTGTCCTGTTTTCCTTAACCTATATCCACCAAAAAGAAGGGAAAGATAAGAAGACTTTAATATGCCTTACTAGGGCTACTGAAAGTTCTGGCAGAGCAAAACTGCAGGATGAATTGGTCCTTGAACAAAGCTTGAAGCTGGGTAAGGTAACTGCCGTGTACAAGTTGAATGAAATGCAAAAAAGGAAATAAACAGTTGAACTAATAATAAGAGCTTAATAATAAGGATAGGAATTCTTGTAAAATAACACTTGGGAATCCTGATATCTCTTTTCATGAGGACATTAGTGTATAGAAAATATACTCGATTTTTAGGTGCAAGGAGCTACACTGCATTATATTTCTGTTGCAGTTGTCCCTCTTTTTTTCTCTATTCAAATCTGGGTTGGATTATGAATTGGGTCAGTGCCGTTCTATTTTCTGTCCTTCTAAAATATTAATCATTGTTCATACTATTTGATTTGTGATCAAGCTTCCTTGATTTTTATTGTTACAGGCATTACATAGCAAGTAGGTCCCTCACAGCTTTACAGTGAGTTGATTAGGCTGGGAAGGCCCTGTTCATTCTGATGTGGAAGGCCTTTCTGTTACATTTCCTTCTTTTTTGTTATTTTATGTTGTGTACTGATTAAGATTGGCTGATTGTATGTATCACAGAGCCATTGTGGTTTCTCATCCCATGATGACAGTTTTTAGCGAACTGGTGTTGGTGAAGGGATGAAACTTGAAGAGCCAAAAGGAGTGTTACTGGGAAAGAAATGCCTGTCATGTTGCATGAAACCACTTTTCTGCCTGAGGTGCAAAAGGAAGAGTAGTCGGCATTGAGGCCAAGAATCTCCTTTCCTGTGAGTCAGGAACAAGCTAGCCCCGGGCTACCACAGAGGCAAGGACCTCAGCCAGCAGCATTGCCAGAGCCGTTAGCTCAGCGAAATGAGCAGATCAGCCTGGTGAGCCCAGTCCTCAAACCATGCTTGCTTGGCAAGGTGATGACCAATGCTGTTCACTGTATCTATAATATCCATGTGAACATGGTTACCTTCTCCTGTCCTGTAATTTATTGCTTCTGATGGCATGCTGCAAATGGGAGTGAGTTTTATTCAGTCATGATTGAGGATGTAATTTGGAGGGAGGTAGGGGATGGGGACAGGGATGACATAGTGTTATTGGCTAGCTGAGCCAACTAGTAGACCATTTACAGAGACTGTCTTGACATTAAGAGCGCAATAATATGTAACTTGGTCTCCAAGCATCTTGATGTGTTAGCATGATGACTGGTGGCTTTCGGCAATTTCCCAATAAGCCAATATAATTCAAGAGTTATCCTAACACACTTGTTCCCTGTTGATTTGTCACAGTCAGCAAAGTTTTGAAAGATGAAAAAAAAAAGTGCTGAAGTGTGATGAGTAACTTAGATTGTCACAAAAAGCAAATGTTTATCTTGGAGATAAGCTGCAATTGTTTTCAGAGCTAGTGCTGAAAACATTTCGGAATTAAGTACCAAATGTGTGTAGATGTGAAGAAAAGGAGACCTGTGTTAGTGAGGAAAAAACATGATTTATTTAATATTGCGCTGTATCTTTCTGGTAGTGCTACAGAGATGACCCAGATCCAGGTCCATCTGTACTCCTTGTGACTTCATGCTGAAGGGATGACTTCAGTTAAAATGAGTGGTAACATGGTAACACTGGAGTAAATTGTGCACATTCAAGTTTGTAAAAAGAGAAGCCCCAACAACGAGGTGTTTTTTTCCCCTTTCACTCACAAACTAGAGAAATCTGTTCATGGGGTTCATGATTCAAGATGTCCTTGTCCAAGGCAGTAGTTGCAGGCTTGTGAAATCACAGCCATTTAAATGGGAAAAACATAAAATCAAGAAAGCAACAGTGCAGAGCAATGATATCCATATAGAGAGATGTTTTTTTGGGTGAGGGTAGTGAGGCTTCTCTGTTGCTTTGACTGCAGTAATGTGAAATAGTCTTACCTCTGAATGTAGGTGATAACCTTTCTCTTGGGCACTCTGGTATTATGCTCTGCAGATAGTGACTTACACGAAACACAGACTCTCCTTACTGTAAAGGGAGTTAATGACGGAAGGTAGATCTTGTTGGTTTGTTCTTAACATTATTTTATGCTGTTAATGAACTCTGTCATTCATAGCAGGAGGAATTTATATTCTCGCGATACCTTGCCTCTCTTAAAGTACTTGCTGAATAAATGAAACTGCGTAAACGTGAGCATGCCTAGCACAGTTTCGAAGTGGCCACAGATTCAGGACCTGTCATCTTTGGATTATTTCTCTTCTACTTTTGCAGCTGTTTCTCTGAAGTGTTAGTCCTGCTTAATGCAACTGTCTGGTTTTGTAGCCCACTTAAAACCTGGAGAGTGCCTGGTGTAGCTTTGCTATTAGGTGGTGTTTTTTTTAAAGTAAATGAAACAATACATGTTTCGTTCAAGAAATGCTTTTTTTTCTTTTTGGTGGAGCAATGCCAGAAAAAGATGTTTACATCATTTTAGCTAGCTTTCAGGTCACTGAAGATAACCAGTTACTTGCTGAAGTGCTCTTGACCTCAGTTCTGCTTCTCAGTCAATTCATGTAGCAGACACGTGTGAGGAGGAAGGCTGCCCACTGTGTCAGCATGCAGTTATGCTCTATGTTGTGCAAATTTCAAATACATTTTCTGTGATGATCAGAAAGACACGCATGAACACAGAATGCTTTTAAAGAAGATGTGTTCACCTTTTAACTGTGTTCTAGTAACAGAGGCTAAACACTGTTGGGTGTAACACAGTAGAGAGTTACATCTTTGACTTTAATGGTTCCGTTTGTACAAGCAGGAAAAGTAGGTGTTAGCATCCATGCACAGATTGACCTTTTAAAGGATAAGGACCACATGAATTTATACCGTTCCTCCATATGAGTTAATTTCAGAGTCAAAGGTAGCGTCTTGGTGCTGTCTTACGAATCTGGGGACGATATTTGCTTAGAGCTTTACCAGAAAGAGCAGTGACACAATTGCTTCATTAGTGTAGCATAGCATAATTTTTCATTTACTGAAACATGTTAGATGGCATAACATACTCACCACTGCTTTCTGAAATGTATAGAAAGGATTGTGGACTCTATTTTTCTGATGCAAGCTTGGTTTTTAAAAAGTGAAATGTTAATTTGGTAATTAATGCTTTTCCTGGGCAGAAGGTGGAAATATCAGTAATGGTCCTTATTTTGAGTTAGCTTTTTCTGTGGAAAGACACATATGCTTTTAAAAATTTTGAGTATATTGTCTCCAGTATTCTAACATGGAAATTTATGTCAGCATGGTTAATATTTTTAAGTGACAGAAGCAATTACCATTTATATAAAACATTTCTGAGCAGCATAAAAACTGTACTGATTTCTCTTTAAGAGTAGGTGTATTTTATGTTTAGGTCCTGCTGGGGTTGGCACACAGAGAGGACACAAATCTTGACTGTGGTGCTGAGTTTCGTAGGAATGGAAGCGGATGCACCCTTCAGTGTGCCAAGTTTGAGGCTTGGGTTCTGACTTGCCTGTGTTTGTTTCAGTTGGGACGGTGCCAGGATACTCCCTGAAGCTGGGTGGGTGCTCACGACCTGTGTACAGTACATGCCTATCTGTTTACTATCCATATGTTCTTCTGGATGCGTACAGTACCTGTGTAACCTGAACATACACGCCATCGCGTTTGCCCCCCGGTGCTGCACTGTCCACGCGCCTCCAGAGCGAGTGCGAAATGGATGTCATAATTCTGAATTTCAGTGCAGGCGGGTGCTGTAATTTGGTCAGTTCCTCTGAGACACTGGGGCAAGATGCTCCCAAGCGCACATTTCAGTCCTTCTGGGGAACACATTTCCAAGTGTGAGATGTCTGCTTCAGAAGATCTCTCAGCAGAATACCAAATGCTATTGTTACTTCAAGTACTTTGAACTGAAAAGGAAACACATTACATTGTACTTAACAAAGCCTAAGGAAGTAATTTTGCATGACATGTTAACAGTAAGTATGTCAAAAATAAGTCCACAGACATCTGTTTATCAAATGTGAACTGATGTAAGACTTAAAAGGTGATTATGGGGTGGGTTGACGTGGGTTGAATCTTCCTTTGTTTCCACTATGTCTTCTACAGAGGCATCCAGAAATAAGATTCCTCCTTCTCTGAACATCTGTGTATCAGGAGGGATGTCACCAGCCAGTACTTGCTGTGCTAGCCTCTTGTTGCCAGAGCTGGGACTTTGCTGGGGCTGTATTTGCTCTGAGCAAGAGATGAATTTGAAGTGCAGGCAGCAAATGTTCATCTTCCTTCCTCCCACCCTCCAGCAACCACAGCCCTTTTTGCAGAACTTGCGCGCTCCTTCAATTTAGAATTGCAGCAGGTTTGGGAGGAGGCTTTTGCTGCTGTAAACAAACTAGAATGTATTTTTCCCACCTGTCAGCATACGTACTGATGTAACATCTTAATTCTCTTGGTCAGTTTTACAAGGAATGTGGAAGGCCTGAGCTGCTGTGGGTAGGACAACATGGGAAGTGCTGTTGTGTTGGATTTCCTAAAAGAGCACGCAGCCTCATTCCATTCTCAACGGTTCACTGTCAGAGAGCTGCTGACATCTGTACTCAAATGCCTTTTGCCATCAGTCTTTGAGAACAAAGAGTAGTGCCAGAGATTATTTTTGTACTTCGAGAGATCATCTGTTGAGATCATGCTTGGACACAACTTTTACTCAATTATTTTGTAAGTGAAGCCAGTAAGTGCTGAAGTATTTACCACTCATATGTGGGAATTAAGTTACTTTTAAGCTGTCCTTATGATCACTTTCTCCATGTAAAGTATGAAGTTGTAAACAGGGTTTGAGGTTTTTCAGTGTCATATATTCAAAGGCAGCATAACCCATTGGTTGGGAGAGACATCTGGGAGTTGGAATATCTTTTTGCTCTTCCAGATGCTGCTTTTGTCTTGCTCCCTGACCTTTTAACTGCTCAGTATTTCAGCTTGTGAGACTTGCCAGTTGTTCTGCATTTATTTGTTCGTCTTGCACCATTTGACCCTTCAGCTACCAGAGGCTCTTTTCTGTCTTATCTGTAGTTTTGTATGCCTCTCCAGATAGTTACAGCTGATTTTCTGTTGTATGCAATTTCTCTCTAGCACTGCCAGTTTTACAGAATAAAAAACCTGAAGTGGAAGCCTAGGCAGAAACCTGGAAGATGAGGGACCACTCCATTCTAATCACACCTTCGCTTTTCCAGTCACATTGGTAGCAGCAACCTTGTCTTGCAACTGTGTGCTACCATGCCTTCAAACCCCTTTTTTGTGGTGTGACATTTTTTAATCACTGCTAAATCAGACATGGTATATCTGCACTTGAGAAAAGAGAGCCAGACATATTGTATGTAAATGTCTATCGATGATGCTAATCTGCAGGTGGAGTCCATCTCAGCTCAGAAAAAGCAGTGGGATTAGGAAGTGATGGAGAGAACAAAGTGGCATTTCTAGGTGTCAGAAGAGAGTCTGTAATGGACAAAGCGCTCTTAGGAGTGCAATTTCATTATGCCTCCTACTGCCACAACGGTAGTGGAAGGACAAGAAAGGGTTTGTCTGAATGTTCCTGCATGGGTTTAAACAGAATAGGGCCTAATGGCAAAGGCAGCAAAAGTTTTATGACAATTACCCAGAGTACTGATCTGACAGCAGGATGCTGTAGTGACAGAACTGCTGCGGTTGCTTTGCTTTACCTAGCAGCAGCTGACAGATGTGGGAGACACTGAAATACTTTGTTACCTGGCTGTCTCTACCAAGGAAGCTGATGTGATTTTGATGGTATATGGGGGAGAAATAAGTTCTAGCAAGCACAGAAATGATGTGGTTAGAACTAACTCTGAGCTCCATTCACTGCTGACTGCAGAATGGACAAAGGGGAGGCAAGAGGTTCTGGCTCTGCAGTCCCCCCGACTGCCGGTGTTTTGTACCAAAGATCTGAATACACAGGCCAAACAGTGACCCTAGACCATGGGCAGATTCATACTGGGACAAATGCAGCTGGTACTGTGGGGCTGTGGTGAAGGGAAGTGAACTAGTGTCCAGACCTCATCTACAGGGTTTAAACTGGGCACACGTATGCTAACACTAGTCACAACCACAGAAGATAAATATGCACACACAAAAGTTGATGTTTTCAAAGGTGCCTGACAGAATTTGTTAACTACTTTCCGTTCAAAGTCACAAGAAGTTGAATATCTTCTTATGTTCTTTATAAATTCTCTAGTCCCCTTGTCTTGTGGGCTATTTATAGCTGTACTTGAAGTCCTGTAAGCAAACAGTAGGCTTGTAAAAGTTTGGCTAGGAATATCTGTAGGATAGTGGAAATGCTAAGGAGTTATATTTGACCAAGACCCCAATTTTCTAGCAAAATCATTCAGTCTTGGTTTTGAAACTGATCCCAAAACGCATTGAAAAGTAATGAAAGTCTTTCTCTTAGCTTCACTGGGCAGTGGATCAGGCTTTCTACAATCTAACTGCTGATAACACCTCTCACAATTATTATTATTTTTTTTTGCTTAAGTAGCAATTATTTGGTCCTTGGAAGTGAAATACTTCCAAGCAAAATAACTTCAGGCTGTCCCTGATAGGACAAAAATGAGAGTAGGGAATGCAGAACAGCCAGATGTGTCTGTGATTAGGAGTGTTACTGCCGGGAGTACGAAAGATTTCACAGATGTCTCAGAAAACCCTCTGGATAAAAGTATAATGTCTGTTCTAAAGGCTGGTGGAGGAAAGCTACTGGCAAGTGCACTGCTGCAGCTTTTGAAAAAGAACAATACAGGAATGCTTTAAAATCTGTCCTTGCAATGACGGAACTTGAAACATGCTCCTTGCAATGTGCATCTTGTAAAAATGGTTGCTAAGCAGTGGCAGAAAGTCAGTTCTCTTTTAAAGTTGGGTTTTTTTTTTTGTCTTTGACATGTTTTTTCCTTCCATGTGCGATATCCTGTTGACACAACAGATAAGTAGCAGCTGATTTGAAGCACCCTGATGGTGAGAAATAGGCCAGTCTTTCACTTTCTGCAGCAGTTGCTCACAAACGCATGCCTGTGTTGTAGCAGATTCAGGTGTCTTGAGACATATTATGAGTAAGATGAATGCAGACAATGTTTTCACATACTAAATGGTTTTACGAAGTTGTTACTCAGCCAGACTAAATCAAGAAAAATCAAAAGGAAACTCACTGGTCAGAGGCAGCACTCTGCACTTGAAAGATACTGATAAACTTAAGCTTAGGCACTTACGCTGTATATAGCTCCTGGGAAATAAGTAGGAAGGAACCCAAAATTAGATATCACTTGGAAAGTGAGTTCTATCTCTTCATGTAAGTGTTGCAGTATTGAAGTAATCTGATCTTATTTAGAACCATTGTGCCACAAAGATTTTTATGAATTGTGCATATGTATGTGTCTCTGTGTGTGTATATTTGGCAGATATGTTTGTCAATGACAAAGTCAATTGTTGCTGCAAAATTGCAGCCTTTTACTGGTTATCTGTTAATGTATCTGACTTGGAGAAGTCATCTCCATGCGGTGTTGCATTGCTTGCCCTTTTGGGACGGCAAGGGGCTTAGAACTTGCGACAGGCTGGAGGAGTACAGTTCTGGGGCGGGCACTTTAGAGGCTTCTCATCTTTATCCATTGCGTGTCAGGCTGGCATTGGGCTGCAAAGGACCTGATACAGCATCTGAGCAATGGCAAAGGTGAAGAGGTGCTGCTGGAAGTGAATGCTAATGATGTTTTGCATGTTTAAAATGTGCTATCTTGGCCATGAGAAATTTCTGTGAGAATAAAAACATACTGCAAACCATGAGAGTGTCTTGCCAAACGGGTCATCTTGGTGCAATCCTGTGACTATTCATTGTAACTGGATTTGCTATGCTTTAATGACTTGCTCTGACTATTTCCGGGCAAGGTGCTGGGATCTGGGGGACCTGCCCAATTCCATGTTTTAAGTATCGAGTGAGTGCTAGTTGAGTTAGAAGCATTTCACTGCTTTCTGTGCATGGCACTGGCACAGCCCTTCCACATTGGCAAGGAGAACATAAGTGCGGTTATTTGCCTTCTAGACAGACTAGTGAGAGAGCCAGATGCCCTTACAGGAGCAGAGAAAGGTTCGATGGGGCCAGCAGTGGTACATGGTTGTGGGCTCCATGGACCAGGAGATGTTGATGCAGAGCCAGTGTGTCAGGAAACATTTATCGTTTTGTTTACTTTGCACTCCCGATGTCCAGACAAGCCAGGAGAGTTAGCCCACAGCCAGGCCCAGACAAATAGACCGTGTAGAATTTGTTCAGTTCTGGTCATTACCTAAACTGGAGGTTGGCCAAGTCAGTAGAGTTGACTCTGGCAGCAAGTACAAGTTGTGTTTCCTGTTCATAAGATGGGTTTGAGGAATATGCTCATTTAGTGCTTGAAAATGCATGGCTTTCTGCCTCGTCTCATGGGAGTGAGAGGACTTTGAGTATGTCGATGTAATTCCACACTTTGTCATGTGTTATTTACATACTGTTTGCACCTCGCTGTTCTCTGCATCAGTGCCAGCACCCTGATATTTCTGCAATTTATTTTTATGATCTTGGTGTTGAAACAGCTGTAAAAACAACTAGTGAAAGTAAGCCAGCTGCTGGAATTTCTGATTCGGAGTCTGGTTTGTAGTAGACAGATTCTGAAAGGGAAGGAGAGATGGAAAACAACAAACAAACTTTATCTCATGACTAAATACAATTCCTCTTAACAAAGCCAAGTTAGGTGGCTGAAATTTTAACTGCTGAAGAGAATTAAATCACTAATAAATGAAATAATGCAACTGTTTTGTACAGAAAATGTCCAAGGATATACTACTGCTTTAAAGGAGAGCTTGCACTTGCCTATGAAGACTTGGGAGCAGTAGAATGTCATCTCTCCTACACCTCATTTATTTTAGTTTTGCAGAAATAGTTTAAGATCTAAATTTTACCAGACAAAGAGGTGTAGATCAATTAACATTTTCCCTGGCTATCTAAAATCCAGATACTTAATTTGCACACTGCTGTCAACACCAGTGAAATGTGACTTTGTGGAACGAAATTAAAAGTAGCCTTTCATCCAAGTAGTTAACTGCTTTTGACATTGGTATTTAGATTCCTGTTTATGGTCCAAATGTAATAGGGACCTGGTGTCTTTAACACTGCAGTGATACACATAATTACTGTATTTAAACTCTTCCTTTGTTCCTGCCTTGAGGCTGGCCCAAGCAGCAGAGACAAACTGATCAGGTTAGCTGAAGCTGAGAGCTGTGACTTTCTGCGGTTGTGCAAGAAGGAGCAAGGGGTAGCCTATGGGTAATTATTTCATTCCTTACCTTTTCAGTTGCAGTAAGTTACCTGTTGTTTACAATGCTTTCCTTAAAATATTTGCTATTTCACTTTCTAAGGATGTGAGTTGGAGAGTTGCTTCCTGGCATCTGCTTTGGCCCAGCCAAAAACCAGCAGCATCCAAAAGATTTCTGCTCGTATTCAAAAAATGCCAATTATGAGTTGAGTGCATTTCCTTTTGGAGAGAATGATCTCATATAGCACAGAGAAGTCTGTCCCCATCCCTGATATGTTTTCACCACACATGGTGATATGCAGGGGTAGGGTACAAGTCAGTTTCATAAAGCCTGCTGTGTACGAATGGAGTACATTCTTTGAGATTTTCTGATCATTGCAAATAATTGCAAATAATTTCACTTAACCTGTCTTCTTCCTCCGAAAGAGCTAAGGTAACAAATGAGAGAGCTTGGGCATCCAGGGTTAAAGCTGTAGGGGTTTCAGAGGCTGCTTCGCCACTGCTTTGTTGCATTCAGTGTTAATTATTGTAGTGCAAAGTGAATAAAAAATATTACAAGAGCCCAGACCACCTTTAAGTGTGAGCGCATGTTTACAAGCAAGGCACTGAGAATGCAAGCTATTAATTTGTCTAGTGGTAGGTGAATCTTCATTTGCAGCTCCAGATTGGAAGGAGGCAAGGCTCAGTTCAGAGACTCCCTGCAACATCCAACGTACTCTGCAGCCCCAGAGCTGCAGTTTTCAGAGCATGTACTCTGAGGGTACATAGCCCTCACAGAAACCCTCTGTCAGTGTGGTCTGAGGATTTATCAGCTGGTTCGCTGATTCCTTCTTGTTAGGATGTAATTGTAACCCTAGGCACAAAAAAAATCTTTGTCTGCACTGCTGAGAGCCAGACACGTTTGTCTGTTTTGCAGGGACACTTTGCTCAAGTAAATGTAACATAAGTACAAGTATGCTGGGTGACTCTAGGTGAACCTTAACAAGGCAGGATAAATATTTGCTTTTCCTTTTCCTCAGAAGAATGCCAAGTGATTTAAGTTTTGATCCTGCAATTTGTACTTTGCAATGAAACCTCTGTGCTCGTGTTGAGGCCTGTTAACCTCAGTGGCATGGGGAAGTTCAGAGTTTTAATCACGGAAATTGGATTCCAGGATCCAGCCCAAAGCAGGGACGAGACAACAGACTGTGTGCGGGTATTAAAAGCAAAAGGTGTAAACACTCAGCAGAGATGGCAGCTGGAGAAGTTGTTCCAAAGGAGGATATGTGTGAAAGGTAGGAAGAAAGGAGCCAAAGGCAAAATGGGCTGAAAAACACTCCTGACTGGAATCCATTGATCTATTTAGTTCTTCTTGCTTGATTATATTGCAATTTATTTTACAGTGATGTAACACTATCCAGACAAAGTACTTGTATTAATTGTCAGAGGGATGGTCATCTATCTAATGAATGTGTATCTCTGTTTCTAATCTACTTTAGAAGCTGAGCACATACCTCCGCAATGCTGATGTCTGTTCCTGTGTTCAGTAACGGTATTCTTGCTGCACAGGGGACCAGAGCCAGAGTGCCAGGCTTGGACTCATCAGTCTACATTGCCAAAGTCAGAACAGGAAACTTTGGTCTAGATGATCTTAGTCAGACATATCTCCTGCCGGCAATGTCTAGGATATTTTATTCTTTTCCCACCCTGATGTTTAGAAACAAGAAGTACGTTACCTATGAAGCTGGCTTTCCCAGGCCCTGACAGCTGTGCAAGTTCCTGACTAGGCAAGGAAGGCTGCCAGTGACAGTCTAGAAAGAAAAAAGAAACATGTTGTTCTTCAGGCACTTACAGACAGTGAAATTTCACCGTTAATTTTTCACGCTGCTGTGTTTGTGGTTATAGTCACATTTTATTCTGTTTAGGTATACACTATTTGGCACATGTAGGTCTCCATTTGATTTGTACTTCAACTGAAAATACCAGAACTTGCAACTCAAAATCCTGAGTTTGTTGAGCTCTATACTTAATAGGGGATCAGGGAGAGCCTTTTGACCATGAAGTTTAAGCACATGACTGCGTGATTGTATGTACAAAATCCATCAGGAAGATTCGTGACTGTCCATAGATGGTTAAAAAGGATAGTTTTAACAAGGCCAAAAAGCCACATGAAACTTTGTCAAGTTTAATTCCACTGACACACTTCTCATGCTTTGAGTTGACATACCAAAATTCTATATGATTTGCAAAATGTCTGTAATAAGCGTGACTGGACACACACCCACTTCAGTCAGGGGACTGCTTGTATGAGGGAATATGCAGCTATTCTTGTACTTACTGTCACCATTCCATTAAATGGACTTCAGTAAAACAAAACAAAAAGCCTGCTTGTATGGTGGGATATATTAAGCCCCGGGGAACCAGAGGCTTCTTTCATATTCCCTGAAAGCCTCAAGCCTGTCAGGGACTATTAAATGGGGAGATCTGGTAGTGAGAAGCATACTGTTTTCCATAGTCTGAAGACGTACCGTAAGTTCATGCCTTGTTACTGCCTGTAATCCAGCAGAACTCACCTCAAGAAACAGCTGATGTCTTCCTTGGTGCCAGTTAAAGTATCTTACGCTTACACAGTATTTAAACAAATCTGTTGCCTGCTTTTTAGCAACTCAGTTCGTTATTGTTAGGATTGTCTTTTGTAGGTGAGTAATGTTCTCTCAGCTGATGGGGTGCTAGTCTGAGAATAAGCAGGCAGATGGTAAATGCTTTTCTAGCACACCTTTGTAGTTGGGGCATGTTTCTTCTCCAGCTGTGTCGAAAGGAGCAAGTTACTGCCTGGATAATAATCTAATTATTTTACCTTTTCCTCTTGTTTTCTGAACAGGAGAGTTGCCCAGTCTCAGTATGGAAGAACGCAATGGCTCTGCAGAGACTCCCCCGCCGAGCCAAGGGCGGCACAGTAACATTAAGTGTGGGTGGCTGCGGAAGCAAGGAGGCTTTGTCAAGACCTGGCACACGCGCTGGTTTGTTCTCAAGGGTGACCAGCTTTACTATTTCAAAGATGAAGATGAAACCAAGCCCTTGGTAAGTGAAAGGAGGAGATGGGGTGGGAGGTGAGGGAGGAAAATAAATTAATGCAAGTAGAATTGCCTGGTGTTTAAAGACCCAAACCTCTCCATCTCTGTCACTGACTCAGTACAACTTGGGATTTTGATGGCTGTGAACACAAAACTGAGGCAGACCTTGGCAGTTAGTATGGTTTCCCTGTTAGGCTTGTTCCTAAAACTTCCTTTTCTAGGTCAGGTTTTCTCATTGCAGCATTTTAAAGGGAGTGAAATGTACCTGAAGATCAAGTAGCGAAAGTCAGTCAGATGGACTTGATTGAGGCAGATGAATAAGCTGTATTTGAAAAGATACTGGTTATTTTTCTGCTGTTTAAAATGTGGAGCATCCCTGTTTTTTTGTCTTCCCAAGCAGGAAATCCCCTAAGACTGTATCCTGAATACATTGCCATCTGTAATACGGAACAGACTGCGGTCTGCTGCCTGGTTCTGTTGTGGTGATTTGCTGCTCCTTAATGATAATCTATTTTCCTATATCTATAGCTTTTTCACCAGCATGCTTTAGGGCCGCCTATGCCTAGAGTAAGAGTAGAGTAGAGTAAATAATGCTCCCTCTCAGGTCAGGGCAGCCATGAGACTCTGTGATAATAAGTTAAGAGAGATCTTGTGCTAGCACTTACAGGAGTATGATAATCCAATGTGTTAATCATTTCCTTGTGATGTCAGAAAAAGCTCTCCGTCTGTGAGTTACCTCTGTGCAGATATTAAAATATAACTGCAATCATATTTTTATATGCCTACTAAATTTTTGATGTTGTACCTTTATGTGGAATTTCACAGGGAGTTCTCAGAGATGTAAAGCCCATCTAATCTAGCTTCCTTTATGGAACAGGTCATGACACTTTGTCAGGCTTTACAGGTTGCATTATGGTGCATGTGTTAAGAAAACCATTCAGTCTTGAGGTAATTTTTCTCAAATAAGATTCTTACACAAGTTAATTTTGAAGTACCGATTTCACTACCGATTTTGGTAGCTGTTTGCCCTTAAAATTATCTCAGATAGTACAGGTTACTTAAATAACACACTACATATTTACAAATTCTATGCTAGTATGACTACTTTTAATATTAAATAGCTCATAATTTCTGGGAAATGAAATGTATTTCTCACTATCTATATATTTGGTTAATTGAGAGTGTAAAAAGTAGCCATAAAAATAAAAATGTTTATGGGCCAGAGCCTGGATTTCCAGAAAACAACTCTTATTTCCTAGCACTTGATATCCGTCAGTATGTTTGCATGCAAGGACTTCATTGCATTCTGAGAGGTGACACAATGCTGTAGTGCATGGAGCTTTGTACAGCACTATGGAGCCCAAATTATCATCTTGTCTGTCTGCTGCTGCCCTGTGGGATGACTTCAGAAGATCCTATTGGCTTTGATGCTTCCCTTTTGTGAAATGGAGGTGGTGGTTCTGATCTTCTGATATCTTTGATAGGTTGGATAGCAGTTGATAAAATAACTAAAAGTTTGTTTGAGTTTTCCCCTTAAGTCTCGAGTAAGTTCATAAAGACAGCTAGAGATAGAAAGAGGGGTGGGGGGGAAGTGCCAACAGAAGTGTAACTTAAAATACACCAGTAGGTTTGGAAAATAAATAAGCATGTCCAAATTAGGATCCATCAGTATCTCACCTTGGTGTAGCTTTCAAATGTTTCTGAACCTTTTTCCAGGTTCAGTGCCAAGTACAGAAATGTTTTTTTTTTTCCTTTTTAACTACATTGAAGAGTTTGCTGCATTAAGTTTGACAAGATAATCGCTATGACCTTCTGGGAACCTTGTTGTTCTTACTGTGGAGAGCTAAAGCAAAGAACTCCACTGATACCATGAATTTTCTGTGCATAGGGATGTCATTAAGAAATGGCAAGCAGTATTTTGTTGTATTATTATATTAGCCATGTAGTATTGGATCTGTATTCAGGATGAATACCTGTTTATTCACTACTGGATTGTACAGTCTGTACAAGGTACAATTGTAGAATAGTTCTTGTAGACAATAATATAATAGAAGAGAGTTAATGAGGTTGTTTACCAAATCGGATTGTAGTTTTTATTTTGCTTAGTGGTTGGTTGTGTTTGGAAAGGGGCAGAGAGTGGTGATTACTCGTCCCGAGGAATGCTCTAATTGTACAAATTATGTATATATATTTATAAAAGGGGGAAGAACTATAGCAGGAGAGGACAAGAAAATCCAGTGAGTTTATTATGTTTATAGATTTATTGCAAATTAGAGAAAAACAGAGTCGAGTTTCTGGTGTCCTGAGCACTATTCTGCGTAGCATTTGGGCTTGGGTTCTGTCCAGTCTGTACCAGAAACTATGCCATGATGTTTGCTTTTTGAAAGTGCTGGAGATGTGAATGGAACTGAATTTCAGAAAAATATTACTATCAGTCAGACTTTATTCTACAAGTGACTGTGTATAATGGGAGTAAAGAAAACAAATCTTGTGTCTAAACCATCAGTAAATGCTTTGGAATTCCTGAAGCGTGCTCATTTCCTGTTAATAATATAGTTAGCTAGCACATACTTCAGTCAGTATGTGTACATCTCCTTGGTGTCAGACTATTAAATTTAAAAGTCATTAACTATCAGTGTGAGTGTGGGGAAATGTCTCTGCCAACCTGTGTGAGATGCCTACAGGCACACAGAGCTAGTGAAGAACAACAGAAGCAAAAACAGCAGACAGCTGTTAGTTTTATAGTCAAGGTCAGTGAATTGTCATTGATTTTTTTTATCATAATCAGACACAAGAATCTTTCCCTTGTAGTGTTTTACCGGTAAGAATAGCAGCTATCTTTTGCTCTGATATCCTTGAAATGCCTCTGGGGATCTGGCCAAGATGGCATTTCTGTTTGCTGAACATGTGGGTATGGATAGCAATAATCTAGTTAATTCCAGAAGACAAAAAAACTGACAAGTAAGTCAGCAAGCCATGTGAAGACATAAAATCTGTTTTCTGATAATTCTGTGTCATTTTTACGTCTTGGAAGTGATACTGGATTTTGCCTTGTTAATTCTTTTTGCTCCCTTGGTAAGTCACCTCACTCCTTACAGCCAGTTGTGCTTTAGAAAGCTAGTATTGTGCTAGATCTGAAGGTCAGCTATCCAAGCTTGACATGTGGGCAGCTGAAAGAAATCAGCATTTTGCATTCCACATTTCACAGTTCAGCTATTGTTTAAATGCAACCCATGTAAATTTATTTCTTGCTTTCTTCTCTGCCTATGGTTAACTTCTCCAGCTGTGTCTGGGTTGGCATAGTCTTCATTGAGGATGGGAGGAGGAAGTCAGTGCCTTCTCAGTGAGACAGCGTGCTTTTTCTGCGGTTTCGTGAGCAGCAGGAGGGAGCTTCCAAGCATCATCCCCTTGTTGCAGCTTCGCTGTTGCACTCTCCAGGTGTTACTGAGGAAGTGAGTTTATGGGAGCAAAGCTACGTAACCTGTACTGATGGAGCATCATTGATATGAGGTGTGAATGAACAAGAATGAGCAAGTTCATCCAGTAAAAACAGCCTTGTAGGCTTAGACACCTATTTGATGTTATTGCCACTCAGCTTCGTTTATGGACTTGAATTTGAGGTGTGTACAGTAGAGAGGTCTTAAAGAACTATGAACTGGCCTCCAAGTAATACTTGTTGGTGTATTCCTGAAAGCAAGCGATGATCTGCTATTTCAGTTTATATCCCATGCTGAACATTTTGGTGTCGCGCTTTTATCCTCTAGATCTTGTTAAGCTCTTAACTGTTCAACTTAAGTAATGCTAAACGGTATTCAGTGGCTCACAGGACCTTAGACAAACCCTGGGAAGGGACAGCAGAGTTGAATGCAAATGTGTGAATCTTAAATGTGGAATTTTAATTGGTCTTTGATTGAAATTGAGTAAGTTGCAGCTGCAGTCTTAAGTACAGATCACCATTTGCCTCTGATGTACAAACGGAATATATTTTGAAGTATTACTTTCCAGCAAAATATGTATTTCTCATTTAATTCAATTTGTGTAAAAATCTAATTGACAAGAACAATCCACTTAATGACAGTAATAGGAAACGTGACAAATTTCAGTTGCATTTTTAAATTAAAGTAAAGCTTCTAATGAATGTGTTAAATAGAAATTAATACAATAATTACATAATTTGAAACAGCCTGGAAGTAGGGGAAATCTTTCAGTATTAGTATTGAATATGATTAAAGACTCAGCATAATACTTTTTTACAAAGTAAAAGGGAATGGATAACATTTCTGGGTAAAGGGAAAAAACCTAATTATACATGCAATTTAGGACTGCATCACAAGAAACGGCCATCTCTCCTTGCTGCCTAGAGGATTTTCAGTAAGGGAGATCAGAGTATTACTCTGTTCCTTGTCTTTGGAAAGCCACAAGAACCAGCTTTCATGTAAATACTGGAGGGCAGTGTAGGAAGCGAAACAGCTTCTCAGTAGACATTGCTTTGATTTGTAAGAGCAGCTCCCTTGGTCTTGCATAGAGGAAGCGAAGCACCAGGTCTCTGTACACTTAGCTTTGTGGCCCTTGCTCAAAACTCTGCCTTTCACAGAGCAAATTCAGGGACTTGATGTGAATACAGCAAGGAGTGTCCAGCCCACTGATACTGATCGTTTTTTTTTTCATTTCCAGGCAAAACACTTGCTATTAGTCTAGGAAACAGAAATGATCTTGGGATGGACTTGTGCTACTGGGTGAAACCTCACCTGTGTAGGAGCAGTGCTTTGAATATTGAGTTACTTAAAACATATTGCCAACTGTAAGGGAGAAATTAATCAAATAGAATTACACACATGTCACAAGAAATGTGGGAGGCTGATAGAGAGAGCATGTTTCTCAGGAATTTCACTGGAAACTCAATATGCTGGATGAAATTACATAGGATTTTCTTGAGATCAATAATGATGTTTGCCAGTAATGAAAGGTTTTACCAGAAAGGCTTTCTGTTATTGGCTATTGTATATTTCTTGAGGGTGGTGAACATGGAATGTAAAAACCAAACAAATAAAAAGCTTCCACAAAAAAAATCACTCAGAAAGCACACCTTAAAACAGCCCAGGTGAATGCAGTGGAATGGAAGGATGTCCAACACACTTTAGATGAAGGTTTTTAAAAAAGTCAGATGACATGGTATTCTGCAAAGGCATTCTGCCGATGGCTTCCTGAGACAGTAACGTGCTCTGGAGCAGTCTTGATAAAAGGTTTCCAGCTGGTCTTGCTGAACTTTGACTGCAAAAAAAATACAAAGTAGAAAAGAAATAGTGGCCCCATTTTTCAGATGGCTGAATGGAGCCTCCTTGCGACTGACTGTGTGCCCCTTCTAATAATTTCTGCTTGTGGAGTGCTTGTTGTTGGGTAAACTTGCACTGCGGGTTGCAGGGGAGCAGTTGGCTCGCACTGAGCTTGGCGCAGCCGTGGCCTGGTTGTTCCTGTTATCCTGTTGTCATTTTGCAGTCGGGAGTGTGATTTCTCCTTTATTTTCTTTCTCTTCGTGGCTTTTGACTTTGCATAAGCTCACTAAAATAAAGTCCTGCTCTTCGCAATTTTGCACACATTGTGCAAACTAGAAACAGATTTTGGGTGAGCCGTGTGTTCCTTGTGTAATGAGATTTCCTGTTTCTTGAAACGCTTAGTTGAAGGAAGAGAAATGTCTGTGTAACATACCTTTCTATTTATGACAAGTGCATTTTTTTCCCCGTGTCTCTCAAGCTTCAGAATGAAAATTAACTTCTTAACTCTATCACTGATTGAGTTTCAGAGGAGGCAAGAGCTGTGTCCTGCCTGATGTGAGTAGCACAGTTCTCATGGTTTGTTTTCATGTGAGACAGAAACAGATACAACCTGGCATGGCAACAGGCAAAGCAGTCTCAAGCCTGGTCTTTCTCACATAGCGAACTGCTACAGTGGTGGCTGTTCAGTGCAAAAAGTGAAATGAAAGCCCCAAAACTGCTTTGGGCTTTTTTTTTTAACAGATTTTCAGAGAACGGCTCCTCAAGTACATGAATATAAGCGGGCTTTTGCAACTCAGGCAGTGAAATTTCTGGAATACAGGGATGGTGATTGAAGACTAGGTCTTAGCTTTTACACGGAGTGGAAATTTCTCCTATTTCTAATACCTGTGTGCCTGTGTAAGTTTTAAAGTCACTTATTGCTGCAAGTTTCAGCAACTTATTTGTAGAGACACTTTTTTTTTTTACTGCCATGAGTTATGTCAGGGCTATTAAATGTGTAATACACTTTGGTCAGTAGATACCCATGGGAATTTTGTACAAAAGAGATTAGTGCGATAAGGCTACGTTTATTTGAAACCAAGGTGTTTCTAATGCCATTATTCTGTGCCTTGGGAAAGGTTTCTCAAATTCATAGGACTGAATTTCTGTCCTCAGCTTGAGACGAATAGCTACAAGGTCTGTCACTGAGGTGCTCAGCTTGGAAGTGATCGAATTCCAACTTTAATGCCCTTTTCTCCTTCTTTCAGACCAAAAATGTGAACTTGAATTTTCCGTAATTGTTTGTTGTTTTGCTCCTTTGAAAAACTTTGGGGGCCTTGGGCTTGGCCCATTAGGAATCTTAAAAATTTTCGCAGGAGGAAAAAAGGTTTCTCCTCCAGCATTAATGTTAATTACAGGAGTGTCACTAAACACTGTGGAAGGTTATGGATTCTGAGCCAGATTCAGGCCATTCTTGCTCAGGGCTTTGCTCCAGCTTATGCTGTTGGAAATTCAGTTCCCTCATGAAGATGGTTTTTAGGTTTCGGTGCCAGGCTGAGAGAGTTGGGGCTTTTCAGCCTGGAGAAGAGGAGGCTCCAGGGAGACCTGATAGCGGTCTTCCAGTACCTCAAGGGGGCCTACAGGAAAGATGGGGAGAGGCTGTTCAGTAGGGCCTGTTGTGATAGGACAAGGGGTAATGGGTTTATATTAGAGGGAGGTAGATTTAGATTGGATATTAGGAAAAAATTTTTTACAATGATGAGAGTTGTACAGCACTGGAACAGGTTGCCCAGAGAGGTGGTGGATGCCCCATCCCTGGAAACGTTCAAGGCCAGGCTGGATGGGGCTCTGAGCAACCTGATCTAGTCAGGGAGGTCCCTGCTTCTTGCAGGGGGGTTGGACTAGATGACCTTTGAAGGTCCCTTCCAACTCTAACCATTCTATGATTCTATGATTCTATGTTTTCAGACTTCTTTGTCTTTAATCAAACCAAACTGGGAAATTTGTTCTAGTAAATATTTTTGTAATAGAATAAAGCAAAAATGCCTCGTGGCATTGATTGAAAATGCTAGCTCCGTTGACCCATGTGTGCATTCAGAGCTAAAGCTCTCAAGTATGCTACCATGTGTTGTATAAACTGTGTGTATAATTAGACTCAGCCAGCAGCTGCTGCTAGATTGGGAAAAATAGGAGATAGGCAGTCTAATAAGATGTAAACTAGCCAACAGCTTAATTTCAGTTCTTGGTGGCCAATGCATCTGCTTAGTCCAACTGTTCAGAGAACTGCCCCCACTGTCATGGTTTAGCCGCAGCCGGCAGTTAAGTACTGTGCAGTTGCTTACTCACCCTCCCCCCTCCCTGGAGGGATGGGGAAGAGAAAATATAATGAAAAGCTTGTGGGTCAAGATGAGGACAGGGAGAGATCATTCAGCAGTTTCTGTCACAGGCAAGACAGACTTGACTTGGGGAACATTAACTTAATTTGTTAACAATCTGAAGCAGGATAATGAGAAAATAAACACCTTCTTCCACCTGTCCCTTCTTCCTGGGCTTAACTTTACTCTCCAGTTCTCTACCTCGAGCGACAGGGAATGGAGGTTGTGGTCAGTCCATCGCATGTTGTTTCTGCCGCTCCTTCCTCATCGGGGGAAGGGCTCCTCACACTCTTCTCCTGCTCCAGCGTGGGGTCCCTCCCATGGGAGAAAGTCCTCCTTGAACTTCTCCAGCATGAGTCCTTCTCATGGGCTACAGTTCTTCACAAACTGCTTCAGTGTGAGTCCCTCCCACAGACTGCAGTCCTTCAAAAACAGACTGCTCCAGCGTGGGCTCCCCTCTCCAAGGGGCCGCGGGTCCTACCAGGTGCCTGCTCCAGTGCTGGCTTCCCACAGGGTCACAGCCTCCTTCAGGCATCCCCCTGCCCTGGCGTGGGGTCCTCCATGGGCTGCAGGTGGATCTCTGCTCCTCTGAGGGCCTCCATGGGCTGCAGGGGGACAACCTGCTCCACCATGGGCTGCACCACAGGCTGCAGGGGAATCTCTGTTTCAATGCCTGGAGCACCTCCTCCCTCCAGACCTTGGTGTCTGCAGGACTGTTCCTCTCGCACATTCTCACTCCTCTCTCCACTGCTGCTTTTTTTTCCCAGCAGTATTTTCCCTTATTAACTATGTTATCACAGAGACACTACGACCGTTGCTGATGGGCTCGGCCTTGTCCAGCGGCGGGTTCACCCTGGTGCCGGCTGGCACGGGCTCTGTTGGACACAGGGGAAGCTTCTGGCAGCTTCTCACGGAAACCACTGCTGTAGCCCCCCTGCTACCAAAACCTTGCCACGCAAACTGCGCACACCCCATCTTTTGCTTTGTGGAACCAGGGAACTACCTTGTTTGTAATAGCTTGCTGACTCCCTCCTTTCCTCTCCATTTCTGCCTCCTGCCAATTGACAGGGTTTGGGGCAGGGAGGAGAGAGGAGAAACTCTTTCTGCTTTTCTCTGTTGCCTGCCAGATGAAAAGTGCAGTGGATGCTAATGAATGTATATTTAATAGGTTAATGAAGTTGTGTGGAGAGGAATAAGGATGGTGTCAGGCTGCTGCTAGTTGAAAAATATACCTGGTGTTATGTTGTGACGGCTGTCATTCATTGTCTTCTTAATGCTGCCTTCTTGTCTGAAACACCGCTGATCTAAATTTCTAATCATGCCAGTGGTTTTGTATTACCAGCTCCTATGCAGTGCAATGCCTTTTGTCATATTCAGTCGGACAGCAATGGTCTGCTCTAGATGTTTCTCACTGGCTTTCCTTGCCTAATAGCTGTGGTAGTAAAGCAACTCATGTGAATACTGCTACACAGCAGTCGGGGGTATAAGGTGAAATTTCCTGGAAATCAATCTCCAAATTCATCTTTAAGTAAATTTAATGCTTTCTCTTTCAAGCATATGTGGAGCCCTAACTTCTATAAAGTAACTTGTTGGGGTTTTTTTTGTGCACTCCATTAATTTGGGCAGCAGAGGCTATGTGGTAAGTTTGCCTTGTCTAAGGGCAAACTTTTGAGATAATATAGGTACAGATGTTGTGTTTTTGAAGCCTGACTGATCAAATTCAGTGGCGTTTGATCAATTCATAGCCTGGAGCTGCTGCAGGTAGCTTCTAGCTTAGTGTATGCTATTAAGAGAATGCTTGAGATGTGGGAAAGCTCAACTGGTGCTGGGTTATCTGCGTGCGCCATAGTTAACGTTTCTATTTAAAGAAATCCTAGGTGTGCTTGCTTATTTCCTTGCATATTGCTAAGGGACTTATTTAATGTTGTTGCTGTAGTAACTAAGGACAGATTCTTGCAATAATTTGTGGCAACAAGTCCACTAATTTCAGCTTTATTCAGCTGGACTGCATAAATGCTCTTCTGTGTGAGCTTAGACTTGTCGCATGAAAAATAACCTGACTCCTGTGCAAGCTCAGATGCCTCAAAATGGTGAAGATGTGCTATGTAACATAGACACTGTGGACCAAAAAAAACCCCTTCCTTGGTCTCTTGGTTATTACAGCCTTTGGGTTGCCACGTGTTCCCTGATAAGCTGAGCCAGGCATTTCAAATCCCTTTGGACAGAACAAATTTATGAGAATGGCCATCACAGGTGGTATTTGTGTTGGCAGCCTCAAAACAGAGGCCAAGGGTTGAATGGTAACAGAAGCAGCTAAATTAACTTCTAATGCTGTAGAGACATCCTTTCAGCAGACTTGCAGCCCAAAAGTTGAGCTAACAAAAGCTTTCTCTGTTACTGCTTGGGCTGCAGAATAAAACCCATTAAAAGCCTGTGCAGCTACACACAAAGAGCTCCTGCTCTGAGTGAGTAATTGCAGTGTCTCTAAGAAAAAGCAAATGCTTTTAACTCTTGAATAATGACCACAAGCAATTGAAAAGTACTAAGGACTTTCATAGACACAGGCATGTGTTTTGGAAGCCTGTTGACATTAGTGTAATGATCTGGTCATGCAGGTGATAGAAAACAGACACGAGACTGTGATTTAAGTAATGAACTGATGCTTTAGTAAGCTGCTGTATGTGCATTTGCTCGAATACAGTGAGGACCTCACAAGAATCTTCTTGAATGATGGCTCAGCAGTGTAGATGTTCCTCACCTAATCCACACGTTTCAGCTCTGGTTTAGGACTCGCCTGCCCTTTTTATAAATTATTTATATCTTGTGTTTCTCCTCATATTTTTCTGCAACTGAAGTTGTTGCTTGGTATACTTCCTAATAAAACCTTTAATTTCTAATATGGAATCACTAATCATGGAATATCTGACAGTGAGCTTCACAGCTTTTCTTGATATCTTTGTTGAATGCAATATTACCTCTTCGTCTGCATACTCTTAAATCTAACATAATGATCTAGTTTCCTGTAAGTGAGACAGGTGATGTGCTATATAAACTAATTTCTACACGTTACTGAAATAATCCCTTTCAACAGGGGAAAGATTGCCTAGAGGAACTTCTTGAGAAAATACCTCATAAGAAATGCTAGTGTGATTGGTATTAGTTACAACCCCTGGTAGCCCTTCTCTGAAAAGGATAAATTAAAAAGGGAGACTGAGGTCAATCTCTTTTCACAATTCCTTACATAAATGTTTAAGAGCAGAGAGACTGGCCATGGGTAGAGCTTGTATAAGACGTTCAGTGGTGTCAGGAAAAACAGGCAGATGTAGCAACGTGAAGTTTACTGTGCTGTAACTTTCTTTGTGCCTCTCAGGAATGCCAGATCAGTCTCATGAGCATCAAACCTGCTTCATTTCCTTTAAACGATGATGTGTTAAATTCCATACAGTATCAAAGTTTTTCTGTCCCCAAGTGTCTTGCCAGGAGTGAAAAGCTACATAGGGGTGAGGTTTAGCAAGATACGTGTAGTAGTGGACGCCAAAGGTATGTTGCTTGGTATGAGAATTCACAGATTAGTCTGGAAGAAGTCCAGTGTTAGATTTTATTCACAGTTGAGGCTGTAAAACATATATGTTGCATTTAACTAACTACAGATTAACAGAACATCTTTTTTCTTTTGCTTCCTGGGTTTGAATGTTATTCCAGGTGTGTTTCTTCATTTTCTTTCTATATTTATATAATGTCATTTATATAACCAACACTATCTGGGAAAAAGAAGTACAAGTCACAGCTGAAAAATAAAACATACAGAGCCTCTCTGTCAGCCTTTTTGATGTACTGAAGTTATTGGCTTTCAATTTTCTAGCCAATTGCCTCATTTTTGAATAGGTTTACCTGAGCTGAGGTGGAGGGTACAGAGAAAAATAAATCTTAAGTATTTTATAATGTGACAGTAAGAAGAAATGTGTAAAATAAGTTTCTACGCTCTGACTTGCACCAAAGTGAAGGTAACATCTAGCATTTCATGAGTAATCAAGCTGTTCTCAGCCAGTTGCAGACATATCACATATCTTAAGTCGAGGAGATGCTGGAGAGGAAAGGGCGAGGTTTTTCTCTTAAAATAGTCTCCAAGTTCTAATAAAGCACTTGTTCCAGTAAGAAGACTAAGTCTAGCAAACATCAATGCTATCACTGGCTCTTGTCGACTGTGGAGCAGTCTTCACTGGAAGAAGGCCCAGTCCTTCTCCCTTCTTCTCTGCAAGCAGGAGTTTTACATTTTCCAAGGCACTTGTGGCTTTGGAGTCTGAAAACTTAGCCCTTACTCAAGAGTGAAATCAGAATTTTAGGACCAATGCGTTCTGACTGTTGTTTTTAGGTGATATTTCTCACAAGGCCTGTGGATGTGTTTGTGATTGCAAGAAACAGATTACGTCCAATTTTAAAAACAAAGAAGTGTGCATGATGACATTTGTTTTAACCTCCTTTGTGTAACAGCTAGTCTAGTAAACACAGTGATTATTTGGTGCCCCTTTGCTACACTGGAAAGAAGTATCCAGTTACCTGAGTGAAGAAAACACATCTGCTTATCTGAATGCACAAAAGTCTGATTTAATGTCTAAATCTGAGAGTATTTAACATTGTGAGTAAAGCTAATTAAGCTATTAAGCTGACATGAAGAAAACACAAAGTAAAACCAAGATACCTGTTCTTGGCTTGCATTCACAACACAGCTGTATTCTTGCACTTTTTTGATATGATGAGTCATAAATAAGAACAGTAGTATTTCTGATGAAGTGTTTAATTAAACAGAAACCAGGTCTGCTTGTTGCTGCTTCTCTTGGACAGCATTGGGACTTCTCAGGGTTATTTGTGCCTTGCTGAAAATGCCAGTGTAGTGTTCAGAATAGCTGTATATGTGGGCTGTTGTTCTTTGAAACATTGGAGCAATTTTGTCCTAACTAAAGCAGTGTTGTGTATGGAATCTGTACTACAGATGTGTCTCTCAATGTCTTTTCCATTACCGGGGGTCCTGCTCAATTTGCTGCCTCCTTATATTTCTGGGTAAGATGGGGTCTCTTACAAAGCCAGCAGTACCAGTACTTCTGTTAAAAGACACCAGGTTTTAGAAGTTAAAAGGATTTCATTAGTTGAATGATGCATATTCACTATATTTAAAAAAAAAATATTTTCCACAAATATTCCAATATTTCTCAAATACTTTCCTTACTGAATGTGTTTAACCATTAGACATTTAGTACAGCTCTCAAAAGCAGCGCGTGGTAATTCAGTTGTGTAATGGCGGCCATTCTCTGTAATGGCAGCCATTGCTTCCAGTGCCGTGATCAGCAGATGCATGTCTCCAGCATGCTACAGGACCCTAGAAATGCAGGATGCTTTCCAGACCCTCTTCTCTTACTTTGAAAGGCTTGAGTTCACCTGTATACCTAAGCAGATATGCCTTCATAAGCTTTCAAGTTACCCTGTTACCCAAAATAAAGTATGACCATTGAAGAGAAGAGCAAGCTTGTGTATGTGAGTGGGATGGAGTCTGCCAGAAAATGCCCATTCTTTAGTTTGGTTTTAATTTCTATTGTTTTCTTGTGCTGTGGGAGAGCAGCAGAGCTGGGGAAGTAAGAGGAGGCAAGGGTGAAAGGCTCTTAAGTACTCTTCACACTTGGCTTCCTCTGGCAGCATCCATGTGTCAGGACTGGGACCATCTGCAAGGCATGGATGATGGATTTCTATCACCCCTGTCCTGCCGTCTCTTTGCTGCTGGAATGGAAGTACTGGTGGAAAGACAAGACGAGACTGATGCTGCGCAATATTGAGCTCCCAGTGAGAAAGTGCTTTGTGGATCTAGTAGCTCAAATGTGAACTAGTCCAGTTGGCGTTTGTAGCTTGCAGAGTGTCATTTGAGCTGGCAGGGTTGAGAGGGTGCAAGCAGGGGGAATGTCGGAGAGAGGTTAAATATATGCATGCAGAGCTGGGCAGTCTTTTCCAGATGAGGGGCTTGAATGTGGTGTTGTGGGAGTCTGGATGCAAATGTAAGCATTTGACCTTGGAGGAAGGGAGGCTGAAGTGGTCAGAGGGGCCTGTATGAGAAAATTTAGCTATGTTGTGTGGGCTCAAAGAATGTAACCTGAGATCGAGGGAAGAACATGTTAAATGAGCGGCTAGAGAATAGGACCAGGGTTTCACAGCAGGTGTGGGGAGCAAGGGCTGGACTTCCAGATCTAAAGAGATGGTAAGACTTCCATTAATCTGTTAACCACCATTCTTCACATTCTCTCAGTTTTCTTCAGAGGATAATTATTTGCTTGCATTATTCTGCTTGGCTCAGCTTGTGAGACGCAGTGTGCATCTGCAAATGGCATTAGCTTCAGTATTTGGCCTGTAGTGCTTTCTTATAAAGGACTTCAGCCACTATTGTTTTTAAAACTTCATGCAGCTCACAGTAGAGCTCATGAAGGTGTGCTCTATGGATGATACAGGAACAAAGGAGCTTTTTTACAAAATGTTCTCTAAGTTTCAGCGTGTAGACACTTTTAAATTAATGTTTGACAGTATAATAATAATATTAAACAAACCAGACAGTAAAATGCCAAGGCATGTCTGAGATGTTAGAACAAGACACATGATTCTCCCAAGTCAGTGGTAATGCCAGCAATGGGACAAATGGCTGCTGAAGAGTGAAGCCAGCTAAAGGCAACCCGCCGCCTGTTATCCTGTGAACTATGTCCAGCGGGTCCCCAGTGTGTTGCAAACATTCAGGAAAAGAATAAAGGCTTTTTATGAAGGGGGGCTGTGAATAATAGATACTATCCAGAAAAGAATTGCTGCACATTGTGGACTTCATTAATGTGTGTGTAGCCAGTGAGGAGGCTGAATGACAGATTCCTCTGTTAACTGCTTACACAGACAGCTGACAATTCGGCCACTGTGTGCCCAGCAGGAGTGAGGTGGTAGGGAGTCCCGAGAGTCCCTCTGGAGAGGAAACCTGTGATCATCTCCTTTGAGAGATGCAATGGCCAGGGCTGGGAGGGGAGAGAAAGAGATCTCTGCAAGAATAAGTACTGGGAGAAGGCCTTCTCACTTGATGCAAAAGGTGATATTGCAGTAAAGTAGGGTTTGCTCTACCTAAATAATTTCAGGAAGGGATTTACTGAGGGATATAATTGTCTGTGTGAAATATTGGAAAGCCAGCATAAATTTTTCTTATGGGCACTGCTGGTGCATATCTCTCAAATAGTAGCAGTGTCACCAGGAGCAGGAAATGCCATTATCGCCTGCCCTCTTCAGGGCGACATGTGGAGGAGAGGAGGAAAGAAGTTTTCAGGAAGGATGGCTGAGCTCAGACTGGCTGTGGGTTTGGCTGGATTTTGGGCAGTGATGGAGTTGAGCTGGGAAGGAGGCAAGAAGCTGTGCTTCCCTAAGAGAAGACCTAAGTTAAAGACTGTCTGAAAGGAAAATCCTGAAGAGAGTGTTTTGATGGAAGAGTGTTGGAGATGAGTCTTTTGACTTCCTGTCTGAAGTGTAAGTGATCCTGCATGATGCTTTGAAGCTCCTAGTTCATGTTACTTTCCAAATGAGCTCTTCCTAAGAAAACCAAAATTTCTGGGACAAGCCATTTTACATGTAGAGCTTGGTAAAAAGATTTAAAATTATTTTAGGACAGAGGCTATGGGAACTAGGCAGGTAAGAGAGAAGCTTTGGGCTTTGGCCTTGCTGGTTTGTATAAAAGCAAAGGGAAAGACTAAGCAGTGAGAATTCTGGATAGGTACACGCATGCAGACCATGTGTATGCATCTAACACTTGTTCTTGTTGGAGGTGAAAACTTTGCACAATCTAGCTGACAATGTTGAGTGGATTTTAAAAGTAGGTCAGTTAGCACCATTTCTTCTGTTATTGCAAGGTTTGTTTCTTTGAGGTATCCCAGCTTTACTTCTCTGTAGACTTCTGCTCGACCCTGGTATCCCTGAATGACTGTTGTAGCATTGGGTATCACGATATCTAGTTCTTTCACAGCACTGTAGGGAAAAAAAAAATAGTTGAACTGGTATAATGGGTGATTACATCACTATTATTTTAACAAGCAGAGACTACATTCCATTTGTCAGGTTCCTTACTAGATCAGAAGTTTCTCAGTATGTTCAGGTAGAAGTAGGAAATATTTTAGGTTTCGTATCCAGCTTGACATAGCACTCATTAAGTACTGTGAAAAGCCCTTGCCCTGAGTTAGGTGAGCAGAGCAGTGCAGCTGTTGCACGATTTCTTTTAATATTTGGGTTCTCAGACAGCATCTGGGGCAGCTTAAAAGCACTCTGTGGGCTACACTTCATCTAACTGCTGGTGGTACAGGTTTTGCACTGACCTTGATGTGCTCAAGAAGTCTGTGGTCACCAACGTTCAGACCTCGGCGTTTCTCCTTTTTCTTTTCAAAGCAATTAGTTGTTACTCCGGTGTGCGTACCTTCTTCTGAACTAGCTTCGTAATGAAGGAGGAACGACCACTGGAAAAACACGTGCTTCAGGTGAGTGTGAGGAGAGTTGTGCTCTGTGTATGCCGGTGTTTGTCCTGAGTGCCAGGAACTTGAATGCCTTGGTCACTCAGCTCTGGTGACAAGTCCCATTTTGCATCTTGTGCTCTGATGCAAAGCATGCTCAGGGTGCAATTGTGTTTTGATGCAGTGTTACCTGGAGTAACACTGTCCTTTCACATTCTCCCCACCTTTCTGTTGGTTACGTGGAGGGAAGGACAAAATGCCAAAAAAAATCTTAGGGCTGGGAGTGTATTGGGAATGTTTGGAAAGAACATAAGTGAGGCTGGCGTCTTTGGGGGAGAAAAGGGCAGGAAGCCTAAGGACATAGATCTGGACAAATGTTCGTCCTTAAATGATCATCTGCCTTACCTAGCATGGCAAGTATCCAAATGAACAGAGGGAGTTTCTGAAATGTAATTTCAGAAAGTGTTACCTCTTTTGTGGGTTGCAAAATATATGAAGGCTTGCGCAATCTTCTGTGGGGAGAAATTGAGCATCTGAAAAGGAAAAGCCTAGGTTTGTGGTTTTCAGATATTTTCAATTATTAGTTTTAGTGTGTGGATAACTTAATGAACACTTTTAAACTTAAAAACATTGCGAAATGTGAGTGAAAGCAGATAGAGATAATATTTTTAATAAAATTTGAAAAGAAGATTCAATTTTAGTTAATATTTTGAAAATATGCACACCTCATTTGAGGGGAGGTTGTAGCATGTTGAAAAATAATGAAATGGAATTGATGATCATTAATTTAGTTTAATCTGTGAATTAAGTATACAATAGGATACACATTTTTGTGCACTGAATGTGACGCAGACTTTTATCTAAGATAAAGCCTCTGTCAGACACCTGAAGTGGCATGCTAGGATTATCTTAATTAAGGTAAGACCTTTTCAAAACTGTCAGCTGCGTACATAGAAGAAAAAAAAAAGGTAAGTCACTAGTGTTATAATAGTTGAGGCACTGATTTTCAGCCTAGGTGGAGATTGTCATTGCAGGACCAATTGCAAATGCTAGGCTCTGTCATCAGCAAGGTGGACAAATAAATATTGCTTTTTTTTTTTCTGTATCATTTTATAGTGAGTGCTAGGAATCACGGTTTGTTGTTGTTTCTGCCCTAGGCCTGCCTTTTAGTGGAAAATAGAGAAAATGTTCCTTCAGAAGAAGGAATTAAAAGTTTCATGCATTCAGCACTTGCATGCACAAGCAACCCAACCAATCCTGTGAAAATGAGCAGAGGAGTGAGATTTTCTCTTCACCTGAAAGAACTTGCTGAAACTGCACAGTTAGGTTCCTAAAAGAAAAATGTTCTTTTAAACCCATGGAGTATATTTTGTAAGGGACAAAGAGGGCTGAGCTCCCTGCAGCTGCAGAGAAGGGGAGCAGTGTGTCCTATAAAGATTTCAAGAAAACGGCACCTGTTCATTGCAGCCTGGCTCTTATTACCCGGGATTGGAATGGTGGAAATAGCCTTGAAAACTTGCTTAAGAACACACAAATCTGAATGTGTTTAGAGCAGGAATGCGCTTGGTTGAATTGCATCCATGTCTTGATGTTGCTTTCAGTGTGTTCATGGTGAGTTGGTGGAAGCGTGGCAGAGGTAGGGAATACGAGTGGAGTGAGCTGGTGCTTTGGGATAGTACCCTCTTCCTCAGCGTGGTCTGTGCTATGGCTGCTGGCGATGACAGTGGTGTGCCAGTCACTTAGGAGAAGAGTTCTCACCATTTTAAGGATGAGTAAAATCGTTTTTGTATTATCTCTAAATTAACAGTAAATTGAATACAAGCGCGGCGGGCGGGAATCTGCAAATCTGCATTTGAAATTTTTTACTTCTTCGCTAGAAAATTTTTCAATATGATGATAATTTATTTGCTCTGCATTGCTTATTTCACTTACCTGCAGGAGGGAACCATAAGCTTTGTGTGGGGTAGACTGAAAAGAAAACTTGCTGTAATGTTGTCATTTCTCATTTCTTAAAAGAGACATTTAACTGCCCTAATGAGTAAGGGCTCTGTACCTTCAGCTGTGGGGAAATAAAAAAGGAAGGGCTTTTTATAACTTGCTTATGAGACTGGAAGGGCATTATTGCTACGGTGTAATGGTAAAATACATGGGACCTTGCACGCTGTCCATGACTTCAACAGAGCTGGTGACACAGGGAAATAGTATGTGTATCAAGTGTTTGCATATGGGCAATTACGTTAAGTGTTTTCCTAAGAGATGACATCTGTAGGAATTGCATAATAATACTGGGATTAATGCAGTCACTTAGCATCAGGCCCAGACAGCTCCTCTCCATCTGCTCTGGTTGTGCCTGCTGAGTTTACTGGTGGATGAGTGAATGGCTCCTCCAGTGTCACATAAGCTGAATGGGCAGGGAAGAATCGCATGTATGTGATGGAGTAGTGCCAAATCCTTTTCTTTGCCAAATATATCCAGTCATCTCTGGAAATATGCATTCTTCTAGTCCTAGCTTAGGTCATAAATGAAATTGAGTCTTTTCTCATACACATGCTTTTATAGATAGTAGCACTGTGGTATTTGAAGCTGGTGGGTGTTTAGTTCCTCTAGATACTCCCAGCTAGGCAAGTACCGAGAATAATTAGCATTGTGCAAAGATGTCTTTCATGTGGTCCTAAAGTAAAAGGGACATGGCTTTGGGATGTTAAGATGTTTGGTGCAGGAACACACCCACTTCTTGTTTTCTTGAGTCTTGTATTGAAATATAAATCTTGTGAAGGTACTTTGTCTCTTAACCGTGTCATTGTTCTGCTTACTCTATAAGTACTTTCCACTGATGAGTCTTATTACTTGTTAATTATTTAATGTAAACACCAGGTGTAAAGAAGGACCACTATGCTTCCTTGCTCATTTGATACCATTGTAAAATAGACCGCATAGACATGCTTGTTTATACACTCTTAAATGAAAAGGGTGAAACGGGAATTTCACTGTTGCTTTATACTGGAGGTTTCTCTGAATACTAAAATTTTGAATGACCTCCAGACATTTCTGTAAGGAATATATCATCCTCTATTGAATTCTACAGAATAATTTCATCAAACCATTAACCACAGTTTTTTTTTTTTTTTAACTAACTCCAGCATGAGTTTCCAGAAGAGTCTCCCCTGTCCCATATCATTAAAACACAGAAGGCAATTGAGCAAGGGTGACAGCTCCCTATGGTTTTGGGTCGAGAGAATAATGGTCCCAGTAAATTAGAGACAACTGTCACCATTCATCATCTGCAGTATAAAATAGAGCTTGGTGGAGTAGAAGGGATGTCCTTGATTGTGGTGATGAGGCTCATGGTGGGGTGCCTAAGATAACACAGCAGCGATGGGAAGAAAGTCTTAAAAGTGAGGGGAGCATTCTTCTATGCGACCGGCTGCCCTGCGTGGAGGCAGCGCAGGCAGTTGTCCAGATAACTTTTGGTGAGGTAGCCTGAGATAAGACTGTAATTTTCAGCCATTACTCATAGTCTGCAGACTGAGGGGTGACTGCTGGTGTTGCCAGATAAATTTCAGCAGGTAACTGCTGTGTTTTGTAAGGCAATTTTGATTTTGCCTCCATTTCTACTGCACACCAGAAGCTGATGTTTTCCCATC
This sequence comes from Tetrax tetrax, assembly GCA_009806455.1. Taxonomy (NCBI): domain Eukaryota; kingdom Metazoa; phylum Chordata; class Aves; order Otidiformes; family Otididae; genus Tetrax; species Tetrax tetrax. Next base: position 77,595 of record WHYT01016720.1, read on the forward strand.
AGCGGTTGCTCATGTCTCACTACATTTACACTGACTTATAAAAGACTTTGACCTGCGCATTTAGATTGGGAGTCAGATTGCCTTTTGCTTACTTCAAATTACTTACCTGAATGTGCAAATAAAACTTGAGATAAAGTTGTGGAGGCATGATTGATGAGTTTTCAGTGTTCATACACTGACTGTATGAAAAATGAGGCTCCTTTCAGCTCCTTTCGGGGACAAGTTGAATGCCTTAAACTACCGCTTTATCATCTCGGCCCTGATGCTGCAGTGGATAATTAAAATACATCAATAAAGCATTAATGATGAAAAAAAACTTTTAAAAAATTTCTTCTTTTGAAGAAAGCATATGACCATATGGAAATTATTCTGTATTTCAGCAAGGTTCTGTGAAACTGAAGCCTGCCATGTTGGCTAGCAGACAGAAAAACTTGAGTTTCAGCAGCAGCTTGCATTTGGAGCAAAGTCTTTCAGGCACTTGATTTTGCTTTTTACTTTTTTTATTAATAAAATGCACATTTCTGAAAACGGTGGAAGTGTAGTAATAACTTGAGAGTCTGAGGCCTAAGGACAGGCAGTGAATAGAACTTTGTCTCCTTTTTTATTCCTCAGTTCCTCTGTTGGTAACAAGCTTGGCCTTGTGCGGTGTTTCCTAGGAAATACACTTGTCTTTGCTTCTGGTTATCAGCTCCTTCAGCTGGTCATTAATCTCCAGGAAATGTTACAGAGCTTGAGCCTTATCGCTTAGAGACTTCATCTTGTGGTTAGTTTTTCATGGTTAGGATGTTGCTCTTCAGTGTTGTATTTCTTAGTGAAAACGAGTTTCTTTGGGGGTGGTTATTGTGAGTTACACCCTGATCATAAGGAGTTCACATCTTCTGTTGGCTTCATGGCTAAAATATTGTAATGGAGTTGCTCTACATGCAATACGCGTTGCTCTACATATATATGATACCTGTTTCAAGAGTTGCGGATCTCTAGTGAGAAGTTTGATTATGGATATGTCTGTTTAATTAGAAGGAATGAGACAAAGCCTCTCGCATGATGTTTGTTTGTTATTCATCAAATGTTAAATACCAGAGAGGAAATGAGCAGAAAATAACAGCCATTTCAAACAAAAATGTTGTGTTACAGGTAGCACGAGGAAGTGAACTTCAGATGATCTGGACTTGGAAAAATAAAACAACTTTTGCAAAGGATTTTATTATAGTTGGTTTTGCTGGAAAATGGATGGGAATGAGAATGAGATGAAGCAAAAATGGTGGAAAAAGGTGCCCAGGAACCTGTGAAGCAGTTTAAGTGAGATGATTGATTGCTGATGCATTGCTACACTATTGACAAAGTAATAGAGTATTCTTCGCTACAGAAGATAGAGGCTTCCATCTTGCTTTCAAACACCAGAAATAACTTTGTCCTCCAGTGGTTAGCAAGCCCCTTATGTTTTAAGTTTTTAAAGGTGTGATTAGAGGTTTGTGGCAGTCAGTCTTGGGTGGCTGCAGAAGAAGACAAAGTGGGTAGCCTTCACAAGGACTCATTCCCCAAAGTGAAGGTGACAAGATGGTAACAGTGGTCCTGTTCCTTATAATCTCATGTAATCTCTTGATCTCGTCAGAAAGGAGCTCATGTGCATTAGACTAATAATGATATCAGGTCAATATCGAGTGGCCTCAGAAAACCAGCACTCAAGTCTAAATGCTGAAACGTTGCTGTAAAAATTCCCAAACACTTAGGGCTGATAAGCAATTTCATGATAATCGGTTTTGTCTACAGCTTGACCCTTGCACACAGTTCTATGTGCCGTGATGGGCGTTTTGATGATCTTTCTCTTTTCCCCGTTTAAAGGGAATTTCAGCACTGTAGGAGGTCTGTGGCCATTAAAAGGGCCCGTCATGATGACTTTTTTCTGCCTTCCTTTCATTTACTTGGATGTTGTACAAGTGCTGCATGGCTCCTAAAGTAACAAAATGAATAGCTCACAAGAGAGCCTCGTTAGTCTTTAAATGAAAATAATTGAGTTCCTTTAGCCTATTAGTGCTCAAGAATAGCCTTCTCTAAGTCCATTACCTCTGGGATAAAAGCCATATTTGCAGCTGAATAAGCAGCGTGTACAACATGACTTGTTGCTAGGGGAGGAGGCTTTCTTCTTCTCGCCAAGCAGAGTGGCTTGTGTAGTAGAGAAAAACTGAATGACCTCAAACCGCATTCTTGAAATCCTCTTTACTCTTCAGTTGGCAGGATGAAAATATTTCCATAAGTGACTCTGCCTTTCTGGAGCTGCCTTCCTTCCCTTTCCAAATCGGACAGTCAACGACGTGGGAAATAAATCTACGCCGGACCACATTTGCTGCAGTCTCATCTGAGTCAAATGGCTAGAGGCCAGTTGCGCATAGCTCGATCGAAGCCTGTGCAATGTGGGCAAAATAGTCTGTTAAATTGGCCATCATTCCCATTTTCATCACTGCAGACATGGGCCAACTTCTTTGCAAAAGAGCAACGCAGAATACGTCCTGGGAATACGTCGCTAGCAAAAGATGTAATAGCTGACTGCAGGGAGTAAAATAACTGGGAGCACCTCTGCAAATTTTTTAATGTAGCCTTATTTCATACATCACAATTGCTGGAGTCCTGAGCTACAGCTGGAAAGTGTGCCCATGGTGCTGCTTCTGGATTTGCCACCAACATTGTGGACTAATCCAGCGGTCTTGGGTGGTGGAGGGCTTTTTTTTAATGGTTGAACTCTGGTTTTGGTGGAGTCATTGGTTCTAGCCTCCATCAAGAATCATTCCAAGGTTGTTAAAATAGACCAGGCAGTGTAAGTGTGTTGAGAGGAGTCTTGCTAGAGTACCTTTAAACAAGACATTTAACCCTTTATCAGCAGTGAGGCACAGAAAAATGCTTTTTGCTCTTTACCAGCTGAAGTTTGTAACAACTGCACAGAACACAGTGCAGTGAAGAAGAAACTGAGATGGTCCCACACTGATTAGTATAAAAAGCTTCAAACAGCAGGTCCATGGCAGATGGGTCCTTTTCCCCCTGTGGAAATAAGGACAGTTTGGTTTTAGAACTCATCCTTTTCCTTTAAGAACAGCAAGTTTGGGAGCTGATACTGGATGGGTGATAAAGGGGTAGTTAATAGTTTTTGAATGCCAAAAAGGGCTGGTGACATCCACTGTCTTAATTTCCCATGTCTGTTTGTTGCAAAGACATTGCTCAGGACAGCAGGGACCAGGACAGACTGCAACTCCCTTGACACTAGCATAATATTAATAATAATGAGTGACAGAAGTCTGGAAATCCTGACTGTGTCTTTAACGTGAGGCTGTGTCCTATGCACGCTTTGGATAGATGCTGTGTCTGTCTTGGTTTAATAATAGGGACAAGGATCCCACAATGCTGATGGTGCATGTCATTCATTTGACTGGCACTCATATTTTAAAGGCCTCTTGGCCAGACATATCTTAAGTCTTGAATATATGGTACGAAACAGCTGTAAAATGCTCTCAAACTCAGTGACGAGGACTGTGTACCAAATATCAGACAGGAGAATTCACAGGCTTTGGTACTTGCATTGGTTTTCTTAGATGATAAAACCATTCATGTTCGAAAATAATTTTCTTTATCCTAAATTCTTCTCAGCGCTCAAAGCTTTTTTAATCTTTGCATAAATGGGAACAAAAGTCTTTATCTTGTACTCAGGAGAGAGGTCATTAAATTGTAGTACAAATTTGTATTTCAAAATGAAAATCTGCTCAGTTCCCTAGAGTGGAATAATATCTCATCAGTTGATCATCTCTGCTTTACAGAGAGAAAAAAAAAAGAAGAAAGAAAGAAAGAAAAGTTTCCCTGGAGCAGTCATTGATACAAACTCTTCTTATGAGAGGGAAAGGAGGTGATTTAGAGATGGAGGTTTCTAATAGAGTTGTGGGAAATAGCCTTTTGTTCCCTAATACAAGCGTTGCTAAAATAGATGGATACTGTTTCTTCAAATGAACTTGCTACTGTTTGTGTTTGAGTGACTGTAATGTTTATCATCTTGCAATTCAGGGGAGCTCTCATGCTGGAGAGCTTTTTTATTCTGTTTGTGCTAAGTGTATTCCAGGGGGTCCCAGTTCTTGATTGGGACTCCGACAATGGATCGTAGCAGTAGAAATGGTAACTTGCTTCATTCTGCATAGCTCCAAGCCTCTCTTCAGATATCTCCACTGACGCAGGCAGAAAATGAGTTTAAACCAAAGTCTTCCGTCTTTCAGATTAAGGCTGTCACTCAGCGGATCTCTGGGCTGGATTAGTTTTTCATAGCATACATACTTAAATATTTGTTGGGCTAAACAGCAAGCATTTGTGAAAGGTTCCTAGCTGGATGGATGGGATCTGGGATGTGAGGCTCTGGTGTTCTTCCTCTGCAGTGGGAATGTTTAACCTAAGGGTTATGTGCGCCCAGTCTGTGCTGACCTGTCCCACACAAGTGAGCTGTCCTTTGGGTACTCGCTGGAAAAGGTGGGAATTGTGCCTGGCTTTTGTGCATCCAGCTGCATACAAAAATAACTGGGTTTATGAGTAAAAATGGGAAAACATAGCAGCATCATTCCTTTTCCTTTAGACAGATGTTTCCCAGGACAGCTGTTCAGTGAAAAGTGTTGGAATGGTTGAAATCTTGCTTCTCCATAAAAACAACATTTCATATTCGCCCCCCATCCAACTCCAAAATCTGCCTGTGAGTCTACATGTCTCTTCTTGCATTGCTGTGGGGCACATTCAGAAGCAGTTCACCTGCAACTGTCTGGTATCCATCCAGCTACATCAAATGAGTTAACTAACCAGTTTGTGTTTGGTATTTCCTCAACAATTGTCGATTAAATTGTTAAAATTACCAGAATTGGAATAGAAAACTGATGAAGAGAGCTCCAAAGCTATAAATATGAGATACTGATTGTCAAAATTGATGCTAACATTTTTACAGTATAATTTGATTGATGTAACAGTTAAAACAGCAGCCTTGAACAGGATACTTTTGTGAGCAAGATAATTTATCTCAGCAAATGCATTCACATAAATGTTTTAAAATGAAAGGCATGATAATCTGTCTAGAGCCTACACACAGTAGGGCTGCCAAACCTGCCACCTGTTAAAGATTTTAATGAGCTGTTCTTTATTTAACAGAAGAAGTCAAATTAATGCTGCCACTTGCCTTTGCTGAGACTTCCCTTATCTCAGGCACTCTAAGATACCACTTAGCAAATGCTTCTAAGTGGAGCAATTCTGGTGTTTTAATTAGAATTGCAGCAAACTGGTGAAGGCCATTAAATCTTAAATGTGACTTTCATGCAGCTCAGCCATGAGGATGGGCTTTTTGTTCAAAGCCTCAGGGACCCACTGTTTTGTCAGGAGCTGAAGGATGCCCAAGCTCATGTCATGCCATGAGATTAATGGGAAATTAGTTCCTCTGGATTTTCTAAATGGAAGATGATATGTGTTTCAGAGTAAACCAAAAATGTACAAGGATGTTATACTTCTGTGTGTGTGAGAGAGAAAGCCTTTGAGTGCATTAAGCCCTGTAAGACGGGGCTTAGTGGACGTTTTTTTCAGCAGTGAAAGAAGGGTTCACCCAAGTCTCCTTCCTGTAGCCTATTTTCAGAGGGTAATTAGGAGATGTGGAACATGTCAGGCTTGAAATATCTGCATCAAGATAAATGCCGTCCTCTAAGATTCTTCAGAAAACTGATGTGCTGGGTTTTTTTTTTTACCACTGACGAGTTAAGTGTGTTGCTTAAGGGCCTTAGATTTGCAACTGTTTGGAAGATCACAACTTACTAGGATCCTATTTCCTATGCTCTTCGATGAATCACCACTCTTGTTCTCCATCCAGGAGCACAGTGGATGCTTGTTACGGGTGTGGAAAACATTTCTGGCCGAGTAAACAATACTAAATTTCTACTTAAGCTATGCTTATGACCAGACTGAATCTCTCTGATGTTGTAGAAGGGATGCAGAAGGCAGAAAGGTGCTAGAAAAAAATAAAAGCAGTAGGTAAGGAGGGAGAATAGCAAGGGAGAAAGCTGTGAAGAGATGTGTGAGGTACGTAGGCAAAGTAATGGGCATGATCAAAAATAGCCATTGGTAGCAGCACAGGAGTTATAAAATTAAATTTTTAAAAAATAATAAGGAAACCTAATTAATTACCTTCATTGTCTGTTCTGATTTCGACAGACTTTGAAGCAGCCTTGAGCCAATGACTCAAATGTGAGATTGGAATTCAGCAGCTTTTCTGTTTTTCTTTTGGCTGAACTGTATTTTGTCCTATAAGACAAAATAATACGACAGTTTTCACAAGAAACTCTAAATTTGAGACACTCTCTCCCTTTCTCTTGCCGTGTCCTAATCAGTACCTCAGTTTCCCATGATGATGCCAGCCTCCAGCTGTAGTCAGTATGCTCTGGAGCTGTGAGCATGCCAGAAAATGGGGCCACTTCTGGTCAGGCTCCAAAGTAAACATTTTTTACTTGCAGATTGGTGAACCAACAGATTTTACATCTTTGCCCTGTGTTTTTACTTTGAAGAAAATAAATGTGCAACAGAAATAAATGTGCATTTAAAAACTTCAGGAGCTGCCTCTCTTTCAAAAAAGCAGATTCCAGAGTGTTGACAGCAGAGGACTTGTATGAACTATTTTTTCTTGTTAGTTGGAGGAAAGGCCCCTTTTAACAATAACTCCAGGCAGGGAGCAGTCCAGTGGCCAGAGTATGAGTGTGTTTGCCAGAAAACCTGGAGTTTGTTTCTGTTCACCTGCTGTGTGAACTTTGTCATGGTTTCTTCTCTTGCATAAATTGCAGCTCATACTCCGCTTTTGTAAAGGATACTACAGTCTCTCCTGCAGACCGTGAAGACCTTCATGGTCATTTATATTTTGGTAATTTATTATAATAGAAACGTGGAATCTAAACTATTTATATTAATACGATGTGGAACAGAGCAGCTGCTGCAGTGCAGTTAATAATGTTGGCCTCCAGTCACCCTGCATCTGTTTTTACCCTAGACTGTCTGGCACTCTGCAAGATTCTTCCCCAACAGATCTGCAGAGTACTTGTCACAGTGTCCTATGGAAAAGCATATAAATGATGTTTTGGTACTTCAACATCAAAACTCATAAAAAGCTTTCAAGTACACTCAGTTGTTCTTGCTGTACCTTTACAGAACGTAGTAAAATACCTTCATGTTACTAGAAGTGAGTAAAAATCCAGATCATGAAAGTCTTTTTATTGTCACCGAAGTAAATGCTATGTTGAGACAGCATAATCTTGAAAACAATTGGCTATTTTTAAAAGACATCTTTAATTCAAAAGGTCATCCTCTGTGCGGTGCCTGGTGAGGTCCAGGAGTGAGTCCTTCCGGGGCCTTTTGGATATGGAGGGAGCAGCTGTATATAGCTCAGCTTCATCGAGGCTTTGGATATGGTCTCCCATAGTGCCCTTATAGCCAAACTGCTAAGATAAAGGCTCAAAAAGTGGACTTTTTTTCTACTTCTTTTTTTTTCTTTTTTTACTTTTGTGAAAGTATGTTTTAATTTATAGATACATTTATATAAGTATCTATTTTGCCTGAGAGTCCAGTTTTTAGAACACCTTTGTCTTGCCAAAAGCATCAGCTTTCAATGGCAAACTCAGCATGTTTATTAACCATGTCCGTGCTTTGTATGCTTGCATCCATCAAGTATCAAATAATTCAGATCTTAAGGCAGCTTTTAATCAGCCAGAACTCCCTGCTCAATATTTAGGTTGCATAATAAAAATATTTAAGAATACTTTTCACACATTACTAATACTTTGATTAAGAAACAGCTAGATCTCATGCAAAAGCTATAAAAATGTGTAATTCAGATCAGTTGTAAAGATGAGAAACTCTGAAAATTCCAGTTTTAAATTGAAAACAGTATCACAGAATGGAAGAAGCAGACTAATACACTGAACTGAATGTAAAAACTGGAAAAAATCTACTGTACACAAATTGTACTGCTTGAGGGGTAATTTGTAATCAGTGAATCAGAGTTTTCCAGTTGTGTTAATTGTTCAGATAGCACAGAAGATACGACACCAGTCTCCCTGAGATAGGATCACTGCTAATTAATGTAATCCCTTAGACAAGGACCAACAGAGTATCTTACAGTAGATGTCAGAAAGCTAAATGTGTCAATGTGGTATTTGTAGCACAGTAGCACTTACAAACCTATGCTCATAAAACATTTACTATGTAGACAAAATATAAACAATGTATAGGAGTTAAAACTACATGCAATATAGACATTAAAAACACCTGCAAAAGTAAGATAACCTTTGCAATTAAGCTGAACAATTTTTTCCATATGAAATTAATTTTTTTTTCTTCAGTAAAAAACTGCAAGATGTTAACTCATATAGGACAGGCAAACTCCACTGGAATATTCTTGCTAGGCAAAAGCCAACAAGAATATTTGCACAGGAAAACAAGAAATTGGGAATTGTATTCCCATTCCCATGTCTCTGTCTGTCACCTTTCTTTATTTATGCCGTAGAAGTTGCACTTTATGTGTAATTTCTAGGAAATCTGCAACTTCAACCTTTACTACATACTGATGTGGAAATGAATTGTCCTCAGGTGGGATGCTTGGCCATATATAGCTTTCCTTGAAAAAAGCTCTGTATGTTGGAGCTGGAAAGGATTTTACTTCTTAAATTCAACATGGAAGTCATAAAACAAACCAAAACTAAACAAACTGATTTGAATCATCCCTTTTCTCAAGGCAAGAACAGTTTTATGATAATCATTCTTGATAAATACTTGTCTTTATCTGTTTTTGAAGTGCTTCAGAGCCGAAGACTTCAGTCTCTCGAGACTGTGCTCTCTAGCTGCTTACTATTTCTTCTCCTGTTCACACTGGACCTAGAGAACAAAGCTGTTTTTATGTATTTGAAAACTATTTTTCTTGTTTGATTTTTCAGTTTAAAGAGCCCAATTTCATTCTTTTAGTAGACTTTAAGAGCAAAGTAGTATAAGTTGTCATAAGCAAGACTGTTATAAGCTAAGCCAATAAAAATGCTAAAGAAAATGACAGAGAAGGAGGACAATGATCCTAGATGAGAAACTTTGGAAGTGGTAAGTTATTTCTGATGGTCAGAAGCAGTCTGACCTCCACTTGGGATTTAGCCCAAGCCATGGTTTTAGCCACTGCTGTTTCTCTGACTGTGTGCGTTAGGGTAGCTGTATTTAAGTGACAGTAAAAGGAGATTTCTTCCAGTGCTAAACTGGAGTGACTGCAGGGTTCCTGCTGGGGGTGTAGCAGGGTCTCCTGCGAACCTGCGTGGACACCTGAGTAAACTCCATCCCCTGCAAAGGCCTCTCTGGTGCCATTTCCTGGGACTCAGAAAGGGTGAAATTTTAATTATTGATGTAGTTTGATTATTATTTATATGGCATTATTCTTTTTTCTTTTAGGCCTTGTTAATGATCTTCACTAAATGATGGCCAGCCACTGCACTGAAGCACATGGTTATTTTGGAGCAAATTGGTTCAGCTCCTTTTGTCCCACCGCCCGCCTGTGAGAGAGAGGTTGTGGGTTTTAGCGGTCTGATCACTTGTGGGTTTTCTCCACCTTCCCTGTGCTGTGTGCATGCCCACCTTCCAGCGCAGGGCCTCAGGCTGGGGCTAGTGATCAGGCTGAGGCTGTTTCAGTTCAGAGGCAAGCAGAGACGTTATCTGTTGCTCCATCGTCTGTGCTCCAGGGTGACATTTGCTCCTTTAAGTGTTGTGATATCTGTCTCTTATATTAATCTGTTAACTGTTACAGTGGGTCAGGTCTTGACAGTCTGCTCTGAAAGCCAACCATAATTATCCAGCTGTATTTTTTCCAACACGGATGTAGTGTCGTTAGTGTTTCCGCAGATTGTTAGACTGTTTTCCCTCTAAATTAATCCTCCTGCAATGTGAAAGCATAACTCAGAATGAGACCCAGCAAAGCACTTCATTATCATTAGCAGTTCTGGTAACTCTAAATGTTTGTTTTTTGTTTTTTTTTTCCATCATGGACTAGATCCTAATCCTTTCCATCAGCTGTGGGAATTAAACCACACAGAGTGTATAAATGATACCCGCTTGACCCTTGGAGGTAAAGCAACTGTGTGCAGTGACCACTGGTTACCCAGCTTTTCAAAATAAGAAAAGAAACCAAGATGGAATAGAAAGTTCAATTTTAGGCCTTTTTTTTTCTTCCTTCTGAATCTTATCTTGAAAAATGTTTAGTTCTGTCTTTAATGACTGACTAGATTTAACCTGCTCAATCATATATGCTACATTCTCTCACAGTGTTGGTGTATCTGACAAGACTGTCACTGGAGAGCTCTGTATATAAATGAGAGGCCATACTTGAAAGTTTATCCTGCCAAATATAATCCTTTTGGGGTGTAATTGCATTGCTTTGGCCTAGATGTTCTCAGGACTAGAAGTCAGTAAATTTTGTTTCCAAAAAAGATCTGTGAAGCAAGACTTGGTCCTCTGTGTTCTGATGCTTTGTGCTTTATTTGCTTTCTTTTTCCTTAGGAAAATAGTTTTATCTAATAATAAGCTAATTTTCTTATTGACCAGAGCTACTGGAAGTAAGATTTTTCATAGCTGCCTTTCTCTTCTGTAATAATTCAGTAATGTCCAGTTCCATTGTTGTCTATTGATCAACCATTACGAAGCCTAATTTTATCAAAACTTCCATGCATGCATCTAATAATGAGCTTAGCTGGTACTCAGGAGTCCTTAAACTCAATGCCATCTCTGAATTTATTTATTCATGTCTCCTTTTTCTTTGCCTTCAGAAAATACCAAGGGGTCCTATCTGTAAGCAACACAGCAGTTGCAGAGTGAGTTCCTCAGGAAGGCATCTTATATTGTAGAGCTCCCACAACGTCTCTTGGCTGCTGGACCCTGTGACCTGTCCCACTCTGTTAACTGAGCTCAGTCCCATCATACCTGTCTCCCCTCTCCCGAATCACAGTCCTAATTACTCCTTCTGGAAGTGCTTGTGTGGGAGCAGATGCACACCATGCCTTCATGCCTGAGGTAACTCTCAAGAGCGTTCTTCATGAATTGTCTCATGCTCTATAACTATCTCCCCAACTCCTTATACCCCCCTGAGACGATCTTGGGAAAGAAAAGCAAAATCTCTGCAGGAGCAGCAGTGTTTCTCACAGATGCTGGCAACATATAACTGAATAAGCTCTCATTATAGAGAAGCCAGGAGAGGGTGGGTAAAACAGAGGTGTTAAAGCTTCTCTAGATACCACAGAAAATCTGCTTTAGAAAGGAAGGCTGCTTCGTACTAATACAAGATCTGTCTGAAATTCTTTAAAATAGCCAGCAGAATTTAGAGGTTGGAAGAGAGCATGTTAAGTTTTACTTTCAACTGTAAGGTAGAGGTTTGTGCTGGGAAACAGAGTCAGAAAAAGTAATTTCAGACACTGTCTCAGATGTGATCAGAAAATGTTCACTCTTCTCTTTCACCCTTAGTGGAGAAATGAAAACCATAGGCATGCAGTGTGCCTGTATCTAGCCTCTGGTTTGAGGCAAACTTACTTTTTTTGCAGTGTTACGACTTAACTTGGTATGAGCTTTCTTTCTTTTGTGGAACAAACAAGGATTTTTTTTCTAGCGGCTGCTCAAGCCAAGATTGCTTCATTCTTGAGGAAATACATTTCTCTCAAGTAGAGAGAGGCACTCAACCATTAAGTGACATGTGTGGCAGAAGAGGAAGATAGAAAAATCTTTAAAGAAACTGTAAGCACGTCCTAGTAAAATTGCCAGCTCTCTCTCATGTCAGAATAAATGTTTTGATGTTCATTACCAAGCAAACAATATATGTGGTATTTGCCACCACAGATGTGAATTTACTTCTTCTTTAGAAAATTAAGCTGTGAGGTAGGTTTGAACCTTTCCTTAGGAAAAGGAAAAAAATCTCCTTTTAATTTCTTCATATGTCTAACATGCTTTTTGAGTAAAATCCATCCAGAGTATTGAAAATTTATCTTCATAGTTGCCAGTCAGCATCTTAAAGGCATGGAATTCCTTGTACTGTAAGCTCTCTTGGGGAAAACCTGGTATCTTTTGAACACAGATAAGTCTGCTTCAGAAAATGAAATTCAAAGCAAGCTGGGGAAATTGTACCTGGGGAAGAGTAACGGAAAAGAAAGAGAAAGAGGCATAGGGTTGCTTCACTGTTACAATATTACACAGAATGTGTGAAAACAGAAATACCATCTGCCAGCTGGGTGTCATGAAGCACTTGTGTGGTGGCCATCCTGTCTCCTTTTCCATGCTTCCTCATGAAGTTAATCTGCTGAACGGTGCTGAAAGTGTTGCAGGGGACCACTGTGGGATAAAACATCTCTTTGAACAAGACTGTAGTGCAGTGACTCTAATCCAATGTAAATTTACGTCATTCTTGCTGCACTGCAGTATTTTATCAGGCACTTTGTTAACTGAGTAGTAATTTTTCTTCAGTTAAAGGCTTCACATATGCATATATTTAATTTTAACAAAAATGTTGTTGTTCTGCTATTTAGATGATCTTTGATTTCAAGCAACAGTGTACTGCAGTAAAACCCATGTGTGTGAGAAGCTCATTTGAAAAGTGGGCTTGATACTTGGTTAGGGAAAAGGCCAGTGCTTCTTGAGCAACCCACACTTCTCCTGCATCCTCTGAGTCACCCTCAACAATCAGCTAGAGAAGCAGAACTTCTCTGGTAAGGACAGAAATGTTGGAAATTGAAAACCAACCTGGGCTTACTGCAGCAGAAGCTCTGCAAAATGCTGCTGACTTGGTGGAGGCACTGCCTGCAAACAGAAAGGCAACGGGAGTGAGGAGGGACTTGGGTCAGGGATACATTTTTTTTCCCACTCCCCTTTTTTCTGAATTTCTATAGGCTGTATGTCTTGTTCCCTGCTGGCACCGTGGTTTTTTTCTTTCTTTTTTGAAAGCAGAATATTAATCTGGTCCAATCTATAGTCTTGGGTTGAGATTTTTTTCTTAAGGAGTTTTGAATGATTTGTAGAGTTTGAAGTGAAGTGAAGCAATGTGAAGTTTACTAATTGATGTGAAGTAATGTGAAGTTTTCCAATTACGGAACATTTACATGCACTGATACCCAAGTCAAAACATGTATTTCCTCTGGAAATCACCTTCGTCTTTTATGTGCAAATTATTGTCTTGTTAGGTGTCTAAAATTCTATAGTTGATTTTTCTCTTATTTTCCCCCGGAATTAGAGACTCAAGGGGAAAAACAGAGCTTTAACTTGTTGAACCTTTGTAACAATCTGATAGTCTGTACTGTTCGGATTATCCAAGCTGTAAGCATGGGCCACATGTTGCACCGTAAGGGCTCAGAAAGGCAACTGAGCAAGGAGACCGACAGTGACGTGGGGACTGAGGTCGCCCTGGCTTGTATCAAATACCTGGTAGCCAGGACTGTGCCACGTGAGGGGCCGCGGGGGCTTTGTTACGGTACAGATGTGCTCCCTGTGTGTCAGTGTGCTCGTCTGAAACGCACTGCCAGCTGCTCAGAAGCTGAGCAAAGGGACGCTCCAGATAGCCTTGGTACATACTGTATATAGCTGTAAAACTTAGCGAAGGGGAAGTGTTGCCGTATGGTGGAGGCAGACAGATGGGTGTGAAAGCAGACAGAATGGGAAGTGAAAGAGCTGCAGTCTCTCTCTTAGGCTTTCCCCGCTAGTCTGGGGCATCCAGGTGTGTGTTGCACAAACAAACAAAGCTATTTTCTTACTTTAAAAAACCCACATAGATATTTTTATATTTATATTCACGTGCACTGATGTTTCCAATAATAGTTCTGAAAATAGACTGTAAAAGAAAATTACCAATTTGGAGACATGTTTTCTTCTTAAACCATAGCAATATTCTGTACAGTGTTGCTGTCTGGATTCCCTTCCTATTAACTTAGCTGTCATGTGTGGCTTTAGGCATCACATTTTAACAGATGAAACAGGTTTTATCTATGAAATGAAGGTGCTAAGGTTATAAATATTGTGACTGTTTTGTTCTTATGTTCTGAAAACTCTGTCATTAAGACAGCTCACTGTAAAGTAAATACTAAAAGGGTTTTACATCAAAAATCAGGAAGCATCACATTGTAATGAGACTGCAGCATGTCTATTGCTAATGACAGCAAAGTTGAGTGCAATTTTCATTTGCTGTCTTGTAAATTGATTTTAGTTTACAGTACTGTAGGCTAGATCTCCTTGATTTTGTATTTTTGTTTAATTTAATAGTAAGATGTATGATTAGCTTAAGTATGTTGTATGCCTCCACTGATACAAGCTCCTGAGCCAAGGAAATTTACTCCAGCATGAAGACTCTGATCTGCTCATCCTGCTCCAAGCTGAGTGGAGCTTTTTTAGGTAAAACCAGCTCAAGCTGAAAGTTAAAGTGGGCAGTCTTAATGGTCTATTACATGTGACATAAAATACATGTAGATAAAGTTTTTTTTTAAAGATTCCTATTCCTAGTCTCCCACAATTCTCAGAAAAAATGTATTCCTTGTATTTGCTGTTTTTTCTCCAACTGTTATATGAGAAATTGAGCAATTTTATGATTTATCTTTTCACGTTCATATAATCTTTTTTGTTTATGATACTGTTCTTGCCTAATAAGGTATTGCACAGAAGGCTTTGGAGTGTAACAACTATTAGCAGTTGCTGCTTGTAGCAGGAACAAAAGAAAATAGCTTCTAGTAGAGCTATTGGACCAAGGCACTTAAGGCTTATAATGCATCTGTATATGGAATGATGGGGAAAGCTGCCCACAACTGCTAATGCTTGCTGCTGATACCACCACAGCAGAATGCTGTTCTGTTTCATCTGTTTTCAGTAAAAAGTACCATAGTGTTTAATGTAGATGATTTTGTATCATCTGGTAAAATATCTGTGCACCCTGTCTTTGGCAGACAGCAAGATACTGGCAAGCCGACGTAGAGCTCAGTCACCACATCAGCTGGTACAAACAGTGATGATGTGAAACATTCGTTACCTGTTTTTTCAGATGACTTTTTTTCCTGTCAATTTTTAAGGTCTCCTTTGCGAGAAGACTATAGCATTCTGCTTGTGTTGCTTTCCCAATAATTGTTAATGCTTCTGCTCGTTAATGAAGATTGTAGGCCATAGCAGTGAATACTGGATATCAGAATTGACATTTTTTCCTGTACAGGAATGCTTTTACTGCTGTTTAGATGAGAGGTCTGACAGATATTTAGAAGTAGCATTTGATGAAACTACTATGGAAAATTGTGCTCCATGTTGGACTCACAGTGATTCTCATGGGGCCCTTCCAACTCAAGATATTCTGTGTTTAACCATGTAAGTTTTGTAAGTTGTTTACTTTGGAGATAGGGGCCCTGTTATGCAGTAATTGGAGAATATTGGTAAGTAGGTATTATCTCCCATTAACAGTGATGGAGAGCTTGTACCTAATACAATTCCTAGAATGCCACTCTGAAAATTTACCTCTGGACAGCCATACCAGCATAATTTCTTTAAGGACTGCCTGGTAACTGAGAGGGAAATGATACCAGGAGGAACTGTGATATCTGAAAATGAAAAAGAGCTGCCAGAGGAAATGGGCAGTCTATCCATCCCATGTGACAGCAAGGGAAAGTTGGGTAGGGGGAAGTTATGCCTTCACTGCAGCCCCAGAAATCTTTTGAAGGTTGCAGGCATTGGCTTTGGTAACCAGTGTTACTAAATATGCACAGCTGAAATTCCCCATCTGCCTTCCGAAGGTAGCAAAGTTGTGATAAAAGCTTTCAGTGCCCGTCACAGAGATTTTCCAACATCTGTCTGCCTGTAGCTAATGTGGCGCTGAATAGGACTCTGGCTGTGCCTGCTGTGGCTTTGTGGCATGCTGGTCTGCTGGTGCTGCCAGTGGGTGGGAGTGGGACGTTTTCCCTGCACTGCTTTCCTGGGATGATACGGTGAAAGGGCACGGAGCAGGAACTGAGTATGCACCCCACAAACTGAGGTTACTCTTCTGTCCACATATCCTTTGGCTTTAGCCAAGAAGTCCAGCTGATAAGTCCATCTGCCTCAGACATGCAAATTCATAGCTTTTCACGGAGAGGGCCAAACTGACCCTTTCTTCTAGTCTGAATTTTTCCCTACAGCACAGTGGAATTAGTACATGTGATTAGTACAAAAATCTACATGGTATCAAAAACTCAAGAGATGAAAAAAACCTGAAGCCATTATTCAATGCCTCAGTTAATTAAGGGGATCTATGATATTGGCTTTTGGGATAATCCTTCCTCGGTCTCACTTTGGAAATCAGCTGCCCAGGCACAGCACCACAAATTCATGTATAACCCAGTCCAAAAAGAAGAAACGTTAGTCTATGAGAAGTGTGGTAGCAGTTTTAATCCCATGTTTGTTATTTTTTTTCTTTAGGGTACCATCTTTCTGCCTGGCAACAGAGTAATTGAGCATCCCTGCAATGAAGAAAGTCCAGGAAAGTTCCTTTTTGAAGTTGTTCCAGGTAGGATATTCTGCTCCATGTAAAAAGTATTTCCAGTTTTGTTCTCAGTGACAAATGGCCAGGTCTGTTCTGCCAGAACAGAAGCTGAAGGTGATTAATGATTCGATTTCAGGAAAAAAAAAAATTGGTTATTTTCTTAATACTTTCATTTGTAATTTTTTCATTCACCTCCAGTCATCATAGGAAAAGGATGTGATTTTATTTTCAATGTGAAGCGTGATTGTTCACGACAAAGGGGCTTCACCACTGAGTGGCACAGTGACAGTACAAGTGTATTTGGTAATTATTTTAGGTTATGTTGGATGCTATGAAGTAGTGTGTCCTGTGGTAGCAAAGGAATCCATAACTTAGCATCAACAGCTTATTGGTGTAGCACATAGGCTTGGTGACATCAGTGCCATCACTTAAGAATGCTCTCTGGTCACTCTGGGCGGATAAGCAGATTGTAACAGCAGCAAGCATTGCTGCTTTGAAACCCCAAATTTTGTTTTAGTTGTGTGTTTTTGATTGTACTTTCTTTTTTTCCTGGGTGTAGATTTGCATAGAGAACATTACCTTGTCATCTGAGTGGTACTCCTGACTGTCTGTATTGCTTAAGTGAATTGCTAGCCTTCCGTTTGCTACATTGGACTTCTGGAGGGCAGACTTTGGCCTGTTTAAGGGCCTGGTTTGACAGAGTCCCTTGGGAGGCAGCTCTGCAGGGCAAAGGAGTGCAGGAAGGCTGGGCATTCTTCAAGCAGGAAATCTTAAAGGAGCAGGAGCTGCCTGTCCCCGTGCGCCGAAAGAGCAGCTGGCAGGGAAGAAGACCATTGTTAGACAGCCAGCTGAACATGAGCCAGCAGTGTGTCCAGGTGGCTAAGAAGGCCCACAACATCCTGGCTTGTATCAGGAGCAGTGTGGCCAGCAGAAACTGGGAAGTGGTAGTGCCCCTGTACTCGGCACTGGTAAGGCGACACCTTGAATCCTGTGTTTAGTTTTGGGCCCCTCACTACAAGAAAGGAATTGAGGTGCTGGAGCGTGTCCAGAGAAGGGTAACAAAGCTGGTGAGGGGTCTGGAGAACAACTCCTATGAGGAGAAGCTGAGGGAACTGGGGTTTTTCAGTCTGGAGAAGAGCAGGCTGAGGGGAAACCTTATTGCTCTCTACAGCTACCTGAAAGGTTATAGTGAGCTGGGTGTCGGTCTCTTTTCCCAAGTAAAGAGTGACAGGGTGAGAGGAAATGGCCTTAAGTTGTGCCATGGGAGGTTTAGATTGGATATTAGGAAAAATTTCTTCACTGAAAGGGTTGTCAAGCATTGGAACATGTTGGCCAGAGAAGTGGTGGAGTCACTATCCCTGAAGGTATTGAAAAGACGTGTAGGTGTGGTGCTTAGAGACACAGTTTACTGGTGGACTTGGCAGCGTTAGGTTAGTGGTTGGTCTCGATCATCTTACAGGTTTTTTCCAACCTAATGATTCTATGTTTCAATATCTAGTTAGCCCACTGTGTTTATTCAATATATTCTGTTAATCCCCATATTACTTTTCAATTTACTTTCCCATTATGGCTATTTAGAAGGGTAAATAATATTTATTGAATCTCACCTCCATGTTTTTGCTCTTAAATCATCTCCATGTCAATGCACAAATGTAGTTGTCTTGACTGCTACATGGAGATTTTTGATATGTTGTAGAAGTGTAAGAAATATGAAGTAGATGTCAAAGCTAAGGAGGCCGGTCACTCACTGGAATTTGCAGATGCAGCTCTGCACAGTGCAGCTTTATTTTTCCTTTTATATGTGGCACAGAATTTGATTATGAAAGCTGTGTGCGGTAATGAGTTAGTATGCAAAGAAAGCAAGCGTGGTATCGGTGAGGTTTGCTTAACGCTCACCCCAGCTTGTATCAATCACGTTTAAAAATGTCTCACTGTGATCTGTATCTTTTTCATATGTTCAAAATATTGAAAGAAACATGTTATTAACATTGCATGTCTGGGGTTGACTAAGATCGTGTTTCCATTTAAAATTAGGAGAGTTCTTTTCAATTGGTAAAGTGCTCCCCACACCGTCCCGGAACACACGGAATGCTTTCTGACAATGGGCGTGCCAGCTGCTGAGCTGAAGGCCAATCCTGATGGGAGAGCCCCATCGCTCTTGTGATTTCCCAAAATATTTGATATGCCATCTTTCTGTGCAGTTAAGTTAAAAAGTAATTTGCAATTAGTTTTGGGATTGCTTTCAGTGTTTATCTGGAGCCTCCCTGAGTATCATGTAGGAGTTTTTGTTTTGTTTGCTTGTTTTTAGTTCTGAGTATAGGGTTTTGAACATGTTTAGGATAGCACCAGTATATATTTTTTTTCCTCCCTTGCTAACAAGCCATGCAGCTATAGTGACTTGATACTGGAGCAATTTTCCTGGTGAGATATTATGCTAAGGATTCATGATGAAAAAAAGTTTTTGGGAAATCAGATAGGACATTTCATGCCCCAGCACTCATCTTTGGGGGATGAAATTAAAATCGAGACTCAGGCTGACTGTGGGGGCAACACAGTGCCCGTAGAAGTGTTGTCAGCTGTATGTTAAGCAAAGATGAGGTGAGCTTTGCCACCGTCGTCGTGTCACAGTTGCTTCTCAAGGCAAGTATTGTCAGTCTTTTGTAATGGAGCTGTTTGTCATCTGTATCCCCATAGTGACTCGGTATAGAAGTTTTATGGTCTGACAGCAACAAAACTGAGCTCACTGAGTGTAACAGAGAAAAATATATTGCAGCCAAGGTTCTGTTTAGCCTTTGTTAGCTCTCATATGAGAAAACAGCTACATACCAACAGGATCTATTTGCAGGTGTTTTTTTTCAGTTTGTCAGCTTAAATTAATGTTCTTTTAAATGTATGGCACTGAAGCTCACACTGCTGTTGGATTCTGTTTTCCCTGGATTAAAAATTGAAGAAAGGCAACAGTGACAAGTCCTCTTTTTGTCTGTCACGTCTGTGGGCGGCCTGAAAACTTGTGTGTGTGTTTGTTTATTGGTAATAGATGCAAATTATTTTGGGAATGTACGTGGGAGTAGGTTTATACTATGAAACTAATTCTCTGTACACAGCCATCCCTGAAGATGAATGGAAGAAATGTGTGTGGAGACAAGTATCTTGCAGTTTTGATGCTGTAATTAAAATACAGATGCCTTTAATTTGCATTTTGAAAACATTCTGTTCATTCCTTAAGTCATGACATGATTTAATACTTAAAATTGCTCCCTTTATTTCTTTTGCTGTGCTGACGAAGTTAATTTACAGGAGTGAAACTGTGTCCTGTACAGCATGAGGCCCACGCCATGCTTCTGTGCTGGAGTTTTTTGTACCAGAGTCAGCGTGACCACGAGGTGATTAGTGATGTTTCTGGTTATTAACAGCTTCTCTTGCACTCAGAGGAATGTTTCATACTCGACAGAAACCAGAAGAGGGTTTAAATAAATACCTTTTTAATGGGAAATATACGCATATAGCAAAGTCGTGTGATTGAGTTTGTTCAAGTGGTTGTGTTTTATTTGTGGATTGGTACTAGTCTTATTTAGAAGATACAATCTCATTCTGTGTATTTGCTCCTTCCTAACGAAAACCGGAGATTTTTATCTTGATATGCAAGTGTAATGGAGGAAGGCGTTTGTGTTCACACAGAACTGAATCTGGTGACCTAGCTGTGACACACCCACTAAGTGTCACTTGTAGGTATGGAGGTGCAGAACAGAGGCACGTGAAAGCACTGTGGTTTGCAGATGGGGGACTTGATTCCTGCTTGAGTTAAGTTGCTGCACCCCATTCACACCAGGAGGGCCTGAGCACAGACATATGGGAAGCTCAGACTCGTCCATTGTTTTTCACACAAGGCTTGAGCATCTTTTTTGGAGTCCTGTGGACTTTCCAAGGGTTGCTGCCTGAAGGCATTTTGAGCGAGGGCAGTATGGAAAGCCTTGCAGGAGGGAGCTTGTGGCTTTCCCAGGGATGTCCGAATTCTTGTAGGAGCTCCCAGGACTTCAATCTTCAACTCCCGACGCACTCAGGAAGCATCACCAGCTCAAAATAATCTGTGACTATGTAGGTAATTGCCTAGAAGAGATGAGGGTTATTGAATGGATGAAGGAATGTGCTTCATCATTGACTGGACTTTGAACCTGGAAATGAAACTGCTCATGCTGTTGCCTCCTCAGTTGCTGTTATTTGAGATCCTTATACGGTGGCTGGTGTCCTGCTCTGTGAGAGTGATAAATCATTTTACAGATTGGCTTCACAGGTAAGAAGCCAGATCACCACTCCAATGGTATTTCACCCTTTGATTGTCATCAAATCATGTATTTCTTTGCCCTGTCCTCTATTACATGCAGATTTCCTGAGAAAACAACACTGAAGACAAGCTTGCTTACAGCACCGTGTTCGCTAGCATGTGATCTGTTTGCGTGCTGTGTTCTAATGCATGAGGTCCCCTGGAGAGACAAATATCCCAAAGATTTCTCTGAGGAGTTGTTCAGTTGCATGAGTGTTAATATTTAATTTGTGCTGTTTAAACTGAAACGTACATTTCCAAACGTTGATCTTTGATACTCCTCGTGGAATCTTTTGCTTGTAAACTTTGCATACGTGTGCTCTCTATTTTTCACCATTGGCAAAGTATCATAGTCCAGCTCGTGTAACTGTGTGGATGAATTTGTACTTTGGTAGTACTGAGTTACCAAAGTCTGTTCCTTCTGAAGTCTAAAAGCATTCTCACCGCAGCCCGAAGTTCTGTGTCTGCAGCTTAAGGCATGATTTCATTCTTAGGAAATAACTAATATTTTGGGGAAGTTACTTGTACTCTCTGCTGCTGCTTTCTTCTGCACTTGCATGTCTGCTGATTTCTTGTGTGTATGGCCCCTGGGCTATCTCCCTTCCCATCAGGGAACATGACATCTTTCTTGATTCGAGGATGGCGGTGACTGCAGAAGGCAGGAATTACCTTCAGCGCTGTATGCTTTTGTTTGTTTAAGGTCAGTTTGTCAGACCTGGGGGCCGTACTCAAGAGAACAAGCCCAGACATACTGCTGAGGAAAATGGCACCATTTTTATTCTGGTTTAGATAAGCTTTCTCTGTGCCCAATTTTTCTGTATGTACCTCTTTTCAGAAAGCAGTTTCTCAGAGATGCTATGCAACAAAAGTGTTGGTTCCCTTTGTGGTACCAATTGAGACCAGGCCAAACGGATTACCGCAGTGAGACAACTCACTTCTGCTTCTTCAAGTAGACGTACAGGATATAAATCAAAATATGACAAGTACTTAAAATACTTCAGCTACCTTCTGAAATGTTTCAGTGGGAAAGCATGTGAAACAAACGCAGTTTCACTGGACTGCCAGGTACAGGTCTGTCTCAGGACTTAGTTTTGATACTCCAGCAGTCCTTAATTCTGTGATACCGTTCAAATGTTTGTCTCGCAGCTTTTCTCGTAAGGATTATTTTCAGATAATTTAGAAGTCTGCAGTAGGTTTTACAAATGGATGTTAGGGAAGAGCTCCTCAATGCTGTTGTGGAGAGTCCCTACAAAGTATTTGTTATTATTTTGGAGGACTTGAGTTGTTGCTGTTCACAGCATGTTTGAATCTCATCTTTTTGGCATGAAATTCTTATGCTGTGCTTTCTCAGAACAGTGAGCAGTATTTCAGCAGGTTTCTAGGCTGACTTGATGGACTTTTGAAGTCTTTGACTACAGAGCATTTCCCAAAAGCCTGTGGCTTTATTAGAGAATCTCTGCAAGGCAGTGAAATATTAATTTTCAGAATTTGAAATTGTTAGAATTATTTTTTCATTAGTCAGAAAAAAAAAAAGAGGTGTCCATAGGCCTCTTTCTTTATGTCTTTAATTGCATACCATATTGCAAATGAAGTTTCCTGCAGATTAACTGTTCTGGTAGGGATCATGAGGTGGGTCTGAGGGGTTTTTTAAAGCTTCCTTTATATAAAAGGTTGGATAATAGACTGTTTTACATCTACTGCTGCAATTGGCTTTCACTCCTCAGAGCTTAATGAATTTTTTAATTCCAAAGGATGATGTTATTTCATTTTTGCAGGATAGCTGTCTTAGATTAGATTTGCTTAGGTCTGTGCACCTATGGCTGAGAGTCAAGAGGGATCTGTTTTGCATATGTGTATGTCACACCGATTTCACTGTCAGTAAACAGATCCTTTAGCCTCCACAAGTGTGTTGTGAGGTTTGAGGAGATAAATGGCCGCCAGTGTGTTGTAGAGTTATTAAAAACTCTCCAGTTCCCTGTTGATAGCCAGTGCATAGCAGATTAAGCCCTTTGAGATTTTCGCAACGAGTTCTCAAACATCTGAAATGGGAAGGCCATAGTAGGTGATAATTCTTGTCACATACTGATTGGCAACATTTTTAATTACGGGTCCATGACGGCCTAGAAAATGTGGATTTGATAAGTTCACTTGCATTTTTCCCCTAAAGGACGCAAGTAAGACAAAACAAGAATTCAAGATAAATCTTTTTAGGCTAAACAAGCAATTTTCTTCAAATATTCTTCATATAGCAGCAGGGCTTCTTTGGGATGGGAAAGGTTGGACTCTACAATGTGACACCGAATGGGGCAGATGATTAGCTGACATGTTTGACAGTGACTGATGTCAGTGTGATGTCTTGGGGTGGAAATGTTTTAGAAGGTTTTGAACCCTGTTGTTTTGAAGTAGAACTGTTTGTTTTCTGTAAGGATGTAGCCTCGTGAGAAATAAGGGGCAAGGGTTCCCTGCCTTATCTTCTCAGGAATAATTGCCATGTCCAAGGTGAGGATACACCCACACGTACAGCAAGTAGCTTCCCTTGAAGGCTTAGCAGCGCGTTAGGAACACAATGCACTAAGCAAATTCCCTTCTCTTGACTTTAGGAGAAAACTGTTTGTGTATTAAAAGGTTTCCCTCCCTACTGCAAGAAATGCCTTTCCATAGTGCACATGTACGCATGTCATGCAGATGCTCTGTATTCCCTTCACTAACAGCGTGTCTAGCAAATTCATTCCCTTTTCTTCACGATACAAAACCCAAAAGTGAAGTGTTAAACCAGTCAGCTGCTTTGACTCGTTCCCTGCGCTGAATTCCTCTCTCCTCCTGGTGTGACCCCGGTGGATTTAATTGGTGCTGCCACAAAGATGAATGTCTCCCCCTGCATGCGCTGACAGCCAGCAGTGCCTCTTCATTAGTTGTCAGGAGCACAGGACCTCAAGGGCATTGCTGATACTGCCGACTGAACTAATTATACCTCTGATACCTTCTGGAGGGAGCAGGCAGGATGTTTAATCAAATGGGCACCAGCTTTACTGCGCATAGATATCTCCATGTAATGGCATATTGCGCTAAAGCAGCTTTGAGTGCTGCTCATTTCCTATTGAAGATCTCCTGAACACATCACCATCCTTATTAACAGTGATTTCTCAAAAATGTTTTTGGTAGGGAGCCACCTCTCCGCCTGTGGACACATTGGCATGTTCTGTCTCATTCTCGTCCTTCAAAGAAAGCTCTAACAACTGTAAACTGTTTTTTTTTTAAGTGACCTTTGGAAATGCATGGAGTCAGCAAGCCAGAGAAATGAAGCCAGCTGAAGCTTTGCTGCTTGTTTCTCACAAGGTTAATGGTGCGGGCTCACTGGGAATTAACTCTTTTCCATCTTGAGCAGCAGCTCTCGTGATGCACAAATATTTGACATGCCCATAATAGGTTTGTCTCCTTCATAGTTTTTAGAAAAGCAAAACCCAAACCATGCCCACTCCTACATCCCTGTGCAATGAGATGGCGGGTCACGCCGCCAAGCTGTTGTGCTGGCACCATGAAATCTGCTAATTTTCAGCACAGTCCCCTGCAGGTCAATGTCTGTAATATCCCTCTTAGCCATATTTTATGTGCCTTTGTTGTCATGGCTACTGAACAACCATGGGGAAGGCACCAAGTTCAAGATACCTGCTTTTTGTTCCAGTTCCAGCAGTCACATTGGACTGAGTACTACCTCTCTGTGCCCTTGTGTCCACGCATGTTTGAGATAATACCTGCATCCTTGTGAGAGGTACAAGCCTTGCAAATTAATTACGTTAAGGAAATGTAGATCTGAACTAGTGATAGCTAGCAATAAGTTTTTATAATCTTTATACAGGAGGCTTGGGGGAAAGCAGCAGTGATATGAGTAGTTTTGCCTCCTCTCCTTCATGTGGAAGATCCCCTCAGGATATGACATTTGTTTAAAGATCAAGATTGGTGTGATTCAGTCTTGGGCTACTAAAAAAGTACCAGAAAACGTCCTGTTTATCCTGCAAGGGGAGATGGGGCACCTTTTTGTATTCAGAAGTTTGGTAGAACTCCAGCACTTGTATCTAGCATAGAAGAGTCTGCAATAGCTGATTTAAACATAATTTCTTTAAATATAGATGTATTAATGCAAAGATTTTTTTAGCCTAAAATTAATTATAAAATATAATTATAAATATAAATTACATATATTTATATATAAAAATTGTAGCAGTTTATGCCATCTACTTTTAAAGCTGCAGGAATTAAATCTAGATGCAAGAACTATTTAAAAAAAAAAAAAAAGAGCCCTTTCTAAATGTCTTTGAGGTATGCAGCATGTGCAGAATAGACAAATTGTCCTCACTCATACAGTTTGGCTGTGTGACTTTGAAGTTAGTGAAACAAGAGCCATCACAAATTTTCATATATAAATCCTGCTATCTTGAATCCCTTCTGTCTTTGTGAACAACTCCAGATATAGGTTAAGAGTGTGTGTATTTATATTAGAAGTAGTAATATTGCCTGCTTTCTTTTTCATAGTTACAGTATATTTTAAAGATAGGTGATGGATGAAACCCTTATGAAAACTCCTGAACACTCGTAGCTTTCATTTTCTTTCCTGTAAAGTAATTCCACTTACTTTTCAATCATCTGTTCTCAGTGACATTAATTTAATGTGGCAGAAGACTGCACAGACTCTATAAAAATTTTGAATGAGTGCAGTTGCTTTGCCTGCCTTTGCTATTGCTCAAGCGTGGCACATAAAGCTGAAGTTAAAAAGTTATTTTTCACTTGTGTCTTTTTATTTATAAGCAGACTACTTTTACATAGATTAAGTTAGCAATATTTGGATGAGCTTCTCTATGTGACCCACTGGTGTCACTTGGGAGGTCATCTGCTACATACGAGAGTAGTGCTGGACATGCAGAGATAGTTCCCACAAAGCCAGGTGGTCCATGGAAAATGAGAAAGGTAATGAGAGCTTGGTGCTCTGACAATTTTGATAGTGACCTGGGGACAAAATAGAATAATACAATCAAAGAATAGTTTGAGTTGGAAGGGACCTTTAAAGGTCATGTAGTCCAACGCCCCTGCGAGGAGCAGGGACATCTCCAACCAGATCAGATTGCTCAGAGCCTCATCCAACCTGGCCTTGAATGTTTCCAGGGATGGGGCATCCACCACCTCTTTGGACAGTCTGTTCCAGTGTTCCACCATCCTCATTGTAAAAAATTCCTTCCTTATATCTAGTCTATCTCCTTCTAGTTTAAAACCATTACGCCTTGTCCTATCACAACAGGCCCTACTGAAAAGTTTCTCCCCATCCTTTTTAGAAGCCCCCTTTAGGTACTGGAAGGCTGCTATAAGGTCTCTTGAGATCCTTCTCTTCTCCAGGCTGAACAGCCCAAACTCTCTCAGCCTGTCCTCATAGGAGAGGTGCTCCAGCCCTCTCATCATCTTCATGGCCCTCCTCTGGATTCACTCCAACGGGTCCACATCCTTCTTATGTTGGGGGCTCCAGAGCTGGATGCAAATAGGGGGAGCAGTGGGAAGCAATATTGGCTTTTTCTGTTGTTCTGTTAAGATATGAGGAATTTCCTGAACTTTTACAGTGCAGACTCTGTGGAGGTGAAGATAAATCACAGCCCAGCTGTATGGCTTGAATGAGTTGTGAATCTACAGTTGGTCTTCAGCAATGTCTTTGTTATGTCCATTAACTGTATGCCATGGACACACCATTTGTTTGCCAATACAACATCATGTGTGTTGATACTTTTGGCATTCTCTAGTGTGTAAATACAAACTTTGTCTCAAAAGAAACAAAATGCTTTTTATCTTCCTAACTACAATAGCAATCTGAGCAGCATCTTCGACAGTTGCTAACTTCATTTTTTTAGCTCCATGTATGTCCCTCTAGTGGCGACATCCAAAAGTCCAGTGAAGTAATAGCTGTACTTCTGTGCTGGATACCCCATTTGGGGCTTTGATTTTTAGCTTGTTTCATGTCAGCAGTATCCTTGGCATATCCTGAAGCACAGCTTGAAACTTAGATTCCCAAATTCTGTGAAGTGGGAAGACAGTACTGGGAAAAATCAGAGGCAGTGGTTAACTCAAGCTTTTTGAGAAAATATTTTCCTAAATATCCATATTGCTGACATTATTTTGATGAACTGTGATGATTACTTCACTGTCTTACCTCTCAATGGTAACAGAGAGCACTTACCTCTCAGTGCTCACCAGAACTGAGGGTCCATCAACTTTAGTCAACATGCAAAGTTTTATGATAAGAAGGTAATGTTTTTATTACAGTTGCCCATGTGTACTTCCTGTATTTCAGTTGTTAAAAGATGATCTGTACTTGATTACACTAAGTAATGAAAATAGCCTTGTAGGAAGAAGTGAGACAGAAATGTTATGGAGGGATGCTCCAAAGTCTAGACATTCAAGATACCGTTATCCGGTGGGCTGTTCTATAGGTGTCTGCTGTACTTCTGCAATAATAATAGTAGTAGTAGCAATAATAATAATAATAATAATAATAATAATAATAATGATGATGATGATGATGATGATGATGATGATGAAATTCCCATGCTTGTTGCTATTTTGAGCAAGAATCTCTGCAGATAAAAAAGTAAATCAATTAAAATGCATATACTTCCTACGTCAAATAGCTGATGGTATCTCACTTAAAATGGCAGGAAAAACAGAGAGTAGGTGACTGACTTCAAGGCCAGGCTGGATGAGGCTCTGAGCAACCTGATCTAGTCAGGGATGTCCCTGCTTCTTGCAGGGGGGTTGGACTAGATGACCTTTGAAGGTCCCTTCCAACCCTAACCATTCTATGATTCTATGACTTTCCTGAGGGTCTCTGGAAAGCCGGTGCCTGAGTCTGAAGGCAGATCTTGCGTCCTTGGTTCCCTAAAGAGCTTGTGCCCCGATGTGGGAGGCAAAAGTACACAGGCAGTGAGCTTGTGAAGCCCTCTCATCTCTGAAAGTAGTGGGAAATGCAAGCTACATTTGGATTAAAGGATGGTTTAGACAAATATCCTCAAAATATGGTACTTCCTAGTGCCTAGGTCATCTGAATAGAAATTTGATTATTTTCCTAAAGTTTACAGATCTTAAGGCAGATATGCTTTATGTTTTCCTACATGTTTGGATGTTGCTGCCTGACCTAATCCTCAACGCTGTGACAGTAAGAGCTTCGCAAGTCCCTTGCTCTTCATCCAGTCCTTCTGCAGACTTTCACCTTTCCCCTTTTCCCTTACTGGTGCTAGGGGAACATCAATCCTTATTTAAAATAAAGTATCATCTTTTCTCTTTTTCAGCCTAGTATTAGCGAAGTGGGACAAAACCTTTTAAGCCTATGGTGCAAGGACCTCACTTGCCTTTGTTTCTTCAGCACAGGTGTCAATTTTTTTTTGTAAAAAAAAAAGCAAAATTTCTACCTATTTTCTGCCAGTTTCACAGCTATATCATGTACTAGGACATGGTGCTGATTTGTTATTTAGCATAACCTGACTCTCTCCCTTTGACAGGAAAGGAAAACCTTTCCATGGGATGTGAATGTCTTTGGCCAGGGCCAAAGGACATTCACTCATCTCTCCTCATGGAGTTGCAACCTCCGGAGATGGCAATCTCTCTAATTAAATTGTATGTCTTTTATAAAGCTAATGGGCATAACTGGTTGTGGAATCTTGATCTTCTGTTCTGTATTTCAGATCCTTGCTATATTAATAACTTCAGTGAGTGGTTAGCTTTTATTTTCTGGAAGAAATAACAAGGAGGAACATGTGATTGATGTATGTTTGTGAAGAGATAGCTTCAAATTACAAGCGCAAGGTTGATTGTCAGATCTTAATGAAGCTGGTCTACAATTTAGGTGATGATTAATGAAGGAATAATGTCAATGAGCAGTGCTTGATGGTATTATGTTGACTTCTGCTGCAGACTAAACAGTCTTTTCTGTGGGAGGAGAAGGACTGCTGCTCTGGGTTGAAACAAGCTGTGCCCAGCAGCAAACATTCCCATTCCATGGTGTGCGTTGCAGGCAGCACATGTCCCAGGACAGCCTGCCCTTTTGTCAGCGCTCTGGCTGCGTGCGGCCAAGGCTGGCAAAGGGATCTGCTCTGCAAAGGGCTTCTTTCAGGGCGATTACGGAAAATGTGACAGCCTCATCAGCCAGTCTGCTGTGTGCCAACGTGGAGGAGGGAAAAGGAAAACACCCAGGGAAGCGTGATCTTTGCGGCTTGCCAACTGCAGTGCTGCAGCTACAGGGTCTGGGAGGAAGATGCCATCTGCTACCATTTGGCATGACTCGGCCACGAGAGCATAGAGTGCATTATTGTCCTCGACCTTGGCAGAAGGAGTTGGCAGTGCTCCTGCTGGGCTGTCTTCAGCAAGAGATAGGAGCGGACGGACGTGGTGGCAAAATAGCAGCCGTGTCTGTGCCTTGCGTGCCGCAGTGGCGCGAGTGCTGGGGGAGAGGGGCGGGAGCGCCTGGGATGCTGCAGGCCTCTCTGCTCCTGCTGCGAAAGGACGCGCTTCACCAGGAGCAAGTGGGTCCTGCTCGCCCACGGGGCCGGCAAGGGGCTCCCAAACAGTGGTGGAGTAATGTGCCTGTCAAGGACGCTCAAAAGCTCTTAGTAATATTAGAGGGGTAATAACAGAAGGCTGCACAGGCTGATGAGAGAATGAGCTGGCTCAGTGGAGACCGTGCTGAACTTGGATAAACATCCCCCAACGAGATTAGCTATACCAAGGGCTACTTCCCTTCAGAAGGACAGGGTGCCTGCAGCTTCATGCCTTTCCGTTTGTGTTGTGGCTTACTGTCATCTCTAAGTGTGGGTCTCGGTTTCTAAGGACAGAGAAGAAGAGAGCAAGAGTTTAATGTCAAACTTCAGAAAAACTGCCTACCAAGTACATCTTTGCTCTGAGAACAAAATACTAACATCTCAGCTGTGGGAATAAAACGATGCAGAGGTGGGAGAGTGTACTTCTAGCAGCAAGCAAGTCAAACAGTAAAATCAAGGTGTGAGAGACATATATATCTTTTGGGCTACCAAAAAGATATATAAGGGGGAGTGTTTATGTCAGGGGAATGTGAAATAATTTGGGCTGTACCCTTGTTATTTCCTTATCGATGGAAAGTCAAGATAAGCTATGGTAAAGGCAAAAGAGTAGTCATAGTATAAAACTTGTTCATGCGAGGCATGCACGCGTGTGCATGCTGTCTTTGCATTTGCAGTATTGCAGAGGAGCACTTCCAAAATGGTGAAAGAGAATCCACGCAGGGAGACGAGCCTGCAGTTTGTTACGGGCCTGTGATGGATAAAAGCACGTTTAGCTTCCATCTGTTCTGTTTGGATGATGCCGATAGAAGGGTCATAGCTTTGGCGCTGATGGATACATGAAACCATTGCCACGTTTAGCTGCTCCAAATTTTTTCCCATTCCGTTTACTGGATGTCTGTTTTTCTGTTTGGTATGTATTGCCAGATACATTGCAGGTGGTGATTAGCTTACAAGCATTAGGTGAAGTGAAGCTCTCCTTGCTGTCTCTTCCTCTTCCACCGCTGCATTTGGTATCAAACTGATGGGGAATGGGAATAGTTAGGGATATGTTTTGGCACATTCCACATAACTGTAATTTTGCTTTCCTGGAGTTATATGCATAAACCTTATGTTTATGTTTATAAAATATTATTATAGCATGCGTGTAGCTTGAAAGTCGTAAAGAACCTAGATGTTCAACTATAGTGCAATACAAGAAACAAGATTACTTGCCAAATACACTATTTTCTATGATTACTGAAATATAAACATTTGTTTCATTTTTTTTGTACATTTGTGCTGCTTTGCGATTAAAAAAAAAAAGCGTGGAGATGTCTCTTACATAATTCTACTTTAATTAAAACTAAAAATGTATTGTGAGTGTGTAAAACAGTGTACCACACACAATTACAACATTCAGTAGTTCTTCCTGAAAAGTGACAAGAGGTCAGGAACATGAGCACATAGAAGAGTCCGGGATGCTACTTTCGAAAGTTGTCACAGTGGCAGGAGCTGGGCCCATGGACAAGCATATCTTCCCTCCAAAGGTTTGTTCTTTCTGTGTATATCTAGAGGCAATCTGTATGGATAGAGGAGCATAATTTTGCCACACATGATTGTGAATCTGTTTATTGTAGTTCCATATTATTAATCTTTGTAAATTTTTGTGATATTTAACCAGCCTTTATTTAAAATGCTGTAATTGCTCTGTTGACTCCAAATACATATTTAGGATTGTAATTTAAAAGCCTTGTCAAAGACAAGTTAGACTTCAGTGCAGTAAAACCTATTTAATGAATCCCCAAAGACTTTTTACATATCAGTCTTTTTAAAGGCACATGGATTTGTGGAAAGGTGGGCTTAAAGAAGGTGCTGTAATAGGCATGCCTGTATATGTTGATTTATTGTATTTTGAGTACAGCTTTGTCCACACATGCAGATGATGGGAGAAGAAAAATGTGAAAATCATTTTCCACTTGAAAGTGCTTTTGATGTCTTAGGACTCCTGTGTACCTCAGTGATAAAACCACAATTCAGATATGTTTGGCAGAGTGTTGACACCAGAGCTGGGATAACTGAGGTTTATGTTCCCTAGGTACCATTAAGTACTGTTGGATCTGCAGCTGTTTTTTTAATACATCAGCTCTCTTTTAATTCCTTTTCTGTTTTAACAGCATCAACTACATATCAGCATGTTACTTTAAATAAACAGATAGAGAATACTCCCCTGGAAATGCCCTGAAGATATGTTCACGTTCATCAGTTGCCTTGTGCCAAAAAGGGTTGGGGAAGAGATTTAATATGGCTTTTATTCCGTAGTAATTAAATGTCCAACTGATGACACTCAACACATTAAATTGCTGCGTGAAAAGATATAATCTGTCATGCAGAGATGCACATTAGTAATTACTAGTGCTGGATGGCACATGTGACACCCCTCAAACCAAGTTTGCCTTTGGTTGAGTACCTGCATCTGCAGTAGAGGCAATCTTGCATGATGCACCTTTTCCTAAGGTGTTTTATGCTTCTTTGTCTGTAAGTGAAATTGAGACAAGTGTAACGCTATTTAATTACGTGAATTTGAACTTAAAACTGTTATTTTAATTTGCCACTATCCCTATTCCTTGATAGTTTTTGATTATTGTTTGTTTTAAAATTATTGTTGCTATTATTTTCTGAAGCAGGTCATTCATACAGTTCAGAGTCCCACCAAGATCTCTACCAAAAGCATTTGGACAATTTCAGCCTTGATGTAGCTGGAGTATGTCCTTGGAGGTGCGCTGTACTTAACCTGTGTCTGTTTCTGAAGAGAATAGGTAAAAATTAAATACTGTGCTTAGCTCTTCATCTTGCCCTTTCCTCCTTCAGTGGCCTAACTTGCCGCAAAGAAAAATATCAAGGTTTTGTACAGGCTTATTGTTCAGTAGAATTCATGTTCTCTCTAGTCATGTGAAAATTGCTTTTTGTGAATTGATGGTGAGATCAATATGGAATATGGAGTGTGTGGCAGTTTTTAGTGGTCATTTCACTCATTTATATACTAGAGATTAATCTTGGCCATTTCTTAAAACAAAATGAGGTTTAAATATAAGCTGGATTTTGTGCGTCTGTGGCAGTGATGCCTGAGCTGTCTGTGCTCCACAGCAATATTTTGTTCTGCAGCGTGACAAAGAATCTCTCTCCTAATTTCTGCTACTAAACAGGCCTACCAAATAGTTTGTCTACACTTAAAATTAATCTGAATACTTACAGATCAGCTTCTCCAAATCCATTTATTCCTTCTGCTGAGGTTGTTGATGAAGTGGTATAGAAAGACCTTTCCAACGTAAGGACCTGTAAAACAGGCTGAACTCTGCCCTGATGCAGTGCCAGGCAATTAGCTGAGAGCACCACTTGTTTGCTGCTGCTTACAATTTACTTCAGATTTTGTATCCTGTGGCAGCAAGCAGTAGTATTGTAGCCAGGCCTTTGGCTCTTCCTGTACTCGGTGGCTTTTCCCAGCTCTCTTTGTCCTGTTAAGAGAAATCCCCTTTTCATCCCTGATGAGTCTTTGCTTCCTCTCTCCTATGTCTTCCTGCCTTAGAGCTGTGTTTCTGCCCTTGCTGTGGTCTGTGAGAGTTGGCAATGCCAGTCCTGTCCTTGTCACTCCACGTCCCGGTCACCCTTTGCAAACCACCCTGGTCTTATTGACTAAAGCCTTCATGCAGCCTCACAAAAACACCTTGCTCCTGAAAGTCTCAGGATGGGTGCACATGGGCAGGACTAAAAGGGTTGTTGTGCCAGCTTTCATTGTCAAGGGCCAGTTACAGTGTCAGCACGTACGAAGTCTGATACCATTAAGAGTCCGCAGGTTTTCGGGGAGACCTTAAAATCAAGGATTTTATGATCCATGCAACCATGAGGTTAATAAAGTTAATGTTTCATTTCTATTGCCTGTGATGTACTGTGCTGGGTAGTGCAAGCCATGTGCATGGCAGTGCTGCCCTCTGCAGCCTCCCATTTTGGAGGCCACAGCGGTCCTGGGGAATTGTTTTAGGGCAGCCCTACCCAGGTAACACTGGTAACCCACCCGCAGCCAGGGCATCTTCATGCTCAGTCCTTCTGCCACCGCTCTGCTAATGTGCTTTTTGACGGCAGTTTATCGTACACCCTAGCCAGCATTTCTTGTTGCTGTTAAGCAAGCCAGACTTCTCAAGTTTTCATAGGATGCTCTAAGCCTTAGCCCATGTTAACGATGCTCCCAACGTCGGGGTAGACATACGTTGCAGAGCTAGTGGAGTGACTTGACGTGTGGTGGGTGTGGTGAGTAGGAACCCTCGCACACAGTCACAGCTGAGTTTTGCTCCCCATTCAACTCTGTGTGAAAGTTTGCACTTTTTGTGCCTGTTACCAGTTCCGGCAGCCCATGGCAAGATGACATTGCTTTACAGATGGTATCTTTTTGTGGAGTACAGTTCTTCACTTGGGAAAAAAAAATATTTTGGGAAAATGAGTATGGTGTCCTTAGCACAGTTTGTTCATTTGTCTGGGCTGTGCATTAGGATGATGTTTTGAAGAAGAAATTGGATTTCTGTGTGTTTTTTACAGCAGTAATTTTGAGTGGGCTGAAGAACAGTGTTTGGATCTGTTGAGATAACTTTGAAAAAAGTCGAACAAACACTTGTCTGTTCTATTTTTGTTTCTGGATTGGATAATCAAATCTATTTAATTCATTCAGTGTCTCACATGAGCAAAGAATGTGCTATTCTGTCACCAGATACACTTGGTCGCCTCACCTCTATTTGCTAGTGTATGTAGTTACAGGGCATATTTGTCCTACTCGACTTAATCTGCCTCATTCAGACACAGATGCTCTTCAAAGTTTTGTGTTTAGATTTATTTACAGTGTCTAAGAAAATTGAAGTAATCCTGTATTTTCTTCAGTGTAAGTGAGGAGAGAGTTTTTCCTCAGTGTAATTCAATTTAAACTTATCCCAGCAATGTAGTTAACTTCCTAACAAATTATGTGAACTCCCACAGTTGTGTGTATGATGACTTGGAAGAACTGAGCCAAGCCTTGACTTTCAAGCTGGGGAATTCAGTTCTAATCTATCCGTCAGCTCCTCACTGCATGTTTCTCAGCAGAGCCCTGTTCTTGACTTTATTATTGTCTTTTTTTTTCCCGTGTGACTATTTTATGTCCAGAAATTAAACATGAGCAATTATAATTTTTTTGGGGAAGGCAGCAGGGAAACTCCAGAAATATGTTAAATTTAGTAAGTTGAAATGATCAAGTCATGAAGCTTGCAGAACCAGCGCAGGATGCTGACTGTGATTTTGATACTGACTTTATTGTTCTGTAGTCTGAGTTGTGAGTAATAACCATCTGACAGAGGCACAGAAACATGTCTTGTGGTAGCCAAAATAAAACCATGATGCTGTGTGCTGGACAGAGAGGGATTGATCCTGTGTATTATCAGCTGTGAAAACTTCATGTGTCTCAGCTTTTCCAGCAGTTTACCTACCAAAGTGAATCATCCCCTTAAAAAGTCACCGTTGAGTATGAAGTAGCCTGAACAGAGGGAGGGTTTTTCATGGGCATCGTTAGATGTTTCATCAAGTCCTGGAAAAAAAACTGGCAAAAAAATTAAAGGCAATGAATGCTTAATAGAATTTCCCACTAGTATAATCTCAAAGCTGACAAGTTACAACAGGCAGCAGGTGAATATGTACTTGAGGATAGATCATTTTGCCTCTCTCTTGACAGGCATATAAATCTGTGTTCAATTAGTATACATATATTGCAAGATGAGAAAGCAAATATGCAAACAGTTCCTTCAATTTGCATTTAAATTACAAATTATTTTGAAATTTAAAAACCCACTGATTTGTGCAAGCAAAAAGTTTTCATATACGAATGTAAGTTTAAGTTTCAATGGGCTACTTGCGTTCTCCTCACTTGATTTATATAAAATACTTTCCAGTTGCTTTCCTGGTAGGCAATTGTACTCCAAAACACTTTATATGTTATTTTGTAACTAAAAAGAACAGCTAAGTGATACCATGCTAATGACATGGTAGGCATCTTGTTATTCAGGGCTACTTGAAAATTAGAGAGCCTTTGAGGCAGTATAGGAGTTGATGAACAACTAGGGTTTAAAAAAAGCTCAATTCTTGCAGCTAGACTGAATTCTCAAGAAGTGTTGGCAGACAACAAGACCGATTAATTCCTATGTACGAGAAAAAAAATCAAAGTAATAAGAAAAAGCTCACCTCTCTTAAGGTGCCAGTATTTCAGCTATATAGCAGATGGAAGTAGTTAATGGAACATAAATACAAGAATTAAAAAACATACTAGGAAAAAATTACAGAATCAGAAGGTATTATAGTGAATTATTGAAACTCACATATATAAATGCTGTGAAACTGCTAAATTAATTCAAATTATTTTTCTGTATTTGTGCACATGTATTTATAGGCTGAACTATCCTGTCGAATTGTGAACAGTAGTCAAATGGAAAATTATGCATAGTCTTCATGTTGTGTTTTCATAAATTGCAATCATCCCTTGCATCCCCTTGGAAAGTAACTGTTGTTTCTAAAATTGAATAGGCTGTATCTCCTCTCTAGGGAACAGTCCTTTCCTGTCCTTGAAGGCTCTCAGAGATTGGAAAATGAGCTTTAAAACTGTGGTGTTACAAATTTCACCTTAAGTCCAATACACTTCAGATTTTCTTTCCATCTGTGACATGTCCTGACCAGCAATATTTTCTTAAGGAGGTTGTTCTGCTTGTGTTGCTGCTCAACAGACTGTCCTCTGAAATTGCTCTTAGCCTCAGCGTGCAGCTCTCCCACCTCTTCCTCTGCTTTGAGGATGAGTGCAGAAGAGTATGGAGGCTTCCAGACTGTAACATTACTGCTTCGTAATTGCCATAGAGTTTAGGCTAATGACCAGCAGTGGGAATTAAACCAACACTGGCTCACAGTGCAGAAATTGCTATGCCAAAACACAGTGCCAAAAGAGACTTTTTCCATTACTTTTTACATCTGTGTCTTGTAGGACTTTCTATACCTAGGACTCTCTAGGAGACCCTGGAGATATGGTTTCTCAGCTCTCAGCCACGTCAGAGCAGCCATTCCGCTAAGTATCTCCAGAAGCAAGGTCTCTGACAAATGCAAGATACTCCAGGCTTCTGGTCCTCTGCTCAGCACTAACAGGTCTTAATTCTGGGGCTGGCAGTGGCCTGCTCACTTCAGTGAGTCCTGGCGTGGTGCAGGCTAGCAAGCCAAGATGCAGCAGTGTCTGCGAGGGTCACAGCAAACATCTGCAGGCTTTTAAAAGGGTAGAGGGTAAATTTGAAATTGTATTTTTTTAGGGGATTAGAAATACCCATTCTCAGTTCCAAAACACTGCTTGTAACTGATTGCCTGAATTTTTCTGTTAGTGCTGGGAAAAGGTAAGACTTGCTATTTTGCACAGAAGTGTGCATGCACAAGAGAGATGCTACACACTGGTTACAGCATTTCTGTGCCTGATTGTGCTATGTGAATATAGATTCTTTACCTAGGATATGTTTGACACATGCAGCTATTTCAGAAAAGCCTTTCTTGAATACCTGTGTATTACACTTTTAAATAATAAATAAGAATTAAATGTTCCACCTTGTATTAATGTATTTCAAAACCAGCTTGTGTTGAAGAGGGATGATTCACTCTTTTTTTTGAAGGGAAGTGCACCCACGCAGTTACTGAAGATTGCTGAATGTTAAGTGTTTGTTGTGACACTTGACCTTAATCTCTGTGTAACTCTGGAAATACTTGGAAGTCTGTCCCCAAATGGCCTCTGGGCACCTAGGAAGTTGTCTTAATTTTTATTCTTTTCCCATTCCTCTATGAAACATTTAAATATTCAGTGGTTAGGGTAAAATGTTCCAGATACTATGCTAACTAGTATTTCACTTATGTGATGTAAGGAAAAGAACCATAATTCTTAAACTGAGGTTAATTTAATAATCTTTTGCAAATGTTTTACAGGGGACAACTTCTAGGTTTTGGTTTTGTTATTTTCTTGTTTTAATGTTCTGGTTAATAGTGCTGTATCAAGAAAACTGGAGAATGCTGTGTTCAGGCCTGTCTCTCACTGACCTTGTTGCGCAGACAACTTCAGTTCGTAACAGAGAATCCAAAGCAGAAATGCAAACTTGGAGTGGGAGAATCTCCCTCCAGATACACAGTCTCGGGAGGGAGGAGAGCATGCAGCTCCATGGGTGCAGACATGAGTTTGTCTAGAGTAGCTTAAAGTGCTGCTTCCCCTGTGCAGTCTGATGGGCAGTACTTGATTCTGTGTTCATTCAGGGTAGATGTGATTGAAATCTACTTCAAATATATTGCTAAAGATTACTTAAAAATAAGCAGAGTGGACGGTAGAGCTGGAGGGAGGATACCAATTTTCTGGGGATTCGGGGCACTGGGATCAGATTGCAACCTGCAGTGCTGGGTCCTGCCCCAGCATCAACTGGAGCTATCCTCTCATCCTCTGATGTATTTGCAATGTAAGTAATACTATGTGTTTTTAAAAAAGTGTGCACTGTACTGCCTGGGATAAAGAAATGTATGCACTCAGAATAAAACGTGAGCTTGACTTGAAAATTCCTGGTTGCCTCCAGCTTCAGGCTGCAGAGGGACAGAAATATAACTGGAATGAACATGAGGACCATGCCATGACTTCTTTCTGGTCTTTGAACCACTTCTCTTTACATGTTGTTCCGTAATAAGTGGACAGATTTACAGGGGCTTGTTTTGGGAAGTCAGTATTTATGATCTGAGAAGCTGCAGCTGTGTTGGTCTGTGCTGCCACATCTCATCTTTCAAACACATCAAAATGTTTGGCAAAAGTGACTTATCAGTGGAGATGAATCCACATTTTTATCAGTACTGCAAAGTTTCTGCCTATTATTATCGAAATAAATTTTCCCTAGAAAGGAACAGAAATTTGTAACGAATCAGAATCCCGACACAAAGTAGTTTAGTGCTTTAACAGCTTGTGAGAGAGCGTATGGCCTGCTTGTTCTTATTTTTAGCTAGCATAATTTGAATATCTATGTAAGAGGCAATGTTATAACTAAAACAGACGGTTTCATTAAAGCAGAGGGGACATAACTTAATCAAATGCTTATGCGTTGATCCTACTTGTGACTGGCTCACTGATTCTAGTAATGATTTGCAAGAAACAAGCTCCCATATACTTAAAAAATCTTGTAATGTATTTTCTCTTGTTTTGGATCTATCGGAAACATTTAATGACCTCTGTCTGGCAAACCACCACTTTCAATTTTGCAGCGTTACATCTGACTCCTAGTCCCAGTGGCAAAATTCCCAGCAACTTCAATATAAACAAGATTGCAGCCCAGTTATGACAGGCTATTATGGAAAATACCATCATACACTGAAGTAGGAAAGAGGATTTTAGGTTGAAAACTAGTAAGTATCAAATTTGAATGTAGCTGTAGTAGCTATGTTTAAACATCCTCTCTCCCCCATTCCCCCATGTGAATGTTCTAGGGGGGTAAAGTTACTGAAAGGACTTGAATAACTGCATGTAGCCAGGAAGTCTGTTAGAGATTGCTTCCAAAAGCCTTATATGTAATAAGATAAACTGCAGCTCTGAGAGTATGTTCTCAAGTGTAAATCAAGCAATAACATTGAAAGTTAGCCCTTTGTTCTTTGTGGATCTTATTTCATTATAGAACTGCATGAAAAGAATAAGAAAAATCCCACCCAGCCATGCTTTTTCTAAGCTGTTCCTTGCCTATAATTATTATAGTAAAAAAAAAACCAACCAACCCAAAAGAGGATTGTGAGGTTGAGTTGCCTCTCAAATGCATTGACCTTTAAATAAGAATAATATCTAAAATTTCACTTCTGCTGGCTAGAAACTGATTCTATTAAGTTGACTTAGAACAGTGTTTGCAAGGATCAGGTTCTATTTCAGTGATAAGCAACACAATTTTAATAATAAAAGCATCTATGGAGGATGTTTATACTCAGCAGAGGGATGTGTGTGTATAAATACAAGTATGTATGTATATTTGGTATTCTTTATTTATATACATGAGGATATGTTTACCAAACAAACTACTTTCTCCTTTGTAAGGTCAGAATTTATGCCTAGGATTGATAAAATCCATCTGCAGGGTGATTGTTTTCAGAAACTTCAAACAAATGGTGCAACATTAGAACTCTTCCACTCCTGCCCCCATCTTCTACACAGGCATCCTCCTGGGGAGCTCTTTTCCCTATAATGTGTACATACCTAACAATTCATGTTGCACATACTGTAAGATTTTTACTCCATACAAAGGAATTTTGTATGGAATAAGATGATTTTTTTACATACTTATTACTACACAGAAGAGCATCATATTTTAAAATGAGGAAACAAGTGTAGTTTCATCTTTATAAACCATTTGTCAGTTATAGAAATGCCACTTCAAAGACAGCACGTAGTTATTCCTTAGCTTTTTCATTTGTAGCCAAAATTTGACAACATTCTGGCTTTGGGACTGTTTCTTTCTGGGGGTTTGGGTGATGGGGGGAGGGGGATTGCAGGTTTTCCATTGATGCTGCTGAAATTTTTCAGGGAGGTTAATATGGAAATACAGATATTCCTGTCCTATCCTGTATCTAACCAGCCAGCATGTTTGACAGTGTTCTACACATTATGAAATTCTATCAGTATGTCCCGTGAGGCTCAGCCAAAGATGAACTTTATGTTCTTTTAATGGCAGGAAGCAGAAGAAAAAGGAAAAGGGCATTCACGTACAAAAGCTTCCCACTCTGAGCTGACTTTTTTTTTTCTTCTCCCTTTTTTTTTTTTTTCCCCTCCAGATGATTTAGTGGTTTAGCTACTTAATGGCTTCAAATAACACTAAAATAAACAGCTGCTCCCAGTACTTCTTAGTTAATATAGCCTATCAACTCAGCGATTCATGGCAGAATGATTAGATTCACTTCATTACTGATGGAGTAAATGGGAGACTGTAGGCAAAGGTGTTTCCAAGAATAGCAGGGACCTAACATCAGTCTGATGTTTCAGAAATCCCGGGTACTTTTCAGCAGATTTATTTTGGGAATCAGAGGGAAGAAAATTTGGGAATACTTGTAGCTTCTGAGAAGCACAGGCAATAAATTATGTGATGCTACTCTTGAGTTTTTACAGTACTCTTTAGATCTTGGTTGTCTTCAGAAGTTGCTTTCTATAGGGGCCAAGTGAAGAGAATATTATTTCAACTGGGAAAGTGTCCTGGTGAATAAGGACTAGCAATTAAAGGGAAGACCTCAAAATCTTCCCTCTTCCTGATCTGCAGTGTCGGGGAAACAAGATTGCTCAAGGTTTGGGAGAAAAATGGTCAAGAAATCTTTAGTAGATGCGCATGCTTCTGTTCTCAGCACTCGTGAATGCTGGAGCCAGTGCTTAGTGGGTGAAATATGGATCCTGGAAGTCTATATTTTGGCCTTTAAATGATTGCTGTTGGATACTAAATGAACAAAACATGGAGGTCAATAAACTGGTTGTTCTCTCTCCAGTCCCACAAGCAGGGAGGCCTTGCTCTTGCTGAGACTCAGCAGAATCAGAGGATCATGAAGATCCCTCATGGCACTGCCTTTCGTCTGCCCTCTGTTGATGTCCCCTGCTGCCTGGGACAGTGGCCCTGGGCTGGCTTCTTCTCTTGGACCTTCTTCCCCTTGTTCTTAATTTTTTATTGGGAACATCAATGCTGCCAAACCATCGCCGCTGGTGGCCATGGGGTGCTCAGCTCTTCTCTTGCAGTGTGTACAATCGCCATGAATCTCATTTAAATTGTTTTCGCGCTGTTGCTGAAACTTACTGTTGAGCAGCCACCTGTTTGTGCAGCCCTTGTGGGCCTACTTGCATTTTCAGGCTTTCCTGCAGTGCTTTTCCAAGCAGAGAAGGATCAGACACTCTCGAAGGACAGGTTACACAGTTGGTGGAGTTCTACTGGAGGCAGTATTGACAGCCAGTTGGTTTATACCTTTTTACCTTGTAGTGAGATAACCCTTACGGTTACCATTAACCAAATAAAGTCATGGTTTGAGTCACTTAGTGTTTCAGTGCTGTGATATTAACTTGGAGGAAAAAGCAGAGTTACTGTAGGTGCCAAGGTGTTGACATTTGCTGTTGACATGGCTTACAGCTATAGCTCTCCATCATCAGCAGGCGAGGAGGCCTGGAGCCTGTCCAGCCCCCCTTAGCTGATTTGTGTTGGCCAAACACTGCTGCTTTCTGATGCTGAGTGGCCCTCCTGCAGCTGTACTGGGAGCACATGTCCCATTTCAGATCACACAGGCTCATAGGATGCAAAAGCCAATGGTGTTTCTTCTTCAGGAGCGAATGTTTGCTGCAGTGAAGTAGGGTTGGCCAGATAAATGTGAGAAAAATTGCTTTCACTTGCAACCTGCTACTGCTAAGGCCTTCTTCTCTCTGTTTGTAATATCCTTTTTTTTCTCCTTCACCTCCATGTGGCAATACCCTTCCGAGTGCTTGGGTCATGTCACTGCTTTCTTTTTGGTGATGTAAAGTACATGATGATTGTGGTGAATTCATGGTTTACCAGTGGTTGTGGGTTTAGTGCAATGCCTTTATCTCAGGGGTTAGAACGCGCTTGTGAGCCATGACAGCATCATTTATTAATTTTAAGCCTCTAAAACGAAAGAAAAAAATGGTGAATTGAATGGAAATTCTAAAACTAGAAAGTAAAAATCGTCCTAGTTTTAGTTCCAGTTGTTAGGAAGCCACTAGTTTTTCTAAAGAGGACAATGCTGCTTCTGCTTCATGTGTGTTTTCTGTTATGTTTGGTAGCATGAAACTGGATGTAATTCTGCTCAACTCTGGCACTGAAAAGCAGAAAGCATAACCAAAACACACTGGAGTGCACTGTAAATGCTTTCAGTGGTTCCTAGCGTGGCTCTTGAGTTGTGGGACAAGCTCTCAGAAATGGTGCTTCAAGCTGTCTGCTGGTCATTTCACATTGTGGAACTATCATGGTCTTAAAATCTGGTGGAAGACAGTAGGCAGAAAGAAACCCAGTGGATGCGTTGTTGAATTAGCCAAATTTAAGTAGTTCTGTTTGTTTCAGAAACTATACACAAACAAAGCCCAAGCTAGAGTATTTTTGTTGTGGCCACCATTTCATTTTCTGTGCGAATTCAAATGCAAAACACCAACTGACAAGCCATGTCAAAGTGTGGGTCTCCAGTCTGCATCTGACCTGGATGGTTATTCACTTACTGCACTGTAGGAAATGTCTTGACCTGCTAAATAATTATTAGCCCAGTTATTTAGACCTGCAGAAATGTATGGCAGCAGGTGAGAAACCTCCACTTCCAATATATTCTTCATAGCGTAATTATTGTTAGGGTCATTATCTGATTTTTAGATACTTTAAACTGTGCTGCTTGTTATTTCTCCTTAGGAGAAACGATATTTTATTTCTGGGAGTAAGAATGTAGCCTGAAGATCTAGCACGGTAGAATGTATTTGTCTTCAGCGCCACATAAACATTAACTTGATCCCTCCTAAGACAAATGTTTCTTGACAAGTGAAAGTAGTAATGCTCTAGTACA
This sequence comes from Tetrax tetrax, assembly GCA_009806455.1. Classification (NCBI taxonomy): domain Eukaryota; kingdom Metazoa; phylum Chordata; class Aves; order Otidiformes; family Otididae; genus Tetrax; species Tetrax tetrax. The sequence goes on from WHYT01016720.1 coordinate 120,613, forward strand.
GGAAGTTTTTCTAAGGAAGTTTAAGTTTATGAAAAGATATTTAAATTTCTAGGAGAGAAAGTCCATATCTGCAAACTATGGTGCCAGATGAGCACTTGTATTTCCCCAAAGCTAAAATTTTTGGAGGCTGCTTGAAGGTTTTACATTAACTCAGAAAGCAAATAAAAGAGAAATTAAATTAGCATTGCTAGCTGGAAAGTTAATTCCTTTTAAGTTTTACTGTCTGATGACCGCGAGCCAAATTGTATTCATGGGATATCTGCACTCATACCTGTGATATCTCTTTGATACACCTACACATAGCAGTTTCACGGTACAGTCAGAAACTCAGATGTTTGCATGACTGGTATTGCAGGCACACAAGCAAAACGAGCATCCTGTGGCTTAGTCCTTCAATTTTTCATTGATAAAGGATAGCTAATCCCAGTTTATGCTGCATTATTAAGACAATAAATGTGAATGGATTTTTATAATTTGATTTATTAATACTTTGGTTTTTTTAAGAACTAAAAATTCTAAGGTATTTTATCGTACCATGTTTGTTAATTCTATTCAATGAAAGAGTCAAACTCACATGACAAGGAAGATAAGGCACACACCTCGCAGCTGCCTTTCTGTAAGAGTCTGGAATTGTTCCTTTGAGGCCATTCAGTTTTGTATGCGAATGTGCATCCAATTTTAGAGATTATTTCATAGAGTATTACGCACTGCATGAATTTTGTTGTCAAAAACACTGAAATACCTGTTAGAGTCATGTGGTATTTGTCACACATGAAGAAACAGGTAGACCCAGTATGTATGAGTTTCTAGTGTAGCTTTGGCAGGGAGGTTGCTCTCTGCCCACCTTTGGAGAAAAGAGCTGTGCCTTCTCCATAAGGGCTTAAAAACTCAGCTCTACTAAACATTAAGGTTATTGGGTGTCACCAGACTGAGACAGGGATAAGTTGGTAAATAAAAGCACTTTTTTTTTCTGGCTGTGAGTCATACCTATTAGCTGTCTTATAGCAGTGGAATATGCAGTGGCCAGCTAAGCCTGTTGGAATTAAATGATCTGATCCGTAAGTATTTGCCCCCCTCCTAGCATGCATGCAACAAGCCCTTTCTTTCTGCCTCAATGCTTTCCTTCAGCGTAGCTGCATGTTAAGCATAACCTATGCCCTAAGATACTGGGATGTGAGCACTATATGGAAGTCTAAAATTTGTGTACGTGTTTGTTTGGTGCCATGCGTAGTGAAGCCCTGGGACCGCTTAGGGCACTAGGTACCCTGAACAAGACAGGATTTGCCATAAGGTGTGGAAGAGAGGAAATCACTATATAAGCTGGGATTTTCCAGTCTGCTGAACCTTGTAATTCCAGACTTGCTCATTAAGAGATTTCTCATAAAAGAGCTAAAAAGATTTATTGAAGATTTATTAAAAGAGAGAGAAATACCCTTCAGAGACATTTACTCACTACCTCTTCCCCTTCCCTGTGCTGACTTTCAGGCACTGTTGCAAGTAGCTGAGTGCATGACTGAGCAGTGGTTTGAAGAAGCCCTGTACTGGGCCCAAAACTGTCTGGGCAGGCAATTTTAAGGCTGATATTATGAAATGTAGTAGGTCTCTGCAGAGAAGGTTTGGACTCTGGGTGCAACAGGACCTTTCATTTCCACCCCAGGTGGACCTTACCCTGCAAAGGGTTCGATTGAGCCTAACATGCATGATGGATAGTTGGGAAGGATTTGGTTACTAAGCCTTAGAAGGGAAGCATTGTAAATCCATGCTTTTCCTAGAAAATAACTTGGATATGCTCACTTTTGTCTTTGGGTAGGTGCCAGCATGCAGAGAGCGAGAGATAATTGCTTGTTGTGAAAAAAATGAATGGCTTTACATATAAAACAATGGGAGCCCTCCAAAACGGTATGCATGTTTGCAGTGGGAAACTACATACAGGAATCCTCCTCTAGTGTCGTTGGCCATTCTCAAAGCAATTCTTTGTGGTAACCTGTTATGCGCCTTCTTTAAATAGCAATTCTGTGTAACAGAAACTATATGGTTTTTTAATGCATACAGCTAAATTCTAGATGTTAAAATAATTATATTCCTGGGGAGCTTCAGATTAGCCAAGAGGAGCTCAATGGGAAGAAAGAAGGAGCCTGAAAGATAACTCAGAATAGAGTTAATAAATCTGATGGAAAAATCTGTTTGAGGAGAGTCAGCATGGAATGGGCACTTCTTCCCAGAAGAAGCTGGGAAATTCTGAAAGCCGGGAACAGCCCACTCTTGTAATTGAAGCCTTGGGACCTAAAACCTGGGAAGTAATGTAATTTCTAGTTTGCTGGAGAACTCAGAGTCAACATAGAGCAAGCCAAGATGGGAGATTGAATTATCTATAAAACTGCCTGCGAAAATTATTTGCTTTCTCCTTCCAACAATGTAATAAACATATGTTAAAAATACAATTTTTCTTTTATTCTTGAAAGATCAGTGACTGTAAAACAAATAACTTAAAAATTCTCAGTAATTGTCATGGATCTGCTATTTTGACTGGTTGAACTTGTTCTGTTCAAGAGAACAGTGAAGCCAGGAAGCTTGGGAAATAAATGTTAAGCCAGAATCCTCTTAGTTCCTGTTTAGAGAAATGGTTGCTCTTTCAGGTTATTAGTCCAGAGCATCATCTGTGCCTTTACCTTCTGAAGAGACTGGCAGTTAATAACTTGTGAGTTTGTACTTAGAAGAGGCGAAGAGATAAAATTGTCTGTCTGTGTTGATAGTGTTATGTCTTCTGATTTGTGTTCACAGTTGATATTTCCTGTAGTGTATGAGGACAGAAGTAGTTCACATGCATTTCTAAAAGCAGAATATGCATATGCTGGAATGCAAAAGATCATTAAAATATCATGATTTGCTATTTACTGTAACTAATCAGTCCAGTCCACTTCATCCTTCTGAATGCCTCACTGACATTTATAGATTCCTTCTAATAAGGTTTTTGATGAAAATGCTGAGATTAAGAATAAACGTGAAATATTTCATTAACATACATGTTTTAAAGTCAAGTCTTAATCAGAAAAAGAATGATGTACTGCGTTTCTTTGAAAGACTGGCAAACCGTTTTAAAAAATAATTTCATAATGCCTGATACTCTTGCTCTGCTAGTGCTCTTGGTGGAGAAGGACAGGAATTTGAAGCTGTTCCTCTATTCATCCTCTGTTACTCTGCCCACTGAAACCCAAGAGGTACTCTTGGGCCGCATTTCCTGGATAAACAAGAAACATAGTGTCCATCTGTTGTTTATGAAAAATTTGGATGGGAAAATGCTGATTTACACATCGTCAGGGAATGGATAAACTTTGTTTTTCAAGTGATATCAGAGGGCAGCGCACCCTTGGGTCTGCAGCTGCCCTAAGAAGCTGTACACCCCAGCTAGTGCTTGCCAGCAGCCCGTTGATGTTTTGCTACTTGGCTGTTGCAATCCCGGCCGTCCGACAAGACAGCAGCAGAAGTCAGTAGCGGGACTGGGCAGGTGGATGGGTGGCTGAGATTGTGCATGAAAATGTTAGTTTTGCATATGAGACCTCTCTGAGATACTGGGAAGGGACAGTGATGCTGTGTTTTGCCTGTCTGACGGGACACGTGGTACAGCCTCAGTCTCTGGCAGAGGAGGTTTGCTGAAGAGTTGTCTGTAACCTGAAGTGCCTGGTTTTGAGGTGTCACCATTTTTTCCAGCAGTTTGCTTCCATGCCATTCAATAAAGTGCAGTTATTTCTCTTATTTTTAATACTTCACATGCACAGTCCAGAAGCACGCTACTGCGGAGTCTCACTCCTGGCGTGATGCTAGAGCTTAGTGCCGTGACTTAACAGCAAAAAGTGATGCTTGGTGCCTGTGCTGAGATACTGTTGAAATTAAATGGGAAGGTACCTTGTGTTTTCAAACTATAGACTGCTTTTAATTGTCATTTGTCATGAATGTCTTCTTTTTTTAATTTCCATTTTTTTGACCACTCTCTTCTTTGCTATTCAGGATGGCCAAATACCAGCAACCTGGGGCTGCCTAACAGCTGGAAGGTGCCAGTGCCCTGAGACTTGATAATCTCCCCTGTATTTGGACTGTTTGTGAAGGCTATGGAAAAGGCTTGGAAGCAGTGCTGGCATTCATTGGCATTAATTTTGCAAACTTAAAATTATTCTAGGCATACAGCGTACTTGTTATGCCTGGCTTGCACCAGGTGGCACGAAGAGATGCAATTCAATGAGCCTGCTCTGTGAAAAGGTCACAAAACCAGCATGCGCTGTCACTGCATACTGAAGAGGCAGGAAAACCTCAAGCACTGCCAAGCTGTTGCCTACTCTTGGTATGTGGTGGTATTGGTGCTGCTCATGTTCTTTCAATATTGTTCCTGGTGGCATTTCTGTGGGTTTTGTACCTTAATTTATCTGTCCAAGGTTACAATTTCCCCAGGACCTCAAGCAAATGTTCTGTTTCTCTGAGCAACTAGAAATCTGTTGTAGCATAAGTTTGACAATCTTTTTGCTTACGCAGTTAACTTTGAAGGTGCTACCAGTTGTCTCTTCTTTTATGGAGATTGCATTTATGCTTAAAGAAAATACAATTTGAATTTATTTGTAGCTTGATTTGAAGTATTTCAAAAGCACAATGGCATGCTCTGCTTTTATATGTATTTGAAGGTGAAAAGCTGAAATGCTATTTTCAAGAGGCAATAGTAACAAAATTATGAAGATGTGTAGGACTTAGGAAATAACAGGGCATTATACGGCAAGAAGCAGCAGAAATGTTAGTTATCTAGTCTGTCACAACATTGTTCACATCAGACAACCAGTTTGAAATCTTTTACATGAATTCCTCAGTGAGCAGTGCACGTGGGTGTTTTCCCACTGCGTTTTGAAAGTAGATTGGTATCACTTCAGGCAGTACTGTTGTCTGCTCCGGCTGCTCAAATGAATTGTACACCAGAGTTGAGATGGAAATTCTTGCCTTTCCTCTGGGGCCAAGGGATTTCAACTAGTCATTTTAGCTTTTAAAATATTTATTCAATGTTACACAACACAAAATCTCTGAAGACTTGTGCTTCTTAGTGTGAACATCCAAGCAGCCTAGCTGGTGCTGGCTGGGAGAGCGCAGTTTGGAGTCTGCATGGGCATCACTTGTTCCGCTGGAGTTTCTGTGAGCTCTGCATTTCTCACTCGAATCAGCGACTGTTGTCTGCATGAACAAATCCATCCCTCCTTTCCCAGACCGTGTTCTATTGGCAATCTGACAACAGAAAGCTAACAAAATGAAACATTATCCAGACTACCTCATTTTCTGTGTGCTCTGAGAGTCAGGGGTTTTTCAGAAACTCCAAATTTATTTCCTGAATTCTTCTTGCCATAGAAAAACTTATGGCCAGATTTATGTCGAGGAATCCTGACCTCCTGGAAGGAGGCCTGGTGGACATGGTGGGCAAGGAGCTGAGCGGGTGTCAGGTGGACGTTCTGCGGTGAGGGGAGGCCAACTGCAGCCCAGGCTGCGTTAGCGACAGGGTGAGAGAAGAGTGCCTGGCCCAGTTTGGGCTCCCCAGCACAGGGAAGACCCTGATATACAAAGTTGTTTGGGGGATGGCTGGAGCAGTGTCAGAAGAGGAGAAGCTCAGGGAGGTGGCCCTTTTCAGTCTTGAGAAGGTGAAGGGGAGTCAGTGTTGCTGACTGCAGCTACCTGATGGAGGAGGGAAGAGAGACAGGAAGAGAGAGATACAGAAATGCTTCCCCTCCTTCCAAGTGAGCATTAGTATATTTTCGACTGCTTTTACAGCAGGCTTTTGATACCATGGGTAGTAGAATAAAAGTCTTGCCTTACAGGAATAAGGCAAAGATGATGCATACACTATTTTTGCACTGATATAATTGCAAGAGGTTTATTTTGCTCCCTTCAAAGTAAGGCAGCCTAAATCTCACAGCATCACTGAAGCTCAGTACCTTGCTGCCTTCCTCTACTCTGACTTTCCCTTTCTGCGTAAGAGAAATAATTTCTATTTGCATTCAAGGGGACAGCCTGCTCTGCTTCAGTGCTTCCAGGGATCCCTCTGGGTATGTGCTGTGTCCGGGCTGGGGCCAGCTAGCAGCAGGCATCTATATGGGAGGAATTTATATTGTCTGAGAGACCTGAACACTGAAGTACTGTAAATGGTGTTTTCACACACTGCATCTAATTCCCACAGTTTCCATTGCTTTAGGCTGTTGCTACTGATGAAAAACAAACAGAATGGTCTGGGAGCTGAGGAATGTAGTCTGAAGCGCAGTCAGCACGTGGCTGCCGCTGGAGTGTGCAGCTGGGAGTCAGAAAGGGAGGTGCGTAATGCCTGTGCGAAAGTGGGGTGTCCAAGCACAGCGCTCAGCGCTCCTCAGTGTCAAGGCTGCAATTCTCAAAGGCTTTTGGAGCTTGAAGGACCCGGTGGGGTAATCCACTTCAGTGGCTGGATGCTTTACGCTCTCGCAAATTGAAGTGATTCCTCGGAGACGTGCTCAGAGCAAGTTTCAGCACGGAACCTGTAGAGTCAGTAAAGCAGTTTTCCAGTCACGAATGAGTAAATGGAAATATTCACTATTGGGGAGTATCCCACAAATTTCTAAATGAAGAAGAAGATAACTCAGGTAGGGGACAGTGACTTTTTGGAAGTATGCTGAGCAAGCACAGTGAGCGTATCACGTGGACTTGTAGTCTGTTGGGGTGACTGTACGTGTAGCGATGCTGCAGCTTCTCCTTCATACTGCTGCCTGCCTTTTGCTCAGGCCCTCATGTTCCTCTGTCTACATCTGGTCTTTCCTGCAGACTGTTGCTTGACTCCCCCTTGCAATTTGCATTCTGCATTTTCTCATCAAATGAAATGTATGCAAAAAAAAAAAAAAAGAAGTCTGATTTGGCATCTACTTAGTAATAATTCTAGTGTGCATGATGCATGATTCCAAATGTCAATACTGATGATTAGCACATGTTTATTACACCCAGAAATAATTCTCTGATACTTATACTGGACAAGCTCACACTTTTTTGAGGCTGCCCTTGCACAGCAAAATATCTTTTTCCTTGGCTAATTCTGCCAAACATGTGGAAGTGCACTCTTTATTCTGCATTCTGTCAAACTGACTTACTGTGGTTTAACATAAAAACTAATTAATTTTTTTTTTTTCCATGAGCTGCTGGTGAACATCAACCAAGTAATTCTCACAGTATCCAGTCATCTGTTGTGAAGAATTAACAGTGGGTTTTTTTTGAGGAAACCCTTTCATATTTTACTTTCATGCAAAAATAACTTTGTGCACTAAGCGCTTGTTGCCAGTGCCACAAGAAGCTTTCCATTCTTCCCTGTGTAAAAATGAAGATAATCAAGACTTTAAAGGAGTGAACTGTATTGTCAGTGGGACTTTAAACAGTGCACATCTGCCTTTGGTTATTTGAGGGCTCGGAAAGACAGGTAAATCTGCCTTGTTATGTGAAATATCACACAAGGTCCAGATTTTATTGGGAAATGAGACATCAAGGTTCAGCTGAGTTTTCGTGATCAGTGTTGACCAGTAGCTGATGATCAGTAGCAATAGCTTTGTGACACCCACAGATGCCCAAAGAACTGCAGAATGTTCCTGGTATCTATTATTAATGTGCCTGCACAGTCTTTCAGAAGGCTGCCTGTAGGCTAATGCCACAGAGTTGTGTAGTTCATGCAGCTTGAGCTGAGATGCATGAGTCAGCCCTGGGCCTGAGAAGGAAACCAGTTTCTGGGTAATGATGTGATGAATGTTTCTGAGCTATCTGGGAATGCCACAGCCAGCAGTCTCCCTTCACTCCCTCCGGGAAATGCCGTAGTTGCATGCATGCATGTCTGCCGTAAAGGTCAGGAGAAAGGAGCGTGTGCAGTTTTGACTGCTTTTCCTCCTCTTGACTCTGTTTTGGGAAAAGAAGGGGGGATATTTTGGTCCTGTTAACCAGATGAGATATTACAGCTTAGTATTACCACCAACGCATAGGCTCTGACTTTGTGAATGTGATGTGGGCTCCCAGCAGGACAGTGTGGGCTTATGTGACAAGGAATCCCCAGGGACAGAGTATTCAGTGCTCAATATGTTTAGGAGTATTTCCCTTGTGACCTGTAGCGCTTCTCATTTTGGTCATGGTATTTGGAAACTTCACTTGAGGTCACAGAGGTTCCTGAGCATTGTCTGCTTGGGACAGTCAAATTGTTCCAGGGTGCAGCTGCCACGGCGTTGAGGAATCTCCGTGTAGGGCTGGCCTTCTGCCCTTTTGTAGGGAAGAACAGCAGAACCAAAAATATGTTGCTTTGAGATGGGGAGAGTTTGTGCTTTATACTACACTGTTTCTGTATATGCGTCTATAAAATCTCATTTTAATTAGGACATGAGTGTAAAAGGGAATTCTGAGAGGAATAACGCCTTGCACATGTCCCGGAGATTGAGTTCACAATAATTACGCTTACGAAGCTGTTAATTTTTTCAATTGGTAAATTCCCTCTCAGGATAAGAGGATCTTGGTTTCCAAGCCCTTTGTCAGTGCTTTCCCTGCCCACTTTCTGTCCACTTTCAACACACCTGTCTGCAAACTTGTAAACAGGGAAATTGGGGGGGAGGGGGGGGGCTGTGAGGGGAGAGTCCAGTCTGGAAATTTCTGCTGAGAAAGTCCCCGGCTGCACCAGTGTAGTTGTAAAGTGCATTAAGCTCTACAGGTGATGGCATTACAGAGCATAAGACTGAA
>WHYT01016720.1:130119-146337 GCA_009806455.1 Tetrax tetrax
TTTTTTTTTTTTTTTTTTTTTTTTTTTTTTTTTTTTTTGTAGAACTTTGCTACTCCCTCTGCAAGCAATATGCTATTTTTTTCTGATGACTTTATAACTTAGTTTGGAAGGACAATGTCATCTCAAACACAGTTAGTGTTTTGCTGCTTTGTTTGCAATAGAAGGGTGCATTTTCCTTCAAAACTTTACATGAGTAAAAATATTTCTGTAGGCTTTTTGAATGTCATAGTGGATAAATTTACAGTTATGGAATTCTTGTGACCAGCGTGTGCAACCTAAGTGTGCTGACACTGTGCTGCAAGGGAGCAGACTGCCTTCACTTAAGTTCAGTGGCTAAATTGGAAGAAAAGCAAGTATAAGTGACAATAGAAATTGTGAACAGCTAAATGATATTTCAGTGGCTTTTAAAATCATACTAGACATCATTTTTAATAGAAAACGTGACTTTACAGGAGGTTATTTTAATACCACGATAGGTGGTAATTTAGATTATCTCTTCACATTCATACTGCTGTGTATAGATATGTATACTGAAAATTCAGTACCCCAGTGGCTCTGAAAGGATTTGACTGCACAACCAGATCCCTCTACAGCCGAACAGACTTGAAAACACATAGTTCAAGAGGTGTCTTGCTCTTTCAGAGCGTATGTACCAAAGAAAGGAAAACCTTAGGAAAATTGGCCTGACTTCTTTCAGAGAAATGCAGTGGTGTGGGGATATGCTTGTTCTTTCTGTGAAGTAAAACAAGGTGTCTCTGAGAGGTTACTCTGTCCTGTATTGATTTTTTTTTTGTTTTCCCTTTTCCTTTAAACTAAATAAGATGAACTCAGCTTTCTAAAACTCATTGGAAATCTTTTTTTCCCAGAGGTGAAGAAAGTGTTTGAATGAGTTTCCAATTATCAAAAAAACCCCTCTTACTAGTATCAATTAGCGAAATATTCATTGAAGTAGTGAAAAAACCAAATGAGTATCAAGCCTGTGAATGTATTATGTTTCCTTCCCTTGTCCAGCACAAAGCAGGTGGCAGTTTAGATGTCTTGATAACTGCAGGCCTGGGAGGGATTTCCAACAGCAGGTCAGTTAACCGCATCGCAAAGCAGAACCAGCTCTGTGGGTCACCCTACAAATGATGAGTTGCACAAGATAACAGTGGAGAAGTAGCAAGGATGTAGCGGCTAAGTGGGGATGGGCAGCATTTGCTTATCCTGTACAAGATGAAAACAACGCATTGATGATCTGACATCATTTTACTTACAGCTACATTTGAGGAGTGCAGTGTAACATATGCTTCCCTACACTCATATCTTCCTGTATTGCTCCCAGTTATGTACTCTATACATTATCCAAAGAAATTACAGCTATTTCCCAGCAAGGGTAATTCCTTTGTTAACAGACATCAATTCAGACCATTACCCCTATGTCAAAGCTAGCACAACTGGATGCACATCTACTTAGAAGAATGATCTTTAATACTGTTACTAAATTAGCAGACAAATAATAGGTTTAGAATGTTTTTGAAAGAACAGACTATACAGGGAACAAAACTGAGTACCATGCCGCTTATTGCAGATGCATAATGTTTTAAGTGATCCATCTGCCATTAGTGCAAATAGATATTACACAAAACTGGAGGAAGATTGCATTTGTAATTGCTCAACATTTGTCTTTTTCTTGAAACGTTTATGATTCTTGAAACATTTATACCCGTTTATGCTAAGAAGCAAGTAGAAAATAAGTGATTGCACAGGATCTTAGTTTTCTGAGACAGAAGTACCTGGTTGTGTTCAGTAGACTCAAAACTGAAGGAGTGATTTGCTAGCTGCCTTAGGGAGATACAGGCATCTCAGCGTTACCTTCTGTTCTTCTGCAGACAGGTATTCCATCTTCTGTAAGAGCTGAGTACAGTTGGATTTTGTCATAAGGTAGCTAGGAAGTACTTGATAAGGAAAGAATTACTGCTGGTGAAATTATGCATAGACAATAACCAGTCCCTAGTTCATCAGGGAATTTACTACATGTTCGTTTCCTTTATACTGGCCCTTAGGGCCTTAGCTTTGAGTAAAAAAAAAAGATTGTGCATGGAGGGCACAATTAGGGGATCCACAATGGCAGGTGGTCTGTGAATCCCTAGCCTATGCCTGGAAGCACTGACTTGCTCCCTTACCGCAATGGAGCAGGGTTGGACCAGCCTTTTAGTCCATCCCTTTTACGTTTTAATCCACCCACCTGTGAACTAACTGCTCATCTTCAAGCTCCCTTAAGACGAAACTCTTTCCTGGGCTGAAAATAAATCTTTTCTAGCTCCTGAAGACATCCATTATATGTTTCTTTGTGTGATCTAATAATTCATTTCCTCTTTCCATGGCAAACTCCACCTGCTGAGGTAATGGAAGGCTAGGGCCAAGCCAAGGCAGCTCTAATGATAAGTAATATCTTAAAACTCCAATGTGAGTGAACCTTCAGAAGGAAGCTGCTCATTCGGCAGTTCTGTGTAAGTGCTTGCTTCAGTAATGTCAAATGACTTGGCGTTTCCTAGTTTCCAGCTAAGTATGAGCAATGGGATGCACCAAGGTTGGTGTAAAAGGCAAACGCTAAGTTGTACAGTAATTTTATAAATGGGTGTTGCAGGACCAGTGATTTTAAGAAGGTACTGAAGATCCTTTCAGGTCCTTTTAAAGTTTTTTTTTCCTCTTTTTTTTTTTTTTTTTTTCACCTTCTGTACTGCTGTAAAGTATAACTTTACATTTACAGGTCTTGAATCAGAAGTGTGGACCCAAGTTGTTTTTCAGCCTCCTCCTCTTATCTTTTAATATTCACTTGAAATCAAGTGAGCCACTTACTGCCTAATTGCTTTAATTTGCATACTGGTAAACTGAAGTGATAGGAGCTGCCTTGGAAAAGCTCTCTGAGCAATTCTTATGGAAGACAGGTAAGATTTCTGTTAACATTGCTTTCATAAACTATACTTGTTCTCATTGTCTTGGAGCATCTCAGATTCCAAGAGCTTTTGCACAGAATCACAGAAATTAGAAAATTTGCTTGGAATGGTCTTTCTCCAAACAGGCAGGTCTCTGATAAGAGAGGATTGCAGTTCTGCATGGTGCCTCTTTGGCAACTTGACAGCCCCGACTGTGTCTTTTGAAAGCCCCTTGCCCTTCTTTATTGTGCAGCTGACCCTGCAGCATTCCTGTGTGCCTCTGGTTCTTTGAACAGAATTTTGCAATGAAACTGTTCGCTGTGATACATTGCATATTTTAGCCCTTGGAAATGTAACTTCCCTAGCTAGACAAGAAAATGTTAAACCATCAAAATGTAGTATTTTGCTACATGGATTTAGATGACCTGCTCCATGAACAGAGTGTAGGGTCCCTTTGCTTTAAACAGTTGTGTGGTCCGTTTGACATTGCTGGCAATTATTTTGCCTTTATTGGTAACTGGATTGGTTTTTGTAATGCAAATGTTTCAAAAGTGTTTCATTAATCTGGTTCGGTCCTTGGGGCCAAAGCTTGCTGGCACCCCTGCCCACCCTTGTCCAGATCTGCTCTGTGCAGAACAGGCCGATCATGCATGGGTTGCATCTCTCGTTTGGATGCCAGGTTGTACAGTAAGGTGGTTCTGTGCACCTGTAGATTTCACTTTGCTGTGGACGTTTCTGATGCCACCAAAATGTGTATTATGATTACAGGCCCTCCCTTGTCTTAGCCAAGCCAACCTCCAAGTTCTTTTTTCCTGTTTTAACTCTTGGCTACAGTTTTACATGGGAATCCTGAACAGACAAGATGAAAGAAGACGTGGAAAAACGCCCATTTAAAATGAAGGCATGCTTTTCATAATTAAAGATTTTTCTTCTGACGTATTAAAAAAGCCTGCCTATAATCATATGGTGTTTTCTTAATGTGAATGACTTTCACCAAGAAATGTCGTTTATGCTGTTCTGTCGAGCAGCCAAAGGAGAGGTAATATTTACCAGATTTGACATAAGAGATCAGTAGGAATGTAAATAGAGTAGTCCTTCAGAAGACACCGCAGTCAGAGCAATCATCCTGCAGCTTTGACAAATTTACTAACATCTGTTCTGGTGCCATTTATTTTATACAGACGTGCCATTAACCGTGGAAAGAAATGGGTTTTAATTAAATGAGCAGACTGACATGTTAAACTTTGATAAGATTGTGCCATCTGGGTGGGTTATATTTGCAGTTTTCTCCACAGCTTCTTAGATGTAGGGTATACTTCAGCGATGCCCCAGTTGGTCTCTGGAAGATGCACTGACACTAGAGCACTGGGGTTACTAAGCCAAAGTGTCAGACCAAGTATTTTTAAGAAGATGTATATTGCAGCATCTAATTTCTGAGCTGCATTAATTTCCTTTAACAATTTTGGTTTTGCTCTTAGGTCTTGTTTTATTAGCACATCGCTACTTAGTGCTAGCCACAACTGCTACTGTAGATTTCAGGTAGTACAAGGTACGTGAGAATTACTTATTTACTGTAACTAAACTTCAGTCAGTATGAGCCCCAGATTAAGAAATGTGTGACTGTCGCTGTGCAGACAGCTGACCATCCACTGGTACAGCCGCTGTTGGTGAGGATTACAGATAGCCCCAAACAGCCATGAAATGGAGATTAATAAAAAACCCCACATTGTTCATCTGCTAATTCCCAGCTAGCAATGTGTCGCTGGGTTCATACAAAATAGTCAGCTCAAGAGAAGATTGCTCTTAATTCAGATGGAAATTGATAAGTAAAATTTTGCAGTGCTTTAAAGGCATAATGTGCTGAGTGTATTCAGCTTATGTTTCAGTATTTGTCTCTTCAATTTGTAATAGATTAGAGCAGAGTGTTTAATATGATGAGATGCAGCTATAAATAAAAGGCTTTTATAGGTTCCGAGAAAATCTTTACCCAGTTTAATTGTGTAGACAGGTTCAATTCCCAGGAAGGCCAAGAGGGAAATCAATTGGTAATTTTAATCCAGAATCAATTTTATTTTAGTTTTCAAAACACGCTGATCCAACTTTTTCATGCAACAGTGTTCCTGCTGAAGTAGCCAGCGCATGGTGGCTGGTGTCTTGCTTGAACTGGGCTCCCCCTTATACAGAGCCGAGGTAGCTGGTGGGCAGATGAAGCCTTTTGGGAGCTGGTACTGCTATACTGGTATTGACCTATTTAAGCTCGGGTAACTGCTTATCTGTCTGCCAAGGCTCTTATCTCTGAGGGAGATCATCTTCTTTCTCTAAACTGTAGGATCTGATGCTAAAAGGTGCTGTTGCAAACTGCTGCCTGCTCCCTGCCTTTCAGCTGCAGGATGGTAGCTTAGATGTTGCAAGAACCTAAAGGAAAGGATTTGTCAGGACTTGAAGAGATTTAAATGTCTGAAAAAGTCTGAATGACTGCATGGGAGGCTATGGATAAAATGTAATAGTCTGGGTAGATGCAGGAAAACAGCTTCAGGCTCTCTCTCTTCCCTGATAATGGCATTTGGTAAAAAATAACTTACTTTAGTTTTTATGTGTCCTGTTTCTTCAAAATGCAAGAACTAGGGACTAGGTTGTCTGTCACCAGCTAGGCCACCTTTTATTCAAGAGGTAGCAAGCTTTCTGGCAAGTGCCAGCCACTTGTACTGTTTTTTGTCTCACTTTTTGTGTAATCACTGTAGCCACAGGAATGTGTTGAACTGTTTCAGTTTGTTTGAAGGAAGGATGTCAACTAAGACAGGTGTGTTTGTAAATCCTGATGATGCCAGACTGTAGCTCATCTAGTACATTGAAGGACACTGGGGTTTTGTATGTGCTGTTAGTCTGGCTGGAACAACGTGCCTGTGTACACATTTTGTCTGGATAGGCTTTAAAAAGGAAGCATTATGAACATAAATGAAGAAGTCGTGCTACCGGATGTAGGTATAAAGACAAGGAAGAGGGTAGAGAAGGATACACAAAATAAGGGACATTTATGCTTCTGATAGTGAATGCATATCTACAGTTTGGAACACAGTGCATTTGTACTAATAATGAGAAATTCATGTATGCTTCTGAAGTACTCTTACTCCAGTTGAAATAATTTAAAGGATTTTTGCAGGACATAACATATCCTGTGCGTCGTACTGTGTCTGAAAGTTGCCCCTCACTGTACAACTGCACTGTTTGGAAAAGTTTTCTTGCTTATCCTTCAGTAAATAGTACTGGCTGTTTTCAAATATTATTAAACAGTTATATCTCCTTCTGTGATAGTGTGTAGGATATAGATATGTATAGAATACCTGAGCCAATGCTTTTTGGGTGCTTGTACTTGTGGATCATGTGTATATGTGTGTGTCATATGGGGAGAATGATTCTCCTTAACACAGAGTTGGGTTTGATTTTGCTTAGTTCCTCAAAGTTCCCAACATGCTTGTAGTAGATGCGTACAGGCTATAGCAGTCTTCAGGGTGTTTCAGCTTCTTGGCACTCCGTAAGGGTTACACGTGGGGGGGAAAGGAAATTGTGCTTTATCTCCTTGGAAAACTGTGTAATTGAGGGAAGTATAGGAAGACGTTATCCAAAGAGTGTAAGGCCATACTGAGCTTGGAAGTACATTGGATTGATTCAGAGATCATTGCAGTATAAAAAGTCACGTTTCCCAAAGAAGGAAGAGAAACTGCATCTTGTGTTCATGAGCACAGGCGTGAGGGTTGCGGTAAACCTGCTGCATAGGTCAGGGAAGCCCAGTGCGGTGGAAGGCTCTGACGAGCACCGTCACAGTAAAAAGCCCATAAATATTGGAACTGTGAATCTATGCCCAAGTTTGTGTGTAAAAGAGATCCTTCATAGAGCACTGGCAACAAGCCTAGGTGTTTTCTAACAGGGCTCTGCTCTCTGCACATTTTGATCCTGCCCTTTGGAAAGTACTTATAACTCCTTTTTCTTCTCTAGCCTGGACTGACCAAGAAATTAGGGGGTTTTGAACAGCTGCTAAAAGTTGTGTAGCAAGTGTGACAGCTCAACTCCAACAGCCAGCAAAAATGGACCATTCAGGTATAGGAGGCTCTTTGGAGTGGTAAATTCTGGGATTCCTCAGGGATACCCACCCCATACTGCAGCTGAGCAAGCCAAATTGGAAATAAGATCATGGCTATCCCTCGTGTTCACTGCTGAACAGGAATGTGTCTGCTGAGAGCATCTCTACCCTGGGCAAAGCAAATACACGATTTATTATTTTTAGTCTAGTTAGCGATGGAGCAGCAGTGATGGAGTGAGTAGTGGCAATGGCTAGGGAATTGGTGTGTTACATTTCTGTTCCTGGAGCTGCCTCTCTCAGGTCTGTTTTAGATATTTCACTATTCCCTCATTACATTTGTTTTCTAGCTGTGGGAAGGGGATAAAAATATTTATCCAGTTACTGCAGCCTAGAGGATCTGTTTATGTTTATGTAACTCCTTTCTCAAACATATTTTGTTAGCATTAGCCATAGAAATAACTGTTCTCTTGTCTTATCCTCAGAAGACAATAGTTAATAACCCGTAGATCCTTATTATTTTAGGATTTACCTATTGGGGATATGGAAAATGAGTGTTCACTACTGTTCTTTTGTCTCTGCTTATAAACTGCACAAAAGCACTTTTGTGGACAGAAGCAAGATTTCTGCCTTCTTACTGTGTTTTCCCTTGACCCTTTCTCAAAGTTAGAACAACACGAAGTACAGAAATTTAGCTTTACCTTCCAGCTTGCTCTTGAGTCCCTGTTTTTGGAATAACCTACTGATCCTGGCTGTCAGGTTGCATCTGATGTGTCTGTGCGTGAGTTGGGAAATGGTGGTGCACAGGTAATTCTTGCCCCGACGCTGCTCTCCTCTCCTGGAAGCTCTGGAATAAATAAAAGCTTTCATTACTCCATGCCTTAATGGGTGAAGACAGTGTTTGATCTCCTGACAGAGGCCAAGTTACACAGGGTAAGACAGGTCTCTTCTGAGATCAGTGCTGTAATTTAGGAAAACTACCAGGGTCCATATGTGTGATTTGTGTTAACATTTTATAAATTAGCTGTAAGTCACAGTTTTCTGTAGGACCTTTGAAAGTCCCACAGATGATATAAAAAGACAAAGCATTTTTGAGGAAGTGTGTTTTCACCTTCTCAGCAGGATAGTGGCTATGAGCATCTAATTTAGCATAGCCCAGCAGAAATGATAGTATTGCCAAGTGTGTCTGAGAGTTGGCAGGTAACAGAAAGAATACCAGAAGTTTTAAGAGGGCAGAGACTCAATATGTCTCTTCTTGGATTAGTGAACATGATGGTGCTAGGTTGGTGGTTGGACTTGATGATCTTGGAGATCTTTTCCAGCCTTAAAGATTCTGTGATTCTATGATTCTTTTGCAAATCTTTCTGTCCAGAACAAGAAGAAATCACAGGACAAAGTCAGAGTCCATCCTCCACATGTGCCCTGCCCTTGACCTCTTTTATTGAGCTGGAGACCAGAGGTGCTACAGTTATTTTTTATGGTGATGCTTCTCCAGCAGCAAAGCGAGTGAAACCACGGTCTTGTTGCCTTGGAGCTGCTTCGCACGTGTCAGGCTATGGCAGCTTTCAGTCATTTCAGATCAGGGTTGTGTTTGAACTGATGACCCAGGAGGGAACAGCTTTAAAGAGGTGGATTCTTAATTGTGTTATTGCAGGTGAACTGTACCATCCTGGTGGCACATATCACTGAGCTGTTGGAAAAGTTGCTGGGAATAAAACCTTGTGACTTGCAGAATGTGCTGTCTGTGTTTCTCAAAGGCAAAGAGTTTGAAAAGTTCTGTGCTTTTCTGGCTCACCCAGAGGGTTATTTTTCATGGTCAAACCTCAAAACCATGTCCGTCTTCAGAATCTCTGCTTATTTTCTGATTTCCTCTCTGAATTTGAATCCAAGACCGTGCTCTCACTAGCATTTCACTGTCATGTTGAGGGAAACACAGGTGGAACAAGCATATGGCCTCTTCTCAGCATTGATTTTGCTAAAGCACACAAGATACCAAAGTCCATACTTGGCTATGTCACAGAAGATGTTAATGCTGCATGTAAATAAAGTGTCAAGTGACTACTACAGACAATATACTGGAGTATCTCTCTTGTCTTATGTGATCTTGACTCAAAGCTGACGTGATTGTGTAATAAGTTTTGAATCCACATCTAAGCTTTCTGAATTCTCCATTTAATTAATAATTATTTGTTTACTCATTTTTTTTTTTAAACCAAGCAAATAGCAGCTGGTGGTTTGCTTATGTCAAGAGGACAGATGCCTCACACAAACATCATACTTTCCCAGCGTCAAAACTGAAAGTGAGTTGAGGTCTGAAGTGCAATTTCTGTATAAATTTGTGTTTATGAACCTATGCATTTCAACTGTAACAAACAGATATAAGAGGGAGACAGAAAATATATTGTCCTTACAGATTACAACAGGACAATATTTTTTTTTCTGATGTTTTGTTCCAGACCTGCTATAACATTTCTCATGTATCCCGTTCCCCTTAGGAGTAAGTTCTGTAAGAAGCAGCATATTTTGGCAATTCATTCTTGTGACCTAGCTTCTGGAGAGGATTTCTCTAAGCTGCAAGGCAGAACAGCAGCCAAAAATGTAATTGGGCAACTTAAATGGTTGTGCAGCTGAAAGCCCTTCACGTGGTACAGCTGACAGAAGCTTCCATGAGAAGATATCGGCATGTCATGTTCAGAGTTATTTGGGCATCCCTGCGGGCTGCGTGAATATAACCAACTCAAACCTCAAATGCACAAACATGGATTTGGACTGCAGTGAAGTTGGAAGGAAATGGAGGAAAGCACTCAGGAAGATTTATTCCTGTGTTGGAATATGCAAAACCAGATGCTGCATTTGTATCTCAGAGGAAATAATTTTTGTGCCTGATTCTCATTTTCTGTGATTGTAATCTCATCTCCCTCTTGATGTGTCCTTTAGTTTGCAGTTATGGTTGTGCATGTGATTGACTTTTCACCTACCCATGGAACGTGCATAGCAGAGTTTTATCCAGCAGAGTAATCAAAACAACAGTTCAGCTTCTGATAGGAACATCTAGTAAAGCCTATCATAATGCCGCTTTTAGTAATTTTGAGGGCCAAGCTGACATCTTTACTTTCATTTGAGATTATTTTATTGACAATGAGAGACTGATAATGTGGAGGGCAGACCCAAATCTGGACATACCTGTTTTCTAGGAGCTTTTAACAAAGAACCCAAGGTGTTCTTGCCACACAGAATTCCCTAAGCAGTTGAGGATTGATAGGTATTTTAAAGATTCCCCTCAGCAGTATTCTGTGAGTACGTACACGGCTTAGCTGCCTTCCTTCTTACCTCATTCTTTAATATATATGTGATCATATGATTAAACATATGTCATAAAACACAAGGGATATGCTGGACAGCTAAATTTACATTAGCGTATGATCCTTATAATTCACATTTCTGGGTGTTGCTGCCTTTTTGCATGGGTGTAGCCCAGCTGGCTTCTCTGAAAAAGGTTCCTGCCTTAAACTACTAAAACTGAAGGGAGAAAAAGGCTTAAGTCCCATTTAAACATGCACTATGAAAAAAAAATTGCATTCTGAAGTCACATGAAGTATTAAAAATAATCCCAGCGTGCTCAGTTACAGTCTTTCTTGTAAAAACGAAAGTTCTTGTCATTGGGATGTTGGAAATGTGAAGGAAATTCTTTAAGCAGCAGACCCCGGACCTTAGAGGCAGAGCAGAAATTACGAAGCAGTTTATTTCATCAGGTAAGAAATGCTGTTTCTTGCTGGTAATGGTACTAGGAAAGAAAGCAAAACGTCCAGCAAACCAGTTCCCCTCGTTTCAGCTGGCCAGCAGGCGAGGAAAACCAGTCTGGACGCAGAGAGCCGCAGATGAGTTCATGACATTTGCAGGCAGCACAGTTGGTAAGCTTCCCATCTCCCTCTCCCTGCCCACCTACACACACAGCTGCTCCCTGCCCGGGTGGCCCCGGTGTCAACCAATGTCCAAAAAACTTCAGGAATGCAGCCCCACAGTGCTGGGGCAGACACAGAAACACGTGCTGTTTACAAAAGATTGCGTCTAAATATTCCATGGTGCTACAGAGAGCAGAAGTGTGAGGCAACGAAGGGAACAGAACAGAGATTTCTTGCCTTTTCCACTGCAGGAAAGGTGGAAGGCTATTTACAGTGTAATTTTTATTGAGAGAATTCGGAAGTTTAGAGCCTCGTCTTGGATGTAGTGCACCTTGTGAGGCTATTGATTTGCTCAGCTGAAATCTCTAATTCACCATTCGCACACAGAACTGGTGTTTATCTTCTTCTTGAATTGCTGTGCTTGATCAGGAGCTGTAACTCCTGTGCTTTAGAAGCGTATTTTTAAAAAGCCTTACCTTCCAAACGGGCCAAGGTAGCCTAAGTGTAACTCAGTCTCTTGTTTCTACACAGTGTGAAGACTCAACGTTGGGATTTGGACACTGAATACATTTTAAGCATTAGTTGTGCACTTGTTGGGATTTTTTTGAGTTACTAGACCAGTTCCTCAGAATATGGAATTATGTTCTGTATCATGCTTTACGCTTTTCACTGGTGATTAATCTTCAGTTTTTGGTGGTGTCATCTTCCATAAGTCATGCTCCCACAATACCTAGTGTACTCCTTATGGGTAAGGTGTAAATACAAACACACAATTAGAAAACTGTTGGGAACAAAAGTAGCATTCTTGAGCTACCCACAGCAAATTGCTGAGTCCACTCACCTAAGGATTCAAATATGACTTTGTGACGTTAATGACCCATTCTGTTGCTTTTGATAGTTTTGCAGGTAAGCAAATTGAAGCATCATAGCAAATAGAAGTAATAACTTCTAAATTTGTACTGGGAGCAGTGATGTATCTAAGTGGTCAAAGTGGTATCGAAGAGTCTTGACCTTTGAGCCCAGGCAGAGCAAGGGGCCAGGGAGCTCTGCACGCTCATGGCATGACTTTTCTCTGGGCTTCTTCAGTACTCTCCCAAGCCCAGCTGAGTTGCTTAGATGTGGTAACAGAGAAGATTCAGGCTAACCCCGACTTGTAATGAGGAATCCTACAGCATGAAGCTTTAGAGGTCTTGCCTTAAACCGTTAAAAAACAACCACTGTTTTCCAGGGTATTCTTGGACACATGAGGTGATGATTGTCATTCTTGCTTATACACTTTTGACCAAACTACGTGGCAGACTTACGGGCTGGCTCCCAACCAAATTGATCTTGTAGTCTGTTTGGTCATTATATTGGACCACCATACTCTGAGGGATGTAGGTGGATGTTCAGAAGGACTTTTCTCAGGACACAGAGCTTTAACTTCATCATTTTCAATGGCAGATGCCGCATGCTTGCTGTGATGTGGTTCAGCTATCTGCAGGGCAGTGGCAATAGCAATCTTATTGTGAGTTCAGTAGTGAACTTATCTAAATCTTGGCCACCTGTATTTCCACTCTTCTCTCCCTGAGTAGTGTCAACCAATGTCTGAGTCCTCAGGCAGTGGCTGCCTATCGAATACTTACATCACGGGCACGCTGTTGAACAGGAGAGGTGAATTAGTCACCAGCAATGCTGAAAAGGCAGAAGTTCTCAACACTTTCTTCACCACTGTCTTTACCATAACTGTTGGGCCCCAGACCTTGGGAACAAAAATCTAGGTTGATGCAAACACAGATCCATCGTCAATGAAGGAACAGTTAGTATGTGAACTGTTATAGGAGCTTGACCCCAACAAATCCATGGGCCCTGACAATATCCACCCAAGGGTGTTGAGAGCTGGCTGATGTCCTTGCAA
Source organism: Tetrax tetrax (assembly GCA_009806455.1). Lineage (NCBI taxonomy): Eukaryota > Metazoa > Chordata > Aves > Otidiformes > Otididae > Tetrax > Tetrax tetrax. Next base: position 142,912 of record WHYT01016720.1, read on the forward strand.
GGCCGCTCTCTATAATCTTTCAGAAGTCGTGGAGATTGGGGAACATCCCAGCAGTCTGGAAGAAGGCTGCTGTCAGCTCCATCTACAAGAAGGGCTTAAAGGCGGATCCAGGAAATTACAGGCCCATCAGTCTTACTTCAGTCCCTTGGAAAGTTACGGAACAAATCCTCCTGGAGGCTATCACAAGTCAAGTGGAGCACGTGGTTGGGAAAAGCCAGCACGGATTCAACAAGGGGAAATCATCCTTGACAAACCTGATCACCTTCTATGACAAAAAAACCAGCTCGGTTGATGTGGGACGAGCAGTGGACATTGTCTACTTGGAATTCTCCAAGGCTTTCAATATCATTTCCTACAGCCTCCTCCTAGAGACATTGATGTGTTACAGTCTAGACAAGTGGTCCATGCGGTGGCTGGGGAACTGGCTGACAGGCCGCACCAGAGGGTGGTGGTAAGTCACTCCTTGTCAAACCGGAAAACCTGTCACCAGTGGAGTCCCCCAGGGATCGATATTGGGCCCAACACTGTTTAATATCTTCATGAGTGATATGAAGGGATCAAGTGTACCCTGGTGAAGTTTGCCGATGATACCAAACTGGGTGGGGAGATGGACACTTTGGAATGGACAGCCACCCTGCAGGAAGACCTGGATAGGCTGGAAGAGTGGGCTAACAAGAACCTTATGAAGTTCAACAAAGACAAATGTAAGGTCTTGTACCTGGAAAAACATAATCTGGGAGTGCAGCACAGGCTGGGATCTACCCAGCTTTGTGGAAAGGGACCTGGGGTCCTGGTGGACAACAAGCTCAATATAAGTGAACAGCGTGCTGCTGCTGTGGCAAAGCAAGCCAACGGGATGCTGGGTTGCACCGACAAGGGCTTCACCAGCAGAGACAAAGAAGTCATTAACCCACTCTGCTCAGCTCTTGTCAGGCCACACCTGGAATACTGTGTGGCCTGTTTTGGTCCCCACTATACAAAAAAAGAAGTGGACAGACTGGAGAGGGTCCAGAGAACAGCTACAAAGATGATCAAAGGAATGTGACACCTACCATATGAGGAAAGGCTGAGAGAATTGGGTTTGTTCAGCCTTGAGAAAAGAAGTCTTAGGGGAGAGTTTATTACCATGTTCCAGTATTTAAAGGGCGGCTACAAAGAAGATGGAGACTCCCATTTTACCAGGAGTCACGTGGAAAAGATGAAGAATCATGGGTATAAGCTACTCATGGGGAGATTCTGATTTGACACAAGAGGAAAATTTTTCACAATGAGAACAATCAACCATTGAAATAACCTTCCCAGGGAAGTGAAGGATTCTCCAACACTGGACACTTCTAAGATTCAGCTGGACAGGGTGCTGGGCCATATTGTCTAGATGGTACTTTTGCCAATGATCCTTGAGGTCCCTTCCAACCTGGTGTTCTATGATTCTGTGAATCTGTTATCACTCCACAGATGAACGCACTGCAGGAGAAGCAGCTGCAGAAAGCTGGCTGCTGAGGCCTTGGGGACAGGTAGTGTTTGTAGCTCCCTCGTTGCCCCTCTGACTGGGTAGACAGTTGTGAATTACTGAGAAAAACAATATTGAGTGGGGTACTTGCTCAACATGACTGCAAGAGGCTGTGACCCAGGGCTGCGTTCATATGAACGGCAGTGTTCCCCTTGGTTTCAGTAGGGGAATGAGCTGTTGTGTAGCATCTGAGTATGATGTACTGGGAGGGGAAAATTCCACTCCTCGGGTGACGTCACTGGGTGCAGCTGGTCCTCAAACGTGTTTTGAAGTATTTTCTTGTTAGGATCAACTCATGGGAAGTAACAGATGGCAAAGTGAGGCTATATTAGTGAGAACTTTGTGCTTTGTTAATACTCTTTTTCTCTATATATAATAGCTGGGAATTGGAGCAGGAATGAAGATGCTGTTGTGTTTGTGGCTACCTCTACTGCTGTGCAGATGTTATATGCTGCCTTGCAGCATGTTTTGTCAGCAATAGAAAGGAGTAGGAGGAATTTGCCAGCCCTTTGATAAGGGCAAAAATGCTTTATTTCTCCTGCAAAACAAATGAAATCAAGGCAATGTTCAAAGATGTACGAAGGGTAATAAAAATGTGGGAGACAATTTTACATTAACAGCCAAATGGGCCACATAACCACCTCGATCTTTTTAATTTCAGCTTCTTCATATGAAAATCAGTGAAACTAACAAAAACCGGTGTCCTTCCTCTAATGTTCCCAGTAACTCCCCAACTATTTAATGTTTACTTCCATTCTAAAATATTCCTTTAAAATATATGTATGTATAGATTTGTCTTAGTCTGCGGGTGTGTGTGTATGTATATGTATAAATATGTATGTATGTACAGTACTATTCTAGCCTGGAGGGCAACTTCTGGAAAGCTTCTTTAGCACTAGCAGTTTATTTGTTGAGGTGAAGAAATAATTTTCTTGCAAATTTATAGTGACTTAAAAAGTCACCAAGTATAGTCATATAATGACTCGGTGTAGCACAGACTAAAATAGACACCACCTTCTCACTGCTGTATATTATGTGATAGAGTCTGGTCTTCTAAATGCTCTTACAGTGACGTCCACCAGCAGCACTAAGACTTGGCTCGCTGTGGTCGGACATTCTGGCTCTCTGTTAGGTGTACTCTGGTACTCACCTCACAGCTGAAGCAACTACCAGGAGAATGATTGTCACAAGTGGCTGTTGCCAGCCATCACCTGCACCTTCTCATTTCTTGGCTTTTCCAGCTGTGTGCCACGATGTGAACGCATGTCTGGTGCATGCTAACTGGAAGTTTTGCATCTAAATCTGCTTCTGAGATCACAGCTTGGATGCTTGGCAGCAGCTCTGGCATCTGTGTCTTGAATGACATTTTTTTGCAACCTTTGTCTTCAGTGATTGTTTGCAGGTCACAGTGATGAAAAACTTTGCAAAAATAATTCTCTCTGATATTTTTTTTTTCTGGACTTGTCAACCTATGCTATAAACTTTCACATGCAACGTTCTTGTGGGCCACTTTGTACTCTTTTCCACAGACTTTATTAACAGCCCTGCAGGACAGGCGCTTCTGTTTATCATCCTCTCGAGGTGTTAGCCGGTATGAAGTCCTGCTCTGTTTCCCATGCTAGCACTAACTCTGCAGCGGAAGGAGGTGTTCAAACTTAAAAACAAACAACTCAAAACGGGAAACCCCAACCACGTGAAACTTTGTTTTTCAGGAGGGGCATATGGATCTCTGAGCAGCTCGGAGACTACGAAGGAGATATACTTCCTCCAGGGATCTTTTATCGTAAAAGCAGCTTAAGTGACTCAGTCTTTCCCTGTGCATATCCTTAAAACAACTCCACTCATTTTGTCTTTTAGCAGTCAGAAACAGGATTTATTTTGTGCTCTCTCAAAAAAAAAAAAAAAAAAAAAAAAAA